>PVIA01002501.1:0-206485 GCA_004024845.1 Tonatia bakeri | reverse complement strand
TCTGAGTCTTAGGGATGAAAATGGCATATTCTTTTTAGTTCCAAAGAAGATAAGAATTGTGTACTAGATGGTGCCCAGATCAATTCACATATTAATGGCTGTCATTTATTGACTATCTGTATTTGAAGGCAATATGCTATATAATAAGTGCCATTTCATTGAATCCTCACAATGACCCTCTTATAGAGTTAGAATCAGTTTCTTGAATGTACAGATGAGAAAACCCAAGCTCTGGTCGAATGCTGTCTTGGTCCTCACAGACGTCCCCACAGCACCTGGCCACTCGTATTCGTGTACACCTGGTCACTCCCCGTCGCATTATCTTTTATAACCTCATTGCCATGAGGCCCCTTACTAAACTGTGTAGTTTATTATATATTAGCTCATGATATGTACTGGAAATGTCACACATTACATGATCACTGGTTTGCTGCCGATTGCTCCTCACCGACGGTATCCTGGATTTTGTGCGCAAAAGGCTCACAGCAGCCAATGGTGCATATTTCTTCTCGTCTGTATGTTCAGTCACATCATGTTGGTGGCTGGCAGTGGGCCACGGTGGGAGTATTGACACCAGGGGAGTTGGCAAGCGCTCCAGCTCCCGCCTCGGCTCCCCCTGGGGCCAGTGGATAACCCTGTATCAGCAGACCACTGCCTCCCCCCTCACTGGAATAGGAGACGTCGTCTTGTTTGTTGGCTCTACCTTGGGTACCAGAACTGCACCTGGCATGTAGTAGGTGCTCAGTTAATACCTGTTGCATGAATACAAAGCAGCAAGTGCTTTGAAACCGTACAGACCTGGGCTCCATGCCCAGCCCTTGTGTGGGCCTTGCACGAGCCACCAGACCTCTCTGCAGCTGTGAAATAGGAGTCGAAACCCCTGCCTCTTCAGTTGAGGACAAGATCTCTCACAGGCAGGAGTAAGAAAAACCAGTGCTGTAGCACATGGGTCACACAATCAGTCCCGGAATGCCGTGTAGCTGGACTCTGAATCTGCCTGGAATCTGTAGTTTGTTACAGCTCTACCTGCCCTCCAGGAGAAGCTGAGGTGTGGGAGAAGTAGCGTAAGGCTTGCTTAGTGGAGTCCGACATTGGGAAACCACGGGCTAATGGCACCCTCCTCCTCCGCTCCGTCTGTTCGGTCTGCATTTCAGTCTGTTCCCTCGTCTTTCCTTCTGAGCTTCCCAGGGAGAAAGTCACCCAGGGTTCTGTGGTCCTATCTCCTGCAGGTGAACTATGCCGTTAACTTTGTAATGGGCTTTCCTGTGGGACCTCAGACCTCAGAGAGGGTTCAGTGTTTCAGCTTTCTCAAAAGTGGTGCAAAGTTGGCACTTGGCTGCCGAAGAAATAAGTGCAGTGTGGAGAAGTGTTTCCCAGCCTCAGGCAGGAGCCAGCCTCCCTTCCCCCGACCAGCATCCTCTCTTGGGTCTGATCCTCTTCAGCTGTTTTCTGTTCAAATCAGGCTTCGTTGCTTCTGGCTGCCCCAGGGGTTTGTGGCTACAGAGATTTCCAGAAGGTGCCGTCCTGATCCTGCACTGTGGGTCTCTCCGGGAGCCAGGATCTGGGGCACCTGCCAGCCACCCAGGAGCCTAGAGGCTTGAAGTGGGCCCTGAGGCGCAACCTGCCACAGAAACGGCTTCTCTTTGGGGTACTTTCCCCACATGGAGAATGAAGAGCCCAGCAGTCTGAGGAGGAGCCAATCCTTCCATTTGCTGAACAAGCTGGTGGCTGAAACAGACCAGACGTCCTCCTCCCCTTCAGAGACGCCATCTCTGGAAGCATTTGGCTGCTGCTGAAACCATCTCCTTGTTCATCAGAAAGGCACAGGGTGGACCCTGGTTCCAGGCATCCTGTGCCTTGTGCCCTCCTGATCGCTCCCTGGGACACCCACGATGACCTGGAAGAATAATGAAAACCACAGGCCAGCAGCAAAAACGAGGCATCAGCGGATGATAACGATGAGGCCGAAAGAACTGGACTGAGGGAGCCAGCTCACCTCACAGAGGTTCATGAAGAGGCACCCACCCTCACCACCCCCATCCCCCCACCCCTGCCTAGAAACAGGCAGCAAGTAATGTATACCTTCTCCATTGCTAGTTCCTGACCCGCACACTTGCAGCAAATTTGACCTGGTTGGCCTTCCTTTTCTACCCCGAGTTACTGCTTCAGACATGGGTCCTTCTAACCCATCTCTTTTCTTTGCCCTCCCTCCCTCCCTTCCTTCCTATGTCCAAGTAGAAAAGGAAAACACTGGAATATGATCCCATGGGACATGGGGTAACTGGCATGATTCCAGTACATTCTAGTAAGTCTGCCGCCCAAAAGGAAAGTGCTTCAAGCCGGCTGCCCTGGTTGCTGTGTATGCTGGGAAATAGGATGCTTTCTGTCTTGAGTTGATTGACAGTCTCGGAGGAGGCAACATATCTCACAAAGCGAAGGTTCCAAGTTGGCTGGAAGCTGTGCCCTTCGCCCTGTCCCTCCTGCAGCAGGTACAGGAAGGTGACTCATTCTTTACACAGGTGGCGGGAAATGGAACCACTGTTGGTGCATCATACTGTCTGATGGAAGTCTTTGGTCTAAATAAGCTTTTCCTTGTTCAGGGATGAATAGAGATTGTTTTTAAAAAGTTTGTGGGGGAAGTCCTACAGAACAACATAAAGGCAACAGCTCCTGAAGACCAGAAGCCACGTTTACTTTTGGAAAATCATCTACAGCAGGACTCAGGAGAGGATTTCGGGAAAATGTGTGGAATCCTCAGCATCCTACAAAAAGGCATGGCCTCCCTAGAACGGGAACAGGAAAACTTCAGAAAAGAATGGGTTGATGGGAAAAAGCAACAGGAAGAAAACTTTTAAAGGGAGATGGATTAAATAAGGGAAATTTTAGGGAAAGCAAAATCCAAGAGAACTGAAATCCACATGACCGAGAGTATAGAAGAATATTAACATGTGGTAGGCCGAATAATAGCCCTCCAAAATATCCGTACCTTCATCCCTGGAACCTGTGAATGTTTATATATATATATATATAAAACCAACTCTGCAGGTGTCATTCAGTTAGTTAAGGATTTTCAGAGACAGAGAGGTTATCCTACATCCAGGCAGTCCCTAAATGCCATCACTAGTGTCCTTATAAAAGATGGGCAGAGGGAGATTCGACGATAGAAGAGAAAGCAGTGAGGCCACAGAGGCAGAGGTGGGAGTGATGTGGCCACAAGCCAAGGAGTGCCGGCAGCCACTAGGAGCAGAGAAAGGCAGGGATCCAGTTCCCCCGCAGACGCTCCAGAGGGCGGGTGGCCATCTCAGCTCCCTGATGCTGATTTCAGACTTCCGGCTGCCAGGATGTCTGTGAGCCGCCACGTCTGTGATCATTGGTTAGAGCAACAAGAGAAAATGGATGCACAGGCTGTGGAACATCAAATCAGTGACGTGAGTGGAAGAAAACAAAACTGGAGAAGCGGCTCTGGAAGAAAGAGAGAAACAAGAGACAGGGCTGTAGACCGGAAGACAGGACTGGGGTTGGTGATGGGGCTGGTTGGGGTTGGGGTCAACTGTCAGGCTTGTCAGGAGTAGTACCCCCCTGACCCAATGAGAGATTCCAAGGGCTCCCTCCCTGCATCTGAACAAGCTCAGGGAAGAGAGACCCACACTGAGCACACGGTGAAAAGGAGACGGAATAACAAGGATAAAGGGGGGAAATCACTCCACAAGCATCTAGACAGAAAAGGGGAACGGAAATCAAGCTGACCTGAGACATGTTCTCTGTTCTAAGTGTGCCCGTGTTTGCAGAACCTGCTGGGAGACGAGGACACCAGGGAGCTTCTTTTCTTTCTGGATTCAGACCCCAGACCCCGTATGACCCCCAACCAGATGTGGGGTCTGGGGGTCCAAAACATTCAAAGTTCTCATTATCAAGGAAACTTACCAATTGTCTGCAAAATTTGGGGGGTTATGTTATAATCCAACAATTTTATCCTCAACCAAGTTACCTTTGGCATATGAAGTTCAATCCCCCCAAATTTCTCAGATATGCAAGGGCTTGGGAAAATATACAAACCTGTTCCTTTCTTTAAAATTTACTTTAAAGCTATGCTGCAGAACCTCCAGGGGGACATGAAGGAGAGCTGAGGAACAGCTAGCGTAGGCCCTGCAATCGGTAACACTAGAGCACGATTTACATTAGTATTAAACGTCTGGTGACCAAACAAAGACAAATGTCACGAATGCAAAGATGACAGTGACTGTCTTCCAGATGCAAACCCTGGACTGTTGTTGACGGGGGTCACAACGGAAGAGGAGGTAAAGGTTTGTTCTGCGGCTCGCGTGAAATAGGTTGGCCCCAAAAAAGTTGTTTTGCGCATTCTAGTCTTTAGAGAAGTGTCAGCGGCTGGAGAAAGGGTCTGGATAACCATGGTACCAACTGCCCTTGACTTCTGTCTCTTCAATGTCGCTGCCTTTCTTCCCTGCCGTTGGGGTGTGTCGCCGCCTGGCCCCCGCCCCATCGCCACTTCTAGTTCTGTTACAGACCTCACTGTGGCGGATGCCACCAGCTGAATAGCACGACCGCCCTCAAGCTCCTGACCTCCTTGGAGCTTATCTAGCAAACGTTGAGGACATGCATTCTAGGTCTTCCTCAGCGTTGCCCAACTTGACTTTGGAACTTTCCCTTCAGTTGTCATTTTTCTAAAGAAATCACTGCTTTTGTGTGAGGTGTCTCTCTTTCTAAAATCAGTAAACATATCCTCAGGTGAGAATTTGAAGAAAGAAAGGAAGGAAACGAGAGATGAAATTCCCTTCCAGGTGAGAGGCGACAGGGCTCGAACGGAGGATTTGGTAAACAGGTCTGTTGCTCCTTCATGTGTAAGATTCCCTCCCAGGGAGTGTCCGCTGTGCTACAAGAATCAGATACCAGAAATAGGACATAAATACTCTCTCAACTTGGAGAGTTTCCCATAAGGAAAGAGATAACATTACGATAGTTATGTAACAGGAAACATCTCGAATCCGCCTTAGGACCACAGCCGTAAGGAGGTAACAAACACGGCTTCCTGAAGAAATCCAGCATTGGGAGCTGCCATGCGCCGTTTTCATCGTGAAACTCGAACCGTGTAGATTTGCGTGTCCTGCCTTCTTCTCTCCACCTTCTCCATCTTTTCTCCTCTGCCCCCGAGACGATCTTGTCGCGTGCTCCTGGGTTTAGTAGTGTCAAAATGCCTCATTTCCCCGTACCCCCGTGTACCTCTCCCCCATGAGTACTGTTCGGTATTGTTTCTAGAGCAGGTGTTAAGTCAGTATAATCTCACGTGACAAACTTCAGGGGGTTGGTGGCGGCTCCCCGGAGCGTTGACAAGGCTTCTGAAGCCGTGTCTTCATTGAGAGGGGAAAATTGCCGCGAGGCAGGTGGAGAGGGGTGGAGAGCACTTGCCACCCTCATTCGGGAGACAAGCAAAGTGGTGAGAGCAGGGAGTAACGTCCTTCAGGTTCTGATCTAAGGAGGAGTCAACTGAAGTCATTTCATTCAGAGCCTGAGACTGTTGCTTTTGAACTCACGTTCTGCAGTGGTTTGAATGTAGTGTCCTTGCAAACGGAGAGAAAGAGAGCAGAATGTCTTCATAGCGTTCGAACCTTCTCTCTATCCTATTAATATCTGATATCCGATCCCACGCTGGCCTTCAGGATCGGGAAGAGAGGCAGGAACAACGGACTATTTAAAACGTCCACCAGTGTAAATATTTGCCGTGGTTATTTTAGAAGCAATTTAAGCCTCTGAAAATTGAGCTACAACCAGAATCTCCTTAGCATAGAAATTGCCATCCAGGCTGGTGCCCAGGAACCCAGACTCGTGGGCTGGGAGTCAGGGCGAGCTGCGGCATGGGCGGTAGCTGTGACCGGCCACAGGCGCGCTGAGTGGTGGGCACCCATACAGAGGCGCGGAGCACCGTCCACCAAGGGAGAACACTTGCTCGGCCCCTTCGAGACGTTCTTTTTCAGATGGAGGGACCGAGGCTTGGCCATGGATTGCACCTCTCCCGGCCGGAATGGGTGGACTATCATAGGGGCTTGGCCAGTAGGCAGCATGGCCCGGCCAGCTGGTCAGTAACTCTCCCCTGAGTTCCTCCTGGGTGTCAGTTACAGATTCTGCACATGGGGTGGCAGGGAGACCCTTGAGCCCCCGGCCTCAAGGAGCTCCAATGCTGGTTGGAAGAAACCAACAAAAGCACCCCAGCCAATAAATACCTTACAGTCCCAGTCCCCGCACTGAGAAAAGAAGACACGCGGGCCAGGGCCACTGCAGGGAGAGGGCGGCCTTTGTGTTTGGACTGAATGATGCAATGAGTCGGAGTGGGTCTTCCGAGATCTCGGGGAAAGGCCCTTCCAAGTCAGAGACACCACAGAGCAAACGTGTCCAAGAGACAGAGGGAAGTCACTATGGTGGAGCGGAGGGAATGCCCTAGTCCGGTCCACTCGCCACGACATCTCCTGAATCGTTGTTGTTGGTGGTGGTTTCTTGTAAGCCTTTAAAACTTTTATTGTACTTCCTGGAGTGGCTTTTAAGTAAGTCACTGCAGCGGGTTGGATAGTGCTTGCTGAGTTGCGGAGAGATTACAAAGAATTTGGTGGATTAAGGAGACTTTATCATGGAAATGACCCCTTGTGAGGGAGGTGTGGGGACCAGGTGAGGACTCTTTCTGTTCCAGAGAGTCTGTGCAGGTGGCGGGGGTCGGGGGCACAGCGACCAGTGACCACAGGCAGACTAGGTGTGCAAAGAGGGAGCATGCTGGCACTGTTGGCGCTGACCCACTCCCTAAACAGTCTCGCTGAACTCCTGCCTCCTCCCGTGTGCCGAAGAGCCCAGCCTCGGATGCTTGCTCATTGTGACCATGAGCATGTCAGAGGCCACTTGTCACGAAAGGAAAATACCTCTCCCGTGGCTCCTCCACCTGCTTCCAAATGCTCTCATCTCAGCTGCTGGCTGCAGTCTGGCCCTGGCCCCTCGACAGGAACTGGAAGGCTGTGTTGGCTCTCTTGGTGCCTTTGCCTGCGCTGGCCCTCCGTGGGTCACCTTTGTCCCCAGCCCCCTTCCCCTGGCAAAGCATACTGGGTCCCTCCTGTGGGAAGCCTTCTCTGACCTCTGCTGGCCTGGCTCCTCTCTGAGCCTCAGCCCGTCCACTTGGCACACTGCACCTCCTACTGTGGCCTCCAAAGGGCTGTGAGCACTTGGTGGGCAGGGAGTACGTCAGCGTCACCGTGCACCCTCCACGGCCCGCACACAGTAGGGCACAATCCATGGGCAGGAAGCCAAGGAGCGGTTGATCAGGCCTCTTTGTAAGCCGAGATTTTAGCTCTTTGCTTGTTATATCACCAAAGGGACAACAGGGCCGGGTTAACACAGAACATGTTTCCTTGTTTACAGTCTTCTGAATTTATTCACATTCTTTTTTTTTTCTTTAAGATTTTATTTATTTATTTTTAGAGAGGGAAGGGAGGGAGAAAGAGAGAGAGATAGAGAAACATCAATGTGCAGTTGCTGGGGGCCGTGGCCTGCAACCCAGGCATGTGCCCTGACTGGGAATCAAACCTGCGATGCTTTGGTTCGCAGCCCACACTCAATCCACTGAGGTACGCCAGCCAGGGCTTATTCACATTCTTTACATGAAGCAGCTATCAATTATTTTAAGGGTTTTTTTCATGAAATGTACATAACATACAACTTGCTATAACTTTAACCACTTATAAGTGTCATGGAATACGATCCAGCCTCAAAAAGGAGGAAATTCTGGCATGGGCTGCAACATGGATGAGCCTTGAGGACATTATGTACGATTCACATCGTACAGCTGTCACCACCCCATCCCCAGAGCTGTTCTGTCGTCCTGAACTGGAGCTCTGTCCCCATTACACTGACTCCCATCCCCCCACCAGTGCCTGGGAACCCCCCTTCTACGTCCTGTCTCCATGAATCTGACTGCTCTCAGGACCTCACACGGGTGGAAGCACAAAGTATTTGTCCTTCTCTGTCTGGCTTATTTTGTCTCATAATGTCCTCAAGGCTCATCCATGTTGCAGCCCATGCCAGAATTTCCTCCTTTTTGAGGCTGGATCGTATTCCATGGCATGTACGTGCCAGACTTTCTTTATGCCCACATCCCCTGATGGACCTTTTGACTGGTTCCACCTTTTGGCTGTTACAAACAGCACTGCCAGGAACATGGGTGCACGTACCTGTTCGAGTCCATGTTTTCGACCCTTCGGGGTATTTGCACTTCCGTGATTTAGAAACGTTTTTAATAGTTCTGAAATGGTCATCGCCATCCAAACCCAAGGTCACCTGAGGACAGGGGATGACGCAGAGATACAGGCTGACCTTTCAAACTCTTGTTCCAGGGACCTGGGGGATGCCTGGTGACATGAAATGGTCTGTTTTCAAGTGTGGTTTTAATTTTTTTTTTTACAGCATCAAGCTTCTCGCTGCACAGGAGCTCCTTGACAGAGAGGCCTTGGACAAGGTAAGTGTTCTGTTCCTCCTACCCCACGCTCACAACCTTTGAGTGGAGTGGCACGCACCGGAAAAATTCAGCTCTTCTCCTATTCTCAACAGTCAGTGCATCGTGCAGAATTTTAATCCAAACCCCCCACATGGCTCATCTGCCGTTAACACTTGCAAAGCCTGCCTTGCTGGGCCCTTTGGGGCTCTGGGATGGCCAGGCTCACCCGGCCACGGTTGTGCTCTGGAGCGGACCTCGCACCCTGGACCCCACCCGCATGCCAGATCCAGTGGCAGCCTCCTCACTGGATCTGTGCTGTGCGTGTTACTGCCTGGGCTGATGGATGGTAGCATCGAGGCCCTGTGAGGTGACGTATTGTGGCAGAGAAGGGATTGAGCCCTGTGGTTTCATTTCGAAAGTGAATGCTTTTTCTGATTGGTAAACAAGTTCATGAGTGTGAGCCCCTTTTTAGGCTACTTCTGAGGACTGGGCAACTCCCTCCCCACCTCAGACTGAGGTTTTCACCATGCCCTGAGAGGGCTCTCTGGCATCTCTTGGCTTTCTCTGTTCAAGTCAAGATGCAGCTGGGAGTTTGGCTGGTTGGGGGTTCAAGTTCTGTGTGTGTGGTGGGGTGGGCTCCCTAAAGCAGGCTGGGCAGGTGCCAATGAGGCCAGGCTCCCAAGTACCACCCACGGACTCCCGGCTGCTCCCGGGCAGCTCAAGATTCTCCCCGAGCATGTGGCTGTGGGCGTTAATTAGCATCTATGTGAACGTAAAAGAAAGTGGTTAGAGGGAGAAGCGCTGACATGGTATTGTTTCATTTGTAGATTGAAAATGTTTGGACTAGGGGTCACTGAAGCAGTTAGGTTTCTAAGTGCTGAGCCTTGACATGAGGACTCGGGAGTCCGGGCTCGGGCTCTGAATTTTATGTCCCATCGGCCTCATTTTCTTCCCGGGTGGAACGGTGCTGCCACCTGCCCTTGGAGAGGCAGCCTGACCCCGGGTGAGTTCGTGTAGAGGAAGAGCTTTCCAAAGGCGGAGGCACTCAAGTCCTATTAATTCTTAATTGCGGACATTAATTCCTCACAGGCACTCAGCCATTGCATCGTAGTACTAGGTGCAGGAGTGCACGAAGACTCTTCGCATGGTATTGAAACGTTGTAAAAGTTACCTCTCCTAAGTCAATTCTCTTCTCAGTATTCACTACTGTTCCTTGTTTTACTTCTCAATTTAAAACAAGACACAACAGCGTCAGACCAAGCTGGTGGCACGCAGAGCCTGTGGGCTGAGGTGCGTCACTGCAATAAAAACACTAAACACAGGCACCAAAACCATCGATGGGGTTTGGGGGCTGTCAGAATCTGACTTGGAGGGGCTGCCAGTTCAGCCGATTTGGGGGCGCCGACGGCGGTGGGATACCACAGAGAGGGAGGTGAACAGTTGGGGCTCAGACAGCGGGACCCGACGCCTGGCTGCTCCTTCTTAGCTGTGTCATTTTGGGTTTCTGGTCGTCTCTGCGCTTCAGGTCCCCAGACTGCAGAGTGGGGCTCCCCATGACCCCCTATCACTGAGGTTTTGAAAAGGCTCAGTAGATAGTCGGCGTGAAAGAGTTAGCACTGGGTCTGGCTGTGGGTCGTGTTTTTTTCCCGCCTCTCCCTCCCTCTTTCTCCTGGAGTCTGGGGATGGTTTTGCACCTTCTCCATGCGTGACCAGCGGGCGGCTTTACGAGATGTCTAAATAGGCCTGGGGGCCACTGAGAGCCCAGGGCCCTGTTTCCTTTTTCTGCTTTCCTTCAAGTGCTCATTCAGCCACTCCCACTGCAGGCCCCTGCTGAGCTTTCTCTGTGCCGGGCAAGGAGCAAACACTTCCACAAAAGTCCAGGAGCAGCCCGTCGACATGAGCGTGGTGGCCAGTTGCGTCGGGAGTGACCTGTGGTCTATTGCCTGGCACAGGACTACTTCTTGCACCCATTTCTAGGGGCCTCATGACTAACAGATTCTCATCCCCCCAGGACAAGTGGGGGAGCCCCGGAGAAAAGTGCTCAGTGCCTCGTAGAGCTTTGCTACTCAGAGCATGGTCTGCAGACGGCAGCCCCGGAAGCTCCTTAGAAATGCAGGCTCCAGGGCTCCACCAGCCCCCCCCCCCGCCCCCCCCCACTCAGCCTGCATTCTAACCAGACGCAGGGATTGAGGACACTGGAGTCCAAACAGCTCTCCTGAGGAATGTCATCGATTGTCACCAACACTGCTATTGAGCAGTCCATCCTCAGAGACAACTTGGGAGGTGGCAGCTTTTTGCTTTTGTGGCCAATTAGGCTATTGATTGATTGATTGATTTGCATTGAAATGGAAGTAAACACCATCATTCTATTGGTAATATCTCAGCCTTTACCTTCAGCTTGCCTGATTCTTCCTTTCGACAAGAAAGTCGTCTTACTTAAGAGGCAGAGCCAGCAAGAAGAGCCTCAGTGAGACACGCGCCCTGCACAGCCTCAAACCCCTTCGGCTGCCTCTGCAGCTGGGCTTGGAGCAGCGACACGCCCTTGGGTCTGGCAGTTACCGACCCCCTGAGATCCCACCTGGCGGGAACGGTCACTTCTGGACACACGGTCCCCAGAGAACAGCAGGTGCCTTTCCCTGGGGAGGTGGGAGCTATGCCGAAGGGTGCACACCCTCACAGGTGCACTGGCAGGTTCAGGCTGACCCAGTACTCAGAGGGTGGAAAACATCATAGAAAAGGCTAAAATGAAGCAGCAGTGTTTGGGGGTCTCCTAGACAGTGAGACTCCTGGTGCATTTTCTCCCTGATGTTGGGCGTGGCTGTAGTGACCATAGTCCTTTAGTTTCAGGGGCCCGGCCGTTTGTCTGACCGGCACCCAGTGGAGGTGCAGAACCTGCCCGTCTTTGGGATGGACTTTCCTGGCATCTGCAGCCCAGAGCCAGTGTGGGGAGGCTCTGGCGTAGGAGAGCGTGCCCTCCCCCACATCCCCAACCTCGCCACTGTCGGGCTGTTAGGTGTGCGGATATTTCTCAGGGGCCAGGCCCCTTCTCCATCCCTGGAACTGATGTCAAGCTCTCTGCCGCTCCTTCCCACCCTGACACTCTTGGAGATCATTTCCACAGTGGGTCCTTGATTGCATTGCGAAGAGGGGGAAATTCTCCTTTCCACACTCTGTTTGCTAACATTTTTTCTCTCCTCCTTCCTCCGTGCTACCGCCCCCCGGGGTCCTCACTGGGTTTCAGGCCTGCGTGTTTTATCTGCCTTAGTCACCATCAACCCACACCTTCTGGGAAGAGCTGAATGGTGATCTCCCCCACCCCTGGCCCCATATATAGATCAGTAGGGTTCCAATGTTTACCTCTTCAGATGTTCTTTGTCTTAACTCAGGTGCAGCAGGGTGGGGACACTTGGGATGTCAGGTCTCCGAATTTCTCTTCTCCACTAACACTACATAAAGCCAGTGCCCAGACAAGTGACAGTGATTTGTCATTTATTTAAAAAATAAGCTTTGAACCCTCTAGCTAATAACCTTAAATCTCTCTACCAATGTCTTGTTTAAGAAATTGGTTAGAGCCAGGAGAAGATGCGCTAATGTGCATGAGTGTCAGGACAAGTGACAGCCCTCTGAGAAAGCTCCTTGGATCTGATGGGCGGTTTTGCCCAACATCCATCAGGTGCGAGAGCAAGGACAGGCTCCGAGAAGGAAGTGTGACTTGGACTCTGTTCTCTTCTCTTTAAGAGCGGACAGCTTTTGTTTTTTGAACTTAAGTCACACAGATTATTTCCCAGGCTCTATAAACAGGCCCACCTAATGCCTTTAAAACATGGCATTGCATGAAAGGAAATAAAAATATTGGTACAGCTTGATTTAGCAAGATCATTTTTCAATGACCCTTTCAAACGGCTTCCTGCAAGGCTACAAACAATAGTTTGGCCGTGGACAGCAGCTGGAGGTCACCCTTTCCCTGAAGGGTCAGAGGGCAGAGCACTGGCTGACCCCACCCTAGACCTGCCAGGCTCACAGCCATCTCCTGTGCCACTCCCACCCCACCCCAGCCTCCCCCACCCCATAGGCCACCACCCAGCCCTGGAGCGAAGCCGACTGCCTCCCCACCCAGCCCTCTAGGCTCCGAACTCCAAGGTAGTCCAGGCTAGGGCTGGGCCACCCTGTGGTTTCCTAGTCGTGAGGTTTCTAGGCAGGTTCCTGACAAGCCTCAGGCTCTTTTCAGCACTGGGTGGGGGGTGGGGAGGAATGTCACAATGACACCTACTTCCTGGGGATTTTTAATGAGAACTAAGTGAGATAATGTAGGAGGTAAACGGGACTATGTATGTAGTGAGCCCCAGAGCGGTGGTAGCTAATACTATCCCTGCTACTGCTGACCAGCTGCTGCTGCGGTCATTGTCATTATCAAGGTCATCGTCGTTCTGATCATTGATGCCACCCATCCTCACCACCGTCATCCGTATCTTACATCATCGTTATTGTCAGCAGCTTCCTCCGCCTTCCCTCTGGAGAAGCCCAACTTGAGACTGATTTGTTGCCATTAGCAACATTAAAATAGGAGTCTGCCCCCCGTTTGCCAAATTGCCTAGGACACAATGCCAGCCTGTCCTCCCTGCGTGCTGCCACTGGGCGTTTGCTTTAGGGTTTACCACGTGCATGCACCTTAATCTATCAGGTTCACACCAACTGGTGCCAGTGAGATGTGGACACGTGACGCCTGTGTAGTTTTGCATTCCTTCTTCCCGCTTTGTGCTGTTTGACACACGATACATCCAAATGTGCTACTGGCCCAGCTGTGCATTGAAATAATCATCCCTTTACATGTTCTCAGGTCTTTTAAAGAAGATGAGAGGAGAGAGGAGAACAAGTGTATGTTGGCTGGGCTGAAAAGTTCATTTAGTTTTTTAGCGCTTGGTCGTCTTTAACTCCATTTGAAACGATTTTCTTAGATTCTGCTGTGACAGCTGTCATACAGTGTCCATTGAAAATCTTATCGAAACTGGCCAATTTTTGTGCTGCCATTTTAATTTGAAGATGAAAGAACACAGGCGCCATTTTCAGCGTGTGATGCTTTGTTGTTTCAAGAAAGGTAAAAATGCATCTGAAATGCCAAAAAAAAGATCTGTGCAGTGTATGGAGAAGGTGCTGTGACTGATCAAACATGTTGAAAGTGATTTGTTAAGTTTCTTGGTCCTGTTGACGTTCTGGCCGAACAGTTCTTTGCTGCGGGGTTATCTTCTGCATTAGAAGGTGTTTAGCAGCACCTCTGGCCTCTACCCACGAGAAGCCAATAGTAGGAGTTAGCCGACATCCTCAAAATATCCAGATCAGTAAAGTTATTGGTGAAAATGAAAAATATGTCTTTTATTTTACAGAAAAAAACCCTACGAACTTTTTGGCCAACCCAGTATTTACAGAGTTATCTATATGAACCTTATTTACCATTCCTGGTGTCCTTCCATTGTTTCTGTGGACCCACGGTCCCATTTAGCATCATTTTCTGGTTCCAGCACACCTTCCTCCTTCCCAGCTCCTTCGGGCTGTGGCCGCCTCTGCTGGACTTCTGTGTGGAACAGGCCCAGTAGTACCACTGCGTACGCGTTGTTCATGCAGCCGGAGTGGAGGAGGAAGCAGGCGTTGACACTGTCCTTTAGAAAGACGTAATTACCTCACTGCTCTCTTTGCCTTTTTAATGAGCATTTGAGCTGGTCTGGGTCACTTGCTTTCAGCCTAAAGGACTTTCTTTCATATTCTTATAAGGAAGGTCTACTAGCAACCGATTCTTGCAGTTTTGTCTGTTGGGGGAGGCAGGGCACCCTCACTGGGACTTTTTCTGCATGAAGATTCTTGGTGGGCACTTAAAGGGAATTGAGAAGTCCTGTTTAGGGACCCCACTTGCTGTTCACTTCAAATGAAGGCTTTTAGTAAAAACAGAAAGGCGGTGGGAGCCCCTAAGTCTGCATGGGATCTTGTGAGGCTTTTAGAAGACTCATAGCACTTCGACCGTGTCACCTCACTGCCTCTGGCCTGCTTTGTTCATCTTTGTAGGGACAGGTGACTTCAGAAAGCTGGCTGTCTTCCTCGGCACCATGTGCCCCGAAGGGGTGTTTCATTTGTTGGGTTTCCCAAGAGCGATTCACACTCAGTGTCCCAAAGCTGGCTTGACTTTAGTGACATTAGTGACACAAATGTGTTTGTCTGAGGAAACTTCGAAGGGCGTATCTGCATCGAGTCCGACAAAACACTTCCCACGGTCTGGCTGAGAGAAAACGAGGACATACTTCACGATGCTCTGGTCAGACCCAGGACTTGGTGGTGAGAAACACCTGATTTTGATTCTCAGATTCTGGGTTTTGAAATCGACTTCATAAATCACGACCAGCGCTTGTGTTATTATAGAGCATACGAATGACTGGACAGACGAGTGGGTAGATTGATGCATGTGTACTTGTGCAGCCGGCAGGCAGACAACTATACCAGATTGCCTTATAAAAACTATTTATTTCCATGAGTCATGGTCAAAGTGTTTGAAAACTGCTGTCCTGGACCACTTATGGGCTTGGAGGAGGACCTGTTCTGGGGTCTTTCCGGGACTGGAGGGGCTGTGCTCATTCAGGGTGCACACGAAGCCCTCTTTGCCCCTCATTAGTCTCTTGACTGTTTGGCTTTTCAACAGAAAGAAAAGCTGCTCAACCCATTGCACGCCCTTCACAACTGCTGCACGCAGCCACCACACACACACACACACACACACACACGCATCGCCATGGCGACAGGAGTGCTGTGCAATTTCCTGTTGTGTTTGGTCCGCCCTCACTTGCGTCTCTTATCGGGAAATGCTAACAATAAGTTGGTATGAGAGAACTTCCAATTCACCTTTTTGAGAGAATTCTGAGACTTTTCATGAATGGTTCATTCATTTCTTGAGAGCACGACTTTGTATTCAGCAAAGTTTGGGCCAATTTGTCATTTTAAATGAAACAGAAGGGCAGGCAGGTAAAACCATCTGGCTCTGTTGCTAAAAACATTTGTGCTGATGTTCTTAGCAGGTGAGATGATACTGATTGAGCTGGTCATAAAGGCTTGTTTTGACAAAATTAGTTCGATGGAGCAATCTCACTACCCCGTTAGAATGAGCAGGTGATACAGTATTGTTTGGGCAGCACTGAAGTGGTGAATTGGGGCCTTAATGAGATTCAGAATTTCTGGGAAAGCATCCAACCTGCTTTCAGAGACTCCAATCCATCTGCAAAGCAATGCAGGGACGTGTGCTGACATCCCTTAGGCAGGTACCGCAAGGCCCCTCTCTAGACCCCAGGCTTGGTTTCCCTACGGCACTCTAACCTGGCCCACCTCCCCACTCCTTCCCTAACCCTAGCCCATCCCCAAAAACCCTCACCCTCTGAAATACAGACTCACTTTCACATGCAGGATTAACTAGGTGGGAAAAGACAGCCAGAGAAAACAACAGCTCCCCATGTATGAGTCCCTGTGAAATTGCCTGCCTTCCTAGTTATCTGCCCGCGGCTCCCACGTAAGTGGCTGTATAAAATCACCATGAGTCCCAGGGCATCTTCCTGACGTGTTCAGCTCCCAGAATCCACAGGGATGAGCGCCCAGGACTAAAGCAAGGCCCTCGGCATTTACAAGCCAAAGGGCTGCACCTGGAAGGGAAAGGGATGAGCTCTGGGTTTTTGCCTGAATCCCAACATTGGCACCAGCTCCCGGGGACTCACTAAAGGTTTTTCTGCCTGATTATAAGATTGTGAGGCTGTAGTTTTGTGCTGCTGCGAATCTTCTGCACCGTGGTCTTTCCTCCCTGTCTCCACCTGGCTGAAACCCTAGGGGAGGAATAAACTGCTGGGCAGTGGTAGTTCATTTTGTTTCTCACTACCCTGGCACCCTTGTCGTGCATTTAGTCTGGGAGGCTGTTTGTGAATGAGGGGGGAAGAAAAACCAGTGTTCTTAGGCATCCTTTCAGGACATGGCCGGGACATTTATTATTTTCCTCCTTCCTTCCTTCATTCATTCATTTTGCTTGTTTGTTTTTTAAAAATTTATTTATTTATTTTAGAGAGAGGGGAAGGGAAGGAGAAAGAGGGGGAGTGAAACATCAATGTGTGGTTGCCTCTAGCACACCCCATACTGGGGACATGGTCTGCAACTCAGGCATGTGCCCTGACTGGGAATCGAACCTGCGACACTTTGGTTTGCAGGCCCACGCTCAATCCACTGAGCCACACCAGCCAGGCTTTCATTTATTTATCAGTGGCACTTAGTCAGCTTTTATTTATGAAAAAGAATTAACCGTGTGTGTCTGTATGCACACAACGCATGTCTTCTACGTGGATACAATTCCAGCAATTAATCAATATTCATATGATGTCTAGAAAATTTGAAAACAGAAAAATGAAAATGTAAAATTATTATTTGGTCTCTGTGGTTTTGGTCCCTCATTTCTATTGTTACCAGAGTAACTCTTCTAACACACGAGTGTGATCACATTCCCCCTCCTTGTGGCCACTTTGGCAGGAAGCCAAGTGACTTCATGGGGTCGGGGGGACAAGGATTTGGGTCCCGGCTAATCCCTCCAGCACCTCTCCAGTGGTGATCGTGCGTCCGTCTCGGGGCCGTAGTGTGAATCAGCCCAGGTGCTGTGTGTAAGGAGCCCGAGGTGATGCTGGGCACGCCGTGAGCCTTCCAGCGAGTGCGCACTGCCCTGGTTCTGACCCATAATTAGGGGTTTCCTCTCGTGTGCTGGGGGCACTGCCACGGCATCTGGTGCGCCACCCGATCTTATGATGCGTCCCCTCTCTCTGTCCTGTTTGCTCTCACGCCACCCACTCCCCGTGTGTAGGAAGGAGCCTGAAGAACCTACAAAACTAACGTCAGGCAGTGTGGCTATTTTTAAACGCCTCTGACCGAAGGTGTAATGGGAGAGGGAGGCTGATGAAAAGATGGTTTGGCGGGGGATCTGGTTTTCCGTTTCTGCCATTAGCACGGGAAACTGGGGACCAGCGCACGTCCGCACATCCTCCAAAGGGAGGGTGCTGATTCACGAGCCGCCATTCTCACGGCCACGATGTGTCAGGGAATGAAAGCTCACGGGGCCCTTCGTTTCCTGCTGTCCACGCAGCTAAGAGCAGTCCAATCTCTGTGGTGTGCCCTGGAATAAAGTAGGGAATAGGCAGGCTTTAACGATGAGGATTTGCATTTTGGCCTAATGCAAATCAAAATAAGTCATGAATCAGTAGCACTCTCGCCCACGGCTCTGCAGTCTATTTTTACGATTACTGCCGCTGAGGGAGGCGAGCTGTGTGGAAACGGCCTTCTGGAAGGGCTGGAGGCTGGCAAAGAAAAATGGCAGCCAGAGCAATTCCCCCAAGGGTCTGCCAGCACCGATTCTGTTGGATGTGCTGGTCCTGAATACCAGTGGGCTCTTCACAGGCCTGCGTGGGCAGTGCTGGGAGGCTGGCATTCCAGAGAGAGGCCGAGAGGGAACTAGTGTGCACGGGCCGAGGAAATCTATGTCCAGGGGTGGAAGAACATGTAGGTGGTCTGTGTGGGGGTGGGGATGGCAGCTACAGGGAACTGCCAGCTTTGTTCTGCTCCTAAATGACTGGGGTGGGGTGGCAGGGGGGTGGGTGGGTAGGATTAAGTACCTAAATCACCGTTTCCTGCCTGGTTGTGTTGGCTTTCTCCTGCTTCCCAGTCTTTCCCCTTTTTGTTGCCATGTCTGAGACCTCGCACATAAGAATGCTCTGATTTGGGAGCCTTGGCTGGGGCTTAGAAGCTGCCTTTCCCCATGTTTGTACCCTCTTACCTGTGCTGTGAGCCTGTTCACTTGGACATTATCGAAGAAGGAAGAAGACTCTAGAAAAAGGAAGTGTTACGGTTAGCCAGAGCACCGCGGTTTGTCTTAGGAAATAAGTTCTTATCATGCAACAAGCTTGGGGCAGCCTTTTGGCCACAGGTAAAATGTCACCTCAATGGTTGCATGTGTGGGTCAGCAGCACTTCATTAGGAAGGGCCAATGAAACTGCCTCCTTGACCTTCAGTGCTGGCGCATTTCCCAAGCGACATGGAAACGTTGGAATCCACGGGGTGGCACGGGGTGGCACGGGGTGCCCCGGGGTGCCCGCTGTGGGGTGGCCACTGTGTGTCTCTGCTCGGACTAGGCTGCTTCCCTGCACCCGCACCTTTCCCACAGTCTCCGAAGAGAGCCACAGAGTCCTCCAAAACTCACTGCTATTTTCAGACTTGCCTCCACTTAGCGTAATTAGTCTCAGTCATTACTCACAAGTGGAGCGTCTAATTTGGGAAGACATACTTATTTTATTTGCCCCAAACCATCTTTTTTTGAGCTTCAAAAAGCCTGCCTTCCAAAAATTACTGGGCTTGTGTGCTCCTCTCTCAAGGGCTCCATAACGGTTTGGGGAAAATGCTGGAATGAATCAACTCTGTCTCCAACTCCAGGGGGTGGCGCTGACTCCCTGCTCACCCAACTAAGGGCTCCCGAGGGACGACAGCTGGGCTCCGCAGCTGCAGCACCTGGTGAATGAAGAGCGTCCTCTGCTGTATCTGAAAACTCAAACCCGTTGCCCACGCCAGTTTTTTTTGTGAAATTAATTAGTCTATTCGAAAGTGAAGAACTTGGTGGCGTTTGGTGCTTTCCCAGTGTTGTGTAGCTGTCCCCTCTGTCCAGTCCCAGAACATCTTCATCGCCCACAAATGGAAGCCATGCCCATGAAGCATCACCCCCTGCCCCTTCCTCTGCCAGTCCCGGGCAGCTGCCAGCCTGCTTCCTGTCTCCAAGGCTGTGCCTGGTCTGCATGTTTGTATTGGCGGCATCACGTGATAAGAGGCCTTCGGCGTCTGGCTTGTTGACTCAGAGCAGTGTTTCAAGGCTCGTCCCCGTTGGAGGTGTCAGCTTGCCGTTCCTTCTTGGGGTCCAGTGCTGTGCCGGTGTGTGGAGACACGCGGTGTGTGTCTCCACTCCTCCGCCGGCGGCCGTTTGCGCCGTGTCCATCTCCCGGCTACGACGTAGTGCCGCTGGGAACACTCCCACGTGAGTGGCGGAGCGCCCCAGTCTACCCCTCCAGAGACACGTTTGCCCCTTTCCTGATACCCTCTCAGATCCGCCCGCAGCTGTCTGCAGAGCCCCATCACTGCGGCTCCCACTGCACCCCCGAAGCAGTGCGCGCGCGGTCGCAGCGGCCCTGCTCCCACCTGCACTCTGCAGTGAAGCCCCTCGGCCTTCGCCAAATGTAGAACATGTTCGCACCCGTTGCTGATTTTGAGACAGCTCACAGAGTAGGGTGCAGAGTCCCTTCAGGGCGTGGAGAACCCCATGGCCAGGCCTCTGACCTCCGCTTTACGCCCCCCTCACCATTCTGCCCCTCGCCCTCTGCACTGCAACCACGTTGGCCGTTCTGCCCCCAAAACTCCCCATGCTCCGCCCTACCACAAGCCCTTTGCACATCCGCCGCTGGGGGTGTGGTGTGCCGCCTCCGTGGGACAGCCTGATAGTCCGCTGCCCGTGAGTTTAGAAGACTTGGTAACAACGTGGCACAACTGTAAGCAGGAAAGCAGGACACAGAAGTGTGTGTGTCCATATGACTGGATGGACAAACCGACATTGAAACGCAGAGGAGAGAGGCTGCGAGGCAACCCACCCCCAGGGTTAGCAGCGGGCATCTTTGCACCCTGGTGCCATGCTGAAATTTCCCTGTTTCCTCCGTTTGACAGGTGACCCTGCCCTGAGCTTTTCCTTACATCAGGACATTAGCCTCTATTTAAAGAGAAGGGAAAATGTACAAAATTATTATCAAGTCTTAACTCCCATCTAAGATTAAGAGTCTTAACACCCAAAGCCTTAGAGAAGAAAACAACTTTTGGAAATGTCCATGAAGGGGCAAGGAGAGTGACAAGGATGGTGGCCATGTGGGAGTGTACGGTGGTCACATAGGGGTCCTGCAACTCATGCATGTCCATCCCTGTGCTGACCTCCATGTCCGCAAAATCTTCAGCTCCCCTCACTCACCATTTTACAGTTTCCCTCACACAGACAAAACAAAAAAACCCTTTTAATTGTCCCTGAAAGCACCCCACCCCCACCTCACTGTCTTTCAACCACCTTGTTCAAGAAGCGTGATGAGTAACTTTTGGAAACACCGGCAAGGACAGTCTGCTGAAAGCAGTGCCTGTGGGCGTCCCTGCCCTTATGAGCTGGCTGTGGAGGCCGAGGAAGGTCACCCGTCGCCTCTGACCCTGTTTACCACGGCAGGGATGTTTCACCAGGACGAACAGTCACCTGAAATCCCTTCCAGGTCCCCATGGAGGGCACGTGCGTAGAGCTGGCCTGGAAGTGGCTTGTGGGCTGGGAGCACCTCACTTCCCTCCTGGGGTGAAGACGGCCGGGCCCGAGCTCTGAGGGCGGTGGTGGCCTTATGTGTCTCCCCATACCTGTGGCTACATGTTGGGGTGCCCTGGCCCCTTCCAGGGGGAGGCTGCAGTCCGCTGTGTGCCCAGGCCCGTGCAGCCGACACACGGGTGACGAAACTGACTTCAGCAGTGCGGTGGCTCAGGGGGTTTCAGCTTCAGAGAACCCAAAATCTGTAGCGTGTGTGGTACAGTAAGCTCGTGTGGGTTGCTGGTGCACCTGGTGTTTCCCGAGCCTTCTCTCCTAAGTGCATGGGAGCATTAGACACAGCCAAACCAGGCCTCTCATCCTGCCACTTGCTGGCACCAAGTGACCTTGTCGTGGTACCCTTCAGGGCTGTCATTGGGATGAACTGTGAGTCCTTGTAGAGTGCCTGGCAGCTCAGTGGCACTTAATAGATGTTGCTCCCTTTTCTCCCCGTTCCTCCCTGCTCTGATTCTGTTCTGGGTTCAGAAGCAAACCTGGCCATAGATTGCTGGCTGCCAGTGTGTTCTGACTATTCTTGGACTTAGCCAAATTTAACTTATTAAAATGACTACCTATTACACGTAAGCTCCTATTCCAGGCCTTCAAGTGGGTGGGGCTCAGGGGACATCAAGGAAGGCTGGTATCGTCTTCTGTGGGAGTGGAGCCCACTCCCTGCATCTGGGGGGCAGCCTTTGGACAGCTACCCCCACGCCTCGTCGACGTAATCATCTTCTTCATGGAGTTCACACAGCCCTTATCACACAGAGGAGGAGGGAGAAAGGAGTGTCCGCGTTTATGAGAATCTTATATTTCTTCTCCTATTTTTACACTTCTCTAGTTCCTGACTTTGAGGCCCCTTCTGGCCACACCAAAGACTAGGGTAGGTTTGGCTCTGCTGTCTGCCCAGCAGGGTGCCTCAGGTGCTGAAGGGTGACGTCACCCCCTTTGGTCTGAAGCTAGAGAACAAGTGCAGACCCTGGTCATCCTATGACTGATCCTGGGAGAGAGACGCCACGAGGTGGCGTCCCCAGGGGGTGTCCTTTGATTCATTCATCCTGCAGATACTGGTGGCCTGCCTGCTGGGGGCCATGCTGTGGCCAGCCACTCCCTTCCACCTAACCCCCCTGGGGTCGGCTGTGGAGAGCCAAGGTCAGGTGCTTTCAGGGCTGGGCTGGGCTGAGATGGTGGTGTTCATGTTGAATAATGAAAGCTGGCTGGCCAGACTGCTGCGGCACCACAGTGTGAAGGAAGGTTGCATTTTAAGTCAGCGGCGTCTGGCCTTGCCTGGGGTTTCTCTGACTTTAGTTGAAAATGCTCGGGGGACTTGTCAGAAGCGCACTCCTGGGCCCTAACCTCAGAGGTTCCGATTTGGTCAAGGATGGAGTTTGCAGATTTAGGGTTTTATCGACAAGAGCCAATGTGAGTCTGACAGAGGCAGGCAGTGGGTTAGCCTCTGGGATTTTAGAAGCACAGGTGGTGTGTCGGGGGAGGCTTAGGAGCATTCAGGTGTGCAGGTCACTGTTACCTGGGAGATGGTTTCCAGCCACACGCCCCTCCGTCTTTTCATTTCCACCCTGTGTACCCTGGCAAGCCATTTTGACTTATGAGAGTACTATTTCTTCCTTCTGCTATGTGGGCGAAGCAGAAAACTTGAGAACCAGCTGTTCTACATAAAACAGCTCAGATGGGAGGGCTCTCAGAGGGTGCCTTTGTTTTCCTTGGAAATTTTCAGGAGGAAGGATCCAAGGGTTTGCTATGGCGGGCGGGCCCACCTCTTTGAGGCACAGGGCAGGAGACACACTTTCAGCTGTGTAACCTTGAGTGTTAACTTGAACTTGGGCTTTACCAAAGCTTGTCCATCACCCTGGGACCCTGGGACAATGCAGATCCCAGTGCGGCAGGTCTGAGGTGGGCCCGAGGCCGCGCATTCTGACTGGACGTCCAGGCACGGTGCATGCTGCGGGTCCGGGGACCCCACTCTGAAGAGGAGGCCCTAAAGGGCACCCCCCCAGGCCTGTTGACACCTGCAGTGCACACCGTCTGCTGAGTTACTGCACTGGCAACTCCTTTTCCGATCCCAGCAATAGGAGGAAATACCTGCTGGGTAGGAGGAAATACCAACTCAATGTTGACCGTGAGCCTTTGGGCATAGGATGCTTCCAGCCATCAATACTTTTCTCCTGTAAATTATTCATAGTCCCCAAGCACGTGGGAAACGCAGAAGAAGAGGGGCGGGGGTGCTGTGGGAGGGGCTGGAGAGCAGGGCTGCAGTCAGTGCACAAACCCCGGCAGCCAGCTGTGTCAGGAATTATGAGCCCTCAGGTCTCCCAGAGTTTCCCTGGGAGGGAAAGATTTTTGCATATAAACCACAGGGAAGGGGGACTGTCTTCCCCTCATCCTCTAACACCGACTTTGAGCTGGTATCCGAGTCAGCCGGAGGGGCTGCTAGAGGGCAGGTCACGGGGTCACTTGGGGACTCTGATCCAGTGGGTCCCAGTGGGGCCTGGCAATTTGCAGGTTTGATGCGTTCCCAGGTGACTCTGATTGAACTCTGACCGGCACCCCTTAAGTCCCCAAAGGACAGCTCTAAGAATGAACACAGAAAACAGTGTCATCTTGTGTCACATCTGCTCATGGCCAACCCTCCCCATCAAAGTGCCCTTGCCTGGGATGGGACTCTTTCAGTTGGGCTGGGACTTGGGGCCTGAACTGAGAAGTCACCTGTCTTCAGGTGTCAGAAGGTCCTGGGACGGTGAGGAGAGAGGAGGTGGTTTCTGGCTGCCTGCAGGTGGCTGTCCCCGCACAGTGGGTGGGCATCAGAGGCTGGGCCTCTCTGACTGGCTGGTTGCCTGATCTCCCTGGGGGGCTTTTTAAAAACAGAGCCTCCCTGGTGCATGCTGGGAGATTCTAGTGAGCAGCTGGGTGCAGGCCCCCCTGTATAGAGAACAGTGCGGCCCAGGTGGGCAGTGGGGAGCTGCTTTACTCATTAGTGATTCTCGGATTCTGCCCTAATGATTTCCTGGGGGGCAATCAGGCCCTTTGTGAGGTGCATTTTCTCTCTGGATCCCTAAAGTTAGAGTCAATAAATTCCAGTTGTGTTTTCCACGGTGCTTCATTTCCCATCCGAGGATGGCTGCTGGCGGCACCAGCTCTCCTGGGGGAGGCAGCAGGGCGAAGCCCCCACCTGGACCAGCACGGCCCACAGCCGCTGGCACAGGCAGCATTGGCGGCCCCGCCCCAGGGAGAACACTTCCCAGGCAGACTCCAAGGCAGCTGGAAATTGAGGCACTGATTTCAATCATTAGCTCCAAGGAGCAATTCCCCACTTTGGTTTGTCCTGCGTGACCTTGAGGTGTGTCCTGGCTCACCAGCAGACAGTTGGAGGACATCACTGGGCACTGAGCTCTGTGCCAGGTGGGCTTTGTGAAGGTGACTCGGGTATAGGCCCTGCCTTACAGCACCCCCTGCTGGGGAAAGGCAGACCCGACCCACCTAACTGTAGAAGGAGCAGAACTGCTAGCGTGATGCGTGACTGAAGTGGGCCGCTCAGCACACCGCCGGCCTGGCCCAGTCCCACTTTCCCTGCAGGGCGTGTCATGGTGGAAGTGAGTGGCTGAGTCCTTGCTTGTGCTTCATTTCCCCTCGTGCCATGTAAGCCCCACGAGGCCAAGGTGAGGCCAGTAGACTCTGGCGTCTCTGAGCTCTGGGATGTGGGCCACCCGGGAACCTGGGCAGGGGCAGGTTCCCCAGAGGGGGCTGCTGGCTGACAGGTGGTGCATCAGTGTGGCCAGCGGGTCGATGGGCAGAGAGGCAGCTACAGGCCACAGCAGTGGGACTGGAGAACAGCAAGTGGGAGCTATAGGTGGATGGGATAGTAGAATCGATGGGCTGGGCCGAGTGTGGGGGAGGGGAGGTGGGACACGGTGGGAGAGGGACAAGGCAGAGCAGTTGGATGGATGCAAACGCCAGCGGACAGGCAGGGCAGCAGGAGGGGGATGGCATGATCCTTCCGGACCTCTGCGTTTGTGGTTCTATGGAGACCTTCAGATGGAAGGGCGGCTGCGACGGTGGAAATACAGTTCACCACGTGGGAGGGGATCTGAGCTGCAGGCCCGGCTGTGGGGCCTTCCGGACGGAGCTGGAGCTGCAGCTGGGGCTGGGGCTGGAGCGGGACCGTTCAGGGCAGCTCACTGCAGAGACAGCAGTGATGCTCCCAGAAGGAAGCCACACGTGATGCAGTGATTGAGGCGCCGAAAGCAAGGGACAAGCCGGTGTCCCCAGGAAAGGGTGGTACCAGCTGTCGGGGTGTCTCGAAAACTGAGCCCAAATCTGGCAAATTCTGGGGGCCCCTCCAGGGAACCAACCCCAAGCCCTGGCCGGGTGGCTTAGCTGGTTGGAGTGTCATCCTGTACGCAGAAAGGTCGCTGCTTCAATCCCTGGTTGGGGCTCACGTGGGAGGCAACTGATTGATGTTTCTTTCTCCCTCTCTCTCTCCCCCCTCTCCTCCTCCCTCTCCCCTCTTCCTCTCTCTCTAAAATCAGTAAACATATCCTGGGTGAGGAATTTAAAAAAGAAAGAACGAAACAAAAGAAGCAACGCTGAGAGGTCTCATTGCGTTGGGGGCATGAGTTAGAGGAGCTTTGAGGTCCCCCGTTTTTGACGCCTCATCTTACGCTGGCTGTGTGGTTTCTGCCTCGGGTAAAATTGCCTTGCGGTTCCTACACCACGTTAGTGGAACTCACAGAAGCACTAAGAAGCCATCCACGAGAGTGGGGCTTTCTTCTCAGACTCAAACTGGGGTGAACAATGGGGTGCCGCAGGGTGAAGCCAGTGTCGATGTTCCCACCTCTCGGTTAAGCACACCCCCCTCCCCCCACCGGGAGGAAAGGTCACTGTATAGCAGTCTGTTTTCCTCTGCCTTTGATGCTGAGCTAGAGCCTGCTGGGACCTGCATCCCCTGGGTCACAGGGATGCAAAGGATGCTGGCAGCTCATTTTGAAATGTTTGTGCTGGAAGGCACTGAGAGTCCCCTGGTGATAATTGTGCTTTTCATAGAGGGACAGTTTGCTTTGCAATTTGCAGTTCCAGAATTTCATCATCTGGGCCAGTGAGTCAGGACCACTCACTGTCTGGCTCCTCGGGCTGCCCCTTGGGGGGACACACACCAACCAACTGCACACGTGCTCTGTCTTTGCAGTTCTGTGCAGAGCTGAACCAGCCGATCCTGCCCAACATCCGCAAGTGGAAGGGCCCCCGGGGGTGCTGGAAGGCCGTGGTTGCCGACACGCCGTCGACGCCGCTCCAGAAGGTACTCTCGTAGGCAAACTTACCCCACCCCGTTACTGAAGCACCCTGTTCCCTCCTCACAGACCTTTAGCATTTTCCTGTGCTGACACCCTCGATGCAGTTCTGCCGTATCGCCCACCTTCACCATCCATTTCAAAGTGCCCCAGGTTCTGGTCCGTGCTGAGACCGGGAATGGGCGGCTGCTTGGGGTGGGGGTGGGGGGTGTTTGGGGTCCTGGGAGAAACCCTGTCAGGAGCCAAGGCAGCAAACAGGGCATTTCTGTTCTTTGTCCTTATAATCTCTTCCCACCGTCTGCCTCAGCCAACCTGGTGGAGGAAGCCCAAGGTTCATTGACTGAAAGCTTTGCAGGCACCTACTCCGTACAGTCAGTGGTAGAAACTGTGTGTGTGGAAATGGTGGCTGTTTCCAGCAGGTTTTAATTTTGAATTTCCTTTCCTTAGTATCCCCCAGGTGGCTGTCTGTACACATTTTCACTCTTACATGGCATATGCAGGATCAGTTTTTGCTCATCTGGAAAGTTCAATATCAGTGGCGTTTTAGACATTAAAATAGACTTTTGGCAGTGAATCATGAATTAGAAACTGTGTCATCACATAATTTTCCTGTAAATGCAGATGTTATCTTTTTATCTCCAATATTACTAAATATGCTTAAAAGTGCATATGCATTATACTTATGTGAGTGATACTGAGGTGTGGGGCTTTTCAATTATAATGTATGCTGGATGAAAAGCATCCAGTCATTCATTGACTATACGCTCTCCCTTTAGCTGCTGCTCAGAAAACTTCTCTGGGTTTTCTGTTGTAGAGCATCGGCGGTCACTGGGGGTGGCAGCCCGGTGCAGTCACGGCGGGCTGGGAGCAGAGCTGAGTCGGCGGAATAGATCTGGTTTTCACCCCCCTGGCCCCGGGGTCCCTCCTCAGTCCACATGGGAATCGCAGCTCCTTGCTTTGTCGTTGTTGTGGGCAGCGCTTCGCACGCACGCAGGTGCACGAGGCTCTTAGGTTCCCCGTAACGCTCTGTCATCGTCCGCTCAGCAAGTCGCTGGAAAGGTCAGTGTGCACCAGGCACTGTCCGCCAGCTCCCCACCCACCGGCAAGGAAAGCAGACCCGGCAGTCCAGCCCTGGCTGTTTTCACTCTTTGTCAGCCCAGGGGGTCCCCGACCTGAGCCTTGTGGAGCCCCTCCCGCCAGGCAGGGAGCTCACAGCCTGTTGGAGGGACAAGACAGGAAACCCTACCCCAGGTTGGGGTGTCAGGACCATTGCACAGTAGCATGTGGTTGCAGCAAGGCCCGAGTTCAACACACTTCATCCTTTCGGCCTCAACTCCCTTGTCTGTGAAATGGGAACAGAGCCCCTTCCTTACCTCACAGGGTGGTGGCTGGAGGATTTCAAAGATAGTGTGCCCTGGAATGTGTCATCCACAGAGCGTGGGAGGGGCCTGGGGGCACCCAGAGGCAGCAGCTGGCCAGGCCACATGGGGCTAGGTGCTCCTGTGGCTCCAGCTGCCGCTCCCCTCAGCCCCCAACCCCTGGGGCTATGTGCCCAGTGAGGACAAGTCTCTTGGTTTCTCAGAAGGTGCAACTATATATTTTCATGTGAAATTTCCTGAATTTTAAATAGGAGCAGGAATCCAAAAACATTTAAACACATTCTGGGTCTCCCAGATGATATCTTCAAGTCACGAATGCTTGTCTCAGCGGCCGACAAACCCTGCAGAGTGGCCCCAGGGCCACGCCTCTCCCAGGCCTGAAAGGGCTTCCGAGCATCTTTTATCTGCCCCTCCGGCCCTCACCCCACAGCCGCAGGGGCCATTACAATGACCACAGGCAGGTTGAGTGAGATGAACCCATTTGCTCACAGTCTGATGCAAGGTGGCAGCGGCAGCAAGAGGCAGGCAGAGGGTCCCCCTCCGGACTGCGGGGGTGGCTGGGGTCAGCACCGAGCTCCACGGCCCTGCCGATGCCACCCTGCCTGTCCACCCCTTCCCGGCCCTCCCAGCGCCCCGCTCCTGGGCTTTAGGCCCCTGAGTGGGGCCCTGTCCACCCTCAGAGGCCTTGACCCCTTCCACACGGGGGCTGGCAGCCTGGACCCCCGTCCATCAGTCTCACAGACACTCCTCGAGCGTTTCCCAGGTGCCGGGCCCTGGGTGCTGGAGACTTATTTTCAGTCTCAGCACCTCCGTTTACCAGCTGAGGGGTTTTAGGGAAGTTACTTTGCCTCTCAGAGCAGCTGAGTCATCCGGCCCCTGGGAGGAGGAGGGGCCCCCTCATGGGGTGCGATGACTAAATGCTACCCTGTGCACAGGCCAGGCTTTGCCCACCTTGCACCCACACAAAGAGAAGTGCCCAGGCATCCCGGCTGCGCAGAGCGCTGTTGAAATCAGGAAACTGGCAGTGTGAGGGGTCTGGGGGGAGGGGCAGCGGGGAGGAACAGGCTGAGGTTCTGGGCTGTGCCTGCGTTTCAGCAGCAGCCCCTGTGAGCCTGAGTGGAATCTCACGGCCCAGCCTCTCCTGCCTCCGCCCCCAGCCCCGAGACCACCCCTTTCCAAACTAATGCCCCTCTTCTCCCACAGGGGGCCGGCTTCTTGGGGTTCCTGTGGGACACCTGGGCCGGTGTGGAGCTGAGAGACGCCGCCTCGCAGGAGAGCTCGCCTGGCAACGGGCACGGGAAGCCCTCGGGCCCCAGGCCGTACCTCGCACGGTTCAAGGTACCCGCTCCGTGTCACCGTGAGGGTCCTCTCCTTCTAAAAAGAAAAAACATATGTCCCCTTTGAAGCAGCGGGCCAGAGAAGCCCTGCCTGCTGGCTTCGACCGTATTCTGTCCTGGGTGTCCCTTGGCTGGTGCACTGGTCCAGAGCAGGAGGGAGAGTGGTTTGGGAGACCTTGGGCTCTGAAAACTCAGCCACCTGGCCAAGAAGGGCAGCAGGTGCTGGTTCTGAAACTGACACACGTCCCAGTCACCTGGGCAGATTTCCTAAAATCAGGGGTCCCTGCACTCCACCCAAGACCTACGGAATTTCTGGGACAAGGCCCAGGACTCTCAGTCTTGAGGGATCGTTTGGATTTGGAGGGAATCTGGGAGGAGCCAGTGGGTTATGGGGCCAGGACATCTCCTGATCAGCCCTTGCCCGCATGCCACTCTGTCCCATCAGAGCCTGTCTGTCTCACCTGGTCAGGAGCAGCACGGTCTCTCGGCTCCCCAGACACCCTGGCAGGTGTTAGCGAGCAGCAGACCCTCAGACACGGGTCAGCAGGACAGACCGCCAAGAGGGCCATCAATGAACCTGTCCCCATGGCGCTTAGCCATGAAGTCACAGGGCCCAGCACGCCGCCTGCTGGGCATCGGGGACGTCCCCTTTCTGTGTGCTCCGGCGCAGCTCTGGGGTCCAAGGGCCACCCCACACCCCAGCACCATTTCTGCCCTGGCCCTGGGCTCCACTCGAGGGGGCTGGGCTGCCCGTGTGCTGGGGGCGGCTGTGTTGGCTCTGAATGGGGCCTGTGCCCTTCCCACCCCTGTAGCTGTAGCGTTGCTGGCATTCCATGTGCGCACACACCCCTGGGGGTGTCTGGGGCCTGTGCTTATGGTGCTGATGTGGAAACCAGCCAGGCACCCCCTTTAAACCCTCCTAACAGCATCCAGGGCCCTGTTTTAGGTAAAGTGGCTATGCTGGCTTTGGCCCAGCAGGGCAACAGCCAGAACCGCCCGGGGTCCGTAAAAGGTGGGCCCTCACGTCAGGGGTGAGTGGGCCACATCCTCTAAATTAAGCAATCCCCTAGATGGGCACCCAGCCTCTTGTACTTCCTGTCACATTCTAGGCGAGCAGGTGGCACAGGACAGAGATGTGGCTTCTTTCTGGGCCCCCCACGTGGGGTTTCCCTGCCCAAGGCCTGAAGACCTTCCCTTTGCGGTCAGCCGCAGCTGCAGAGAGCCCTGGGGCTGGGTGGTGGTGGCGGCAAGCAGGGTCACATCTGTAAGACAGAACTAGCAACCGCCGCTTCCTGGGGGTCCCCCTGCATGCCTCCCTTCCTGGCAGTGTTTAGTGTATGTTGCCATGACAAACGGAAGCCTGCGTTGTGCAACCCCAGGCAGCTGAGCAGTGCTGCGTAGCAAAGGGGACCTGTACCCCACAGTCCCCAGCAGGGGCAGAGCCTCTGTGGCCAGCGTTCGGCCAGCTCTGGTTCTCCACACGTCAAGTGAAAGTGGGCCTCCGGGTGCTGTGGTCTCCAGTGGGCGGGATGTGTGCAGGAAGGAAAAAGAGGCCGGTCCCAGCAGGGGGTCTTGGCTGGGGATCCAGGTTGCCTCTCCCCTCTTCATTAACCAGCCACTGCTAGAGCCACCTCCCCTCCCCTCGTAGCTGCTCACGAGGAAAACCAAAACCCCCAACACGTCCCGATGTGCCCCAGGAGGAGTGGGGTGTGCTGTGGGTCTCAGTCTTGTAGGTGCCTTGAACAGACCTATGGGGGGCTGCCCTACCTTGCCTCACTCACCTCCTGGGTGGCGGCGGCAGCCTGTGTTCACCTTTGTCAACATCGTGCATGAAGCCGTTCACCAGTTGGTCGTAAGGATACCGGAAATAAATGTCTAAGTCTGCCCCTGTTACCATGTTTCCTCTTGTCCAGGTGGGAAGTAATGACGTGACCCTCGTGAACCTTCACCTGGCAGCCCTGTCCCTCCCTGGGGGTGACAATCCAAGCAAGAACCACAGTGACAGCCACCGCGTGGCCAGCTTCGCCCAGACCCTGCAGGAGACGCTGAAAGGTAGGAAACGGTCCTTCTCCGTGGCTGGGCCACGGCTCCCACTTCTGCAGGGCAGCCAGCAGGGCGGCCTCCCCGTGTGGCTCTCTGATCCCGTAGGCCAGTCGTTGGGTCAGCTGCAGTGCCTGGCACGGACTCAGGAGATGGTGGCACCCCAGCATCTGCTGGCGCCTGGCCGCCCCATGCCTGGCGACGTCTTTGTCTCCGTGCGTCTAGTGTGCCGGGGCCACAGCGTCGGTGTTGTGGCTTTCAGCCGGTCTTTGATGGAAAGCATTAGGGGGTAAAGCTGGCACCCTCCCCTGGGACAGCTCATCCTGGGCTCAGCCACCTTGGCTGTGCCATGATGCCACCTCCATCTCTGCCTGTCTCATCTTGTGAAAGAGAGACAGCTGGTGACAAGGGACAGGGGGAGTGGGAGAGCCTCAATGGGCAGGACATGCCGTTTTTCTCCCTGGTAGCAGCCAGCCCCGAGGGCCCAGATCCTCAGAAAAGCTGGGTCAGCCTCTCTGCTCCTTTGGTAGCTGCTGGATCTCTGGCAGGTCACTGCTGCATGTCAAGGGCCACCTGAGGGGGAACCCAGTGGTGCTGACCCCACAGAGGTGCCTGGGGGTCGGGAACTGTCCATGTAAGGACCGAGCCCGTCGGTGCAGGGTGGGCATGCATGGACTTGGAAAATTCCAGAGGGGCTCAAAGAACGTTAAAAAGAGCAGAACTTCAGCAGGAAGGTGGGCTCTCTGGCTGCTGGGCTCAGCCCCCAACAGCACAGAAGGGGTTCTGCATGTGGTTTGCCAGGAGGAAGAGTCGCCACGGCTGCAAAGACTGGGGTGTTTCCAGCTGGGCTTGGTTTTGCAGAATGCTGACCTGCTCTGGTGAGGGTTGACGACCTGGAATTCTTTCCAGGCCCTTTCCTTGTTAAATTGGTCCCTCACAATGTAGTCGATTTATGAAGATTCAACTACAGAAATGATTTGTCAAACTACAGTCTTACATTAAAGATAGATTTTTTTATCCTTACCCAAAGATATTTTCTTTCAGAGTTTTGAAAGAGAGAAAAAGGACGGCAGTGAGAGAGAGACAGAGAAACATGGATGTGAGAGAGAAACATCCATCAGTTGCCTCGAGTACACGCCCTGACTAGGTGACTGAACCGCACCCCAGGCGTGTGCCCTGACCGGGAATCGAACCTGCAGCCTTTCCGGTTATGGGATGACGCCCAACCAACTGAGTCTCACAGGCCAGGGCAAGAAAGATATTTTTTATTGAAGTAAAATATCCATAACATCAAATTTACTGTCTTCACCGTTTGTGAGTGTGCACGTCTGTGGCACTAAGCGCACTCACGCGGGGGTGTGGCATCCCCGCCACCATCCCCAGAGCCGTCCCACCTTCCCAGACTGAAACTCTCTGTCCCCAGGAAATACTGACTCCCACCTCCTGCCCCAGCCCCTGGCAACCACCATCCTACTTTCTGTATGAATGTCACTGCTGCAGGGACCTCGGAGAAGTAGAATCTTAAAGTGTTTGTCCCTTTGCACCTGGCTTCCTTCATTCAGCTGAATGTCCTCGAGTTCCCTCCGAGCTGTGGCATGTGCCCGAGTGTCCTCCTTTTGCAGGCCAGCCACTGTGCCCCTGTGTACACGGGGAAGTAAAAGTGGGTTTGTAGTGGTGGCGCGCAAAACAGTTCATTCTTGTCTTACTATTCATTAATGGCATTACTCTCCACACAGACCACCGTGGGCCCGCTCTTGCCCTGCCCTGGACACACACCACATTTTGTTTGCCTGTCCACCGTCCAGTGGACACATTCCGACGGCCAGGAACACTAGATGCAGCTTACGTTTTGAGCCAGGATGTGCTGTGACCAGCATTCTACTTAAGTTTTTGAGTCTTTGGGCTAAAAATGCAGCAGCTATGTGGAAGCTGTTTACCTACAGTTGGTCGTTCAGATGTAACAGAGGGTGACTTGATGGCTGTTAAAGTCTGTGGCTGTTTCTATTGTTCGATCTCCAGCTTTCCCTTGTTTTCGTTTTGTTTTGTGCTTTAAACACGGAAACAGAGGCGCCAGGTCCTGACTCCTTGGGTGACCTGAGGCATGCCCTGTGTCTTTCTGCTCTCCAGGGAGTGATGAGGTGTGCACCAGGGTATCTGGGCAGGTTAGTGTCCTAAGTCACCAAAGGGCTATTGACCCATCAGGAAATCTGGGCAGGTTAGTGTCCAGGTCACCAAAGTGCTACTGACCCCCAATGTGGCTTGGCCTCCAGGTGTGGGCAGCGGTGCACGCCCCCTGCATGCTGCCTGCGTGCTCACTGTGGTCATGGCTCACCCGAGGCGTCCAGAAGTGCCCGGCCTGCCTGTCAGGGGCACAACAGGCTCCATCGATCGGCCTGGTTGGTGCAGCCAAAGCGAAGACCAAGCCTTCACTCCCCAGGCTCCCAGCAGAGCAAACAGCCAAATCGATGCGCAAACTCCGGGCCTTTCTGCCTGTGTCTGGAACGTGTGTCCAAGTTCACATCTGCAGGAGGCTTGCCAATCATCTGATGGCATTTTCTCCTCTCAGACCCCACGGGGCTCATGAGGGAAACCTGGCTCCGAGAGATGCGGGACATCTGCGTAGGACCCGCCCTCAGTGGGGACCGGCTGCTGCAGTTGTCCCTGACGTTTTATGACCAGCTCACTGGGAGACCAGCCCCGAGCATTCTCCCTCCACTTCTGGGAACCAAGGGAACGACTCAGGAGCCCGCCCCAGGGGCTGCTGTCTGGGAGAATCCAGACCTCTGCACGGCTGGGGTTCTCGGAGACGAGAGCTGTCTCTGCGGCTTCAGTGCCGCCGGTGTAGCCAATGGGAGACATAAGAATCCTGGCTGCGCCTGTTCAAAAAAAGAGCTATCAACCTGCCCGAAGAGGAAAGTAAAAGCTGTTCTTTTCATCCCTGATGTTGCACAGAGCTGCGCTTTCTGACCGGGGGCGCTGGCATCCCTCCCAAGTCCGGAAGTGTCTTCTTGGCCCCAAGTTCTCCAGGCCTGCGCCCCAGTGAAAATCTCCCCCATCCTAGGGCACCTTCTGCCTCAGTCCCTTCTAACCTTCAGTTGTCCTTGACAGGCAATACACACAGCACCTGCCTCTCCTTTTTCAAAACCAAACTGCACCTGGGTTCTGGGGTGTCTCAGGCCTCACTCACCCCCTGGCCCACAGGCCTCTATGGAGGGTCTGCTCTGCAGCAGGCGCTGAGGGTGGGGCGATGAACAGTGGCAGGGCTGTCTCTTTCTAGCACTGTGGTGAGAGCTGGTAGCTCTAGGCAAGCTGGTCAGCCTCTCGCAGCCCCAGCTTCCTACCTGCAGAGAGGGCCTGGCACGCCGGCCAGGTGTGATTCCCTGTTAACAGTATTTATCCTCTGCTCAGCTTTCCTGTTGGAAGTTGACAGTGATTACTCCAGACGGCTCAGGCTCACTCTGCCGTGGGTGCCAGTTGTTCTGACTGACAGTGTGAGGGGTGCCTCTCTGTTGGCCCCACAATGGAGCCTCCGAAGGCTCCCCGCCTTTCATCCCTTTCCACCCCTCCCTTAAGCCCCCCTAGAGGAGGGTCACCTGCAGTGCTCTTGTGCCCTCTGCTGGTGGCTTCTGGCATTGCAGCTTAGCTTCCTCCAGCTGTTATTACTGAAGCACCTCTGTGTCAAGGAGAAAGACTTCCTGAGTGTCTCAGATATATTTTGCTATGTCGTCTGTGAACCCTTGCAAGGCATGACAGAAGCACCGCTCCTTGTGATCACAGGACTCCCTGGAGGGAGCAGTGGGACACGCGGTGGTGGCCTGGCTGTGAATGGGAATCACTCCAAGCCCAGCTGGGGCCACTGTCCTTTCAGAATGTCTGCTCACTTTGGAAAAGTCTTGCTAGCTATCTACTCGCTCTAGTGTAAACAAGACCACATTGCTGGGCGGGGGGTAGAGGTGTTGAAAGTAAATACTTCAGAGAGGAAAGCTTTGCACTTTGGCTCCGTGTGAGTCTGCCGGGCGGCTTACACAGCATAAGGTTATTTTCTCATGGTTCTGAGGCCAGAAGTTCAAGACAAGGGGTCAGCAGGGTTGGTTTCTCCCGAGGCCTCTGTCCTTGGCATTCAGATGGCCACCTTCTCCCTGGGTCTTCATGTGGTCTTTCCTCTGGGCTCAATAAATGTCTCTGAGCTTTTGTAAAATCTCTGGGCAAGACCCTTAGGTCTTTTTCTGCTGCGAGATTCAGAACACAGGAGCTGGAAGAGGCATGGCCTGTGCACCAACCTGCCCCCCATTTCCAAGTGTGTCACTAACCTGCTCTTAAAGGTTTGAGGGTTTTTGCACAAGGAACTTGGAAAAGCTGGGAGATGGAGAACCACGTTGCAATCCTCACCATCCCCCACCCCCCAGAGGGTTTCAAATCCCAGACGCTCGGTCCCACATAAAAGGAGGCCATAGCGCTGGGCACACCTCCCTCCACAACTTCCAGTCCTGATTTTCTGTCCTCCACTTGCAGGAGAAAAAGACGTGGTTGTTTTGGGGGATTTCGGCCAGGGGCCAGACAGCAGTGACCACGACCTCCTGAGGAGGGAGAAGTTCCACCCCCTGGTCCCGGCACACACCTTCACCAACATCAGCACCAAGAACCCCCAAGGCTCGAGGTCTCTGGACAACATCTGGATCAGTAAAAGCTTCAAGAAGGTTTTCACAGGTAAAGCCAAAGTCACTATTTTTTCTTTCTCCTGGTCAGAAAGAAAGGAAGAGAGACCTGTCTGAACTGACAGGTTGGGGCCAGAGTCAGGATGTATCGTCCCTCCTCTGCGAGCATGTGCAGGGCTGTAGTTTAGGGGTTCATGATCATCATGCCTGCAGAGCTTGTGAGAGTAAAGGTGGGTGTGAGCAGTTAACAGGCATTCGCTAGCCTACAACAAGGGTACCCCGAGTGTGTCCCAGGCACACCTGGCTGTGGGACGGCGGAGACCCTAGTCTGAGGTGAACTTGAGAACTTACCCCAATTCTAAGGACGCTCGCTCATTCAGCAAACCTTTCTTGAGCCCTGTCACATTCTGGCATGGAGTGTGGCCTGAGGTTTAGGGACACGCAAAATCGTGAGGAACATTGGTCGGGGTGAGCAGACACATCAGGAAGTGTCACGACAGGATGGGAGAAGGACCTGAGACAGGACCCCCAAGGAGCAGGTGTTGTGGGTAAAGTTGGCAACTGAAAAGCAGCCCCCACCAAACCAGGAAGCTGCTTGTCTTCTCCTGGGAGACAGGAACGGTGGTTCCCGTCCTGCCTAGAAGCTTTAGTGACCCCAGTGGCTGCATATTATACCTCAGCAAGACGTTGATGAGTTTAAAAGTCCCACTCCTGGGGGCCCACTGGGAGACCCCTAGGCAGGCAGCCGGGCTGAGCTCCTCAGGACCAGGAGTTCCAGCCCTGGACACGGGTTTCCTGTGGGACCGTGTTGTGGGAAGGTCTGCAGGAGGAGGGGGAAAGTGGGGCTCAGGGGTGACAGTCGAGAAGTGAGGTGAGATGCCAGACAGATGCCAGCCAGCCTGCCAGGTGCCAGGAGGGGCCAGCCGAAGGCACCGTTCTCACCAAGAGAGCCCGAGAGCCCGGGGCCTGAAGGAGGCCACACATCATGTCGCCTGTTCCCGTGCTGCCCAGCTGTAGGAACCGAGGCCCAGGGAGGAACTCCCCCCAGCAGGACCTTCCCTCACTGAGGCCACAGCCCAGACGCAGCCGGGACTTGGGACCCTGGAGCGGTGGCACCTGGGCTGCTCCCCGAGCCGCCGTGGGGCTTTCTGCCTGCCCCACACTGGACCGCCTCCGGGTCCCTCTCATCATTTTCTGGCTTTGGGCGTCTCTAAATCCACATTTCCAAGTGCCTCTCCTTTTTCATAAGCCTCTGTGACTTGCCCTTTCCCCCCTTTTTATGGAATTATTCCTACCCCCCCCCCCTCCACCAGCCATGTTGTCTTTGCTTTGTGAACAAGGACCTTCACTTGGGACATCTTGGTGAGATATTTGTCCCTGTGTCAGACACGCACTCTTGCTGGTCAGACTAGAACTGGTGCGCACTGCAGAGGCGGGTGTGTGGAGGGGCAGGCGGCCTGGACCCGGGTGGTTTCATGGCCCAAGTGGTCCAGAGACTCAAGCTGGCGGAGAGCTCCCTTTTGCTGGGCAGGCGCTGCAGGTAGCTGAGGAGTATGGGCGGGGTGTGGGCGGGGAGCCCGTGCATCCTGTGCAGTGTCGGTCTCCGTCCGCCAGGGGGCCCACCAGCCCCTCCCTGATGTCTAGGTCTATTTCCTTTCCCTCCAGGTCACTGCGCCGTCGTGCGAGAAGGCCTTACAAACCCTTGGATTCCAGATAACTGGTCCTGGGGCGGAGTGGCGTCTGAGCATTGCCCCGTGCTGGCGGAGTTCTACGCGGAGAAGGACGGGAACAAGAGGGAAGGCCCTCGGAACGGCAGCGGGGTCACCTTGGAGCGAAGTGAGGCCAACATTAAGCACGAGCGATGATGGCGCCAGACCGGTTTCTCCACATTAACCGCAGGGCACAGGCCGGAGTCGCCCTGCCTGGGAAAGATGCAGGGTCTGAACTGCCTTATTCTTCATTCCGGGCCCCGACCTGTGCGCCCTCTCCGTGGACGTTTCTGGACCTCTTGTCGGGGAGGGAAGTGCAGTGGCCAAATCAGAAGCCCAGTGGAGAACCGGACTGTCTTCTGATCTCGGACCCTCCAGCCTCTGCAGACGCGGCAGGCGTCCACACCTGGGTTGCAGCATGGGGAACAGTCGTGGAGGCTGGAAGGGAGTGTGCGAGGCGTTCTGGGCTGCGAGGCCTGTCTGGGCAGTGCTGGGAGCTCCTCCCTGACCACCAGTCTGTGATGTTCTGGCTGCAAATTACATAAAGCTTTTAACTGTGGTCGAGCATTCTTCTCAAATAATTTGAGTGGTGACTTTTAGTTTTGTTTTGAAAAATAAACAGGGATGAAGCCGTCTGGCTGCAGGGAGAGCCCGGGACTGGGTCCCCAGCTGGGGGCGTTTTGTGCCCAATTCTGATGCCTCTGCGGGTGGCAGCTCGAGGGTCCTAAACATAGAATAGCCCCTCCCTACTTGTCTCACCCACTCCTTACTTGTCTCACCCCCTGCCTTACAGAGGCATCTCTTACATTCCCATCAACCCCACTGAGACTATAAAATCTTTACATCATCTCCTCCCTCCCGCCTGTCCTGACTCATCCAGCATCTCTGTTGAGCCATCCTCTGTGTCAGAGTGCCATCGTGCCTCGGACACTCAGGGTAGGGTCCCTCGTGTAGCAGAGAATTCTGAGAGAACAGTATCTCCTCCCTCCTCCCCACCAGCTCCAATTTTCAGGCCAATTCTCAGTCCTCTGCTGACTCTGAGGAATACCTGTGGATTCCGGGTCCCCAGGACACTGAGCCTGGAATGTCGAGGGAGGGCCCTTCTCCGGGGCAGCGGGGACAAACACGTGTTATCTGCCACTAGGCACTCTTCCCTGAGCTTGGCCGGGTTCTCCCTTAGGCGTCCCTGAGCCCAGGATTGTAATGCCCACTCACAGCCAAAGAAACTGAGGCTTAGAGAGCGGAACCCGTCAAGGTCACACAACTGGTAAGCAAATAGTACCCACACTCAGCCCGCAGTCCCTGTACACACGTCACATACGTGCTGTGAAAGCACTGACCTGAGGGTGAGTGAGAGTTGGGACCCGGGTTCCCTGGGTGATTCCAGCCCCCCGGGAAGCCGAGGGTGTCTTGCTCCCTCCACACTGCTCACAATGTGGACCGGTCCCCAGACACCGCTGTCACCGCACAGTGTGGCCTGACTGACTTGTTGGGCCACCGCTGTGTCTCTGAGTGCAGAAGACCCCGGGATACCAGGGTTTGCTCAGGGATGCTGTGCCCCTGTGGTTGGAGGGGCTGGCATCCGGGGCCAGGAGCAGCGTGTCCAGTTGGTGGGACAGGCTGGGGGCTGTTGGGGATGGCTCTCTGCCGTGTGACTTGAGGAGACAGCAGACAACTTCAAGTTCCAGGAAGGGAGTAAGAGCTGAGCCCAGACGTGGCATCTGAAGTGGCAACATATCTTGGCTAATGGTGGGCACAGCTCCCCTTTGAAAGTCCTGGATCCCCACCAGGCTGAGGATATCATCAGGCTGTGGCTGCAGCTGAGCCGGCGGGCTTGCCACGTCGGGCTGGCCTTGAAGCCTCGCCCGGGCCTTCCCACCTGCCTGCCCCCAGCCTCAGCCTGCCATCCACCAGCCCAGGAGGCAGGTTTTCATAAAACTCAGAGAACTAGAAGCTCACGTGTTCCAGAAGCTTGAAGATTACTGAATAAATGGTTTTTCTCTTCCCTCTCCCCCTGCACAGAAACACAAGAGGATGGGGTAGAGGCTGAGAGGCAAAGGGTACTTCAGTTTGCAGAAGGGGGTTGTCCTCGAAGCCGGTGATGGGAACAGAGTTCATTACACTCTTCTTTCTCCTCTTGTGTATGTTTAAAATGTTCCACGATCACAATGAAATAAGTGCGTAAACATGAAAGGCCCACGCCAGAAGTATGCAGTAGAACGTTTATACTTTTCAAGAGAATAAACGCTGATTTCCCGGTAGGCCAAGGGTGCCGACATTCTCACAAGAGGCATGGCTGCACGTGAGGGGGTTAACCCCTATGATCCTTGCTCTCTATTCCAGAAGTGCCGCTCTCCTAGGAAGGAGTCACTGACAGGAAATGAGTCTGAGTCATTCCAGAATGGGGACAGTGAAGTGCATGGAGGGGAAAGGAAGAGTACTGGAGAGAGGAGGAGAGAGGGGTATTTTTATGCACTCGTCACGCATTGTGCACCCACCAGGCTAGGCCCTGGGGGCAGGTGGGGCAGGGGGCCCGGGGACCCCTGCCTTCCGGGGTCACTCTGCCGTGGTCCTGGGTTGTGCTGGTCCAGCCGGTGCAAGGGCCCGGATGTGTGGATCCCCTGTGGTCTGCACTGCCCTCTGGTGGGCCAGGAAGAAGGGGCAGCCAGGTCTCCTCCGAAAAGGTGGCGGGCAGGGATCTGAGCCTCAGGGAGGGCAGCCTGTACCAAAGACTTGAAGAGAGCAAAGAAACAGCCCAGAGACACGTAAAAGCTGACGCATGTGGCCTACAAGGAGGAGCTTCCTCCTCTTCAGCTGTGGGGCCGATGGGGGTCTCCCTGCCTGGCCCCACCTGGCAGAGGCCAGAGCCCTGTCCCTTGGGAAGCCCCTTGGGCAGGTCTGGACAACTGGAATGGAGCCCTGAGCGAGGGCGGAGTGACAGCGTGAGCTCTCTGGCGGAGGCTGTCATCTGTGTCCCACCTCCTGCCTGACACCTGGGACTTTCCCAGTGGCCAGGCCCCTGGGATGCCTGCCTCTCCCAGGTAGGGCCCTGCCCCGCCCAGGTGTGCATGCTTAGCCCAACAGGTGATGAGGGGCCCTGAGTGAGCAAAGGCTGACGTCAGGCGCAGGGGAGTGTGGGGGGCAGGGTGGGGGGAGGAAGGGACTGGGAGGAGCAGGCACTGCCTGTCTGTGTCAGGCACCTGGCGACTGGCACCTCTGACCTCAGGACACTCTCCAAGGATTGGAGGCCAGTGCCATTGGCCCCACGTGACAGTTTAGTGACCTACCAGGGCTTTGCCGCGGTAAGTGACAAACCCGGGGTGTTCCTGCTTGGCTGTGCCTGATTCTAAGACCCTGTATTCAATGTTCTTCAGGGGGCGGGCTCACGGGGGAGGGGGCCCAGGAACACATGTGTGGCAGGGGTAAAACGTGCTCTGTGCCTCAGGAAGGAGAGAGGGAGTGTTCACCTGGGGGCCGACCTGAGGGTCTTCGTGGGTGAGGTGTCTTGAGCTGGGACTTGATGGGTAGGGCCAGGGGGTGCAAGGGCTGAGGGGCAGGTGGCATTCTCTGCAGGGTCAGGCAGGCAGCTCACGTGAGGGCAGGGGTGTGGAGGGAGAAGAGTGTCGAGTATAGTTCCCTGGGGCAGTAGCTTACAAAGTGGTGTGTGTTGGGGGGTGGGCAGGAATATTAATCAGAGCCAAAAGCCAGATCTCAAGAGGCCACAGGCTAAGGAGAAGGGAGGCCGTCTGTGGGCTTTGGGGAGCCCTGGCCATGAGAGGGAGAGGCTGCAGCAGCTGTGTGCAGGGAAGGGAAGTGCAGGGAGTGGGGTTTGTAATGCCATTCATCACTGCCTGCTTCGTCTGTGGGCGGAGCCAGGGGGTGGCCCCACCTGGAGGGAATGAGTGCAGGAGTGGGCTCTAGCGGGCAGTGTGAGTGGCAGAAGGACATGGGTTCCAGTGCTCATGGCCCTGACCAGCTGGGGTCGCCCTGAAGTGTGTGGCTACCCCATAACCGCTCCATGTGCGCTGGAGCTGCATCTGCCCAGGGTGATTATCGTGGTGCTGACCCGTTTGTAGAGGGGACCAGCTGGGCCGCCTTGGGGATGTCCTGAAACACAGCCGAGAACAGGTCCCAAGGTGCCTGGCATGGCTGGCTGAGCCAGCTGGCTGTGGGCACAGCGGGCTTCTCATGCTGTGTCACCTGCACACCCGCAGGTGACTGAGGTTTCTGAGAACTTCCTGGGTAGGTTAGGAATAGAAACTGGGAAAAGACTGGGCTTGGGGGACAATGCCAAGCTCTGTTTGGGACGAGCTGCACTCTGGTGGCCGCAGGACAAGTGTCAGGAAGCTGGGATTGAGCAGAGAAACTGCCCTTCCAGAGCCTGGTCTCCCAGGGCCCGTTCAGACTGGGTCACCCTCCACCAGGACACACGTGTCGCTCCCGGGCCCCTGGGTCTCGGGCCTGCCCACGGGGCCAGACCATGTGCACTAGTGGGGCTGCGTGCGAGACATTGGTCCCCACTGAAGATGACAGTCATGGCAGCAATGCTATCTGAGGACAGGGACCCTATCACCTTGTGTTGCGGGTTGGATTATGTCCCCCCCCCAAAAAAAGATACCTTGCCGCCCTGCCCCCAGGGCCTCAGAACTCGGCCTCATTTGGCAACAGGCTCAGTGCAGATGTAACTATGACCACGAGGTCAGACTGGCGTGGAGTGGGCCCTTCAAGGCCCAATCTGCCTGCCGTCCTCAGAGGACGACGGACACAAGGAGATGACAGGCGGAGGCAGAACAGGAAGAGGTGGGTTTCAGGGGGAGCCCAGGGCTGCCGACTCCTTGACTTTGGACTTTGGTCCCTGGAGCTGTGAGATGGCACACTCTTGCTTTAAGCAAACCACCCCCACCCCACAGCCACGCACCCATGTGTGTGGTCCTCTGTTGTGGCAGCTTCAGGGAACTCCTGGGCTCTCCTCTCTGTCTCCCAGGACTCAGCTCATCCTAGCATCTGAGCAGGGAGAGGAAGGGAGGAAGGAAGCCCAGGGAGGGATGTGGGGGTGCAGGCGAAGAGTGGCTGAGCTCCCCAAAGTCAAGGGGCATGAGGCTGTGCTCGCCTGCCCCAGGAAGGTTAAAGAGAGGCACAGGTTGGTAGCCACCCAGTGCAGGTCCATGTGTCTTGGGATAGTTCCTTTGCTGTGAGTTCAGAGATGTCCCGAAGCAACACTTTAGAAATTCTACATGTGGCTTTACATCTCAGCCAGCAGGACACCCTCCTTGGGTTGTGTTTCCAGGGATCCTGTGAGTTTTGGGGGCCCCAGGGACAGGGCATCAGGAAACGGCAGGACGGGGCAGCGACACCGCAGATGTGCTGGGGGCTGGCGGGCAAACTATGACTGGCGTGTCCCAGGCTCCCTGTTTTCTTCCTGCCTGAAAGTGTTGTGACCGAGCTGTCAGACAAGAACCAGCGGGTCCTCGGCTGGACCGATGAAGCTGCCCTGAGAATGCGGAGGGGACTCTGTTTAAACAGGGGGCCTAGAAATGCGGCGGACGCTGCTGCAAAGAATGGGGAAGAAGGGCTGGGGGGATGGACCGCAGTGCCAGGAAGAGGAGGGCTAGTTGGTTAGACTTCTACCGCGGCTTTCGATGGGGAGGTAAGGGGTCCGTCAGGGACAATGGCCACCCAGATCTCCAAGATCAACGGGGAGCGGAATCCGTGATGGGTCCACATTGACAGGCGGCAGGAGAACCATCCATCCCGTGTCTGTGTCATGGAGTCTGAGTGCTTGGCCCGCTGTGCCCAAGGCTGACTGCCTTTCATCACTCCTGTCACCCAGCCCGGGACCAGGCTTCAGACAGGGGCTGTCACCCACCCCAGGACCAGACTTCAGACAGGGGCTGAGTAATCCCCACCCTCTGTGAGGCCGGGAGTGAATGGAGCTCCAGGAATATTTTTGAAATTTTCTTCTGGATTTTGCTGAATGTCATTCTTCACAATTCACTTATCCAAGTCCAAACTGCCGGAGAATTTGTTTAAAAGTCCAGTCTTCTCCTAGATCTCTGGCAGAGAGGTCCCATGCGCCTGCTGGTGAGCACTGTCAGATGGAGCAGCTTGGGTGCTGAAGCCAGCAAGGTGCCATGAACGCACAGTGGGGGGCAGAAGGTGGTTAGAACTGTGAGCCTCACACACAGCTTCCAGATAAACCCTGGCAGCGGGGACCGAGACTCATCCTCAACACACAGCGTGTCCAGTTCTCGAAGTCTAGAATTGTCCCTGACAAACCTAGGCACATAGCTAACCCCTACACCCCTCAGCTGTTCACTCGAAGGGCCTCGGGACCTCAGCTGGAGGAGCTGTTTACCTGGGCATCTGGGGTGGGAGGGAGGTTGGCCTCTGTGTGACGCCCAGAATTTTATTGGAAGACAGCCTGGGAGCGTAGAGTCTGCAGGTGCATTGGGAAAGCGCTGTGACCCTGGGTCCGGGACGGAAGGCCTAACCGGCCACACAGCCTCTGCACAGCGCAGCAAGGCGGGGCCGGAGATGAGAAATCGTGAGTTCGCTAGTCTTGCCTGTAACCCAGAGACGACGGGACCTCAGTCTGTGGGGGCCCTTGTTAGTAGTTGAACTGAGAAATCTCTTTGGCCAGAGGATCTGGTGTCTCTCCTCCATATTTCGGTCTCACCCATTTCTCTCCCAGGAAAACACTGGTTTTACTAAGAAGATCCTTAGGGAGTCATGTTAGGACATTGTGGGAGATAAATAGCACCTGAATTTCCAATGGCTTGCATACATACTCTTGTTTCAAACACACATTAAAACGCCATTGAAGACCTCTCTCAAGATTGAAATTGTCTGTAATACCCTTTAGCATGTAACAGACTCTGTATATTTATACACAGAGTATACAGCTTGCTTACAGCCCAACTCATCTCAGGGAATTCTGTGGCTAACTTCTCCGGCAGAGACGTAGGTCAGACCAAAGAAGAAACGGATTTTGGAATAGGCACACGGGAGACTTCAGTAACACCTTCTCTTGAGCAAGGTGATATACAGATCTCTCATAGAAGAGCTATACTCGCTGAAAATCAGAGTAGGTTTGGGTTTAACTCTGAGGTCAACCAGCAAGACGAATCCTCTAGAGGGCCTCGGGCCTAAAACAACGTTCTGGAAGGCAGATGAGCCAGAAGGAAAAAGAGGGGTAGGGACTGGGGGAAGCTTGTGGTCCCTCTAGTGGACAGTTGTGGAATTGCATCCAGAAATTCACTCGGCGCTTGCTGGGGCTCAAATCCCTCTCCTTACAGAAAATTAGACCTCCCAACACAAAAAGGAACCCCGGTCTTCCTAAACCCAGGAAGGTCAGTCCACCTGCAAGGTTCAAGCTACTTAATTTTCTTGGAGATAATACAGTAAAAAACTAAGAAAGTACTATAAATATGATAAAGTTTATCTTAAAAAGGCAAGAACACCAAATATCTGGTTTATCTAAATTTGAGACATTTATACTTAGGTCATGACATACTCACTGCTCTTTGGAAATTTGACACATATGGTGTTAGGATTTTTTCAGGTTTATCTTACTCCTGTTTGGGAAGGAAAAAATCTCTAGGACTTCACAGTCTTTTGAAATTATCACCCACTGAAATTCCTTTAAAAAAAAAAAGAACAAACCCTCATAATTTCATTTAAAGAGTTTCTGAGAATAGTCTCCAAGATATAGTAAATGTAAAAATCAAAATGATGTGTAGTAGTCTACCATTTGTGCTAAAGAATAAAGCAGAGTACTTTTACATGTTTGACTGTGTATGTATGAATATCTCTGGAAGGACATACCACACACACCCCAGCTTTATCAAGCTTTATGAGCTATAACTCACGTATAACATTGTTCAAGCCAAAGGTGTGCATTGTGATGATTTGACACACATATTATGAAGTAACCGCCACCATACTATTAGCTAATACCACCATCACATCTTATAAGTAGTATTTCTTTACTGTGTCGAGAGCATTTAAGATCCACTCTCTTAGCCACTTCCAAGCCTGTGATACAGAATTGTTAACTGCACTCGCCATGCTGAACATTAGGTCTTCGAGAAGTAACTGGAAGTCTGTGTCTCTGGACCAACTTCTCCCCAGCCTCCCCCGCTTGCTCGCAGCCCCGGCAGCTATCCTCCTACCGTTTCTGTAAGTCCAACCTTTTTAGGTTCCTCGTGTCAGTGACATCATGCAATATTTATCTTTCTCTGATTCTCTCACTCGGCATAACGCCCTCCAGGCTCGTCCACGTTGTCCCCAGTGGCAGGATTTCCTTCTTTCTCGTGGCTGAGTTACAGTTCTTTGTAGGTGTGTGGACCGCATCTTCTTCAGCCATGAATCTGTTGATGGACACTTCAGTTGTTCCCACGTCTTAGCTATTGTGGGCAGCGCTGCCATGAACATGCTAGTGCTGATATCTGTTTGATATCCTGTTTTCACTCCTTTGAATATAGACCCAGAAGAGGTAATGCTGGATCACATGGTAGTTCTATTTTTAACTTTGAGGGGAAGTTCCATCGTCTTTTTTTTAAGATTTTATTTATTTTTAGAGAGAGGTGAAGGGAGGAAGGAAGACAGGGAGAGAAACACCAATGTGTGGTTGCCTCTTGCACGCCCCCTACTGGGGACCTGGCTTGCAACCCAGGCATGTGCCCTAGACTAGGAATCGAACCAGCGACCCTTGGGTTTGCAGGCCAGTGTTCAATCCACTGAGTCACACCAGCAGGGCCATAGTTTTTTTCCATACTTAATGTACCTATTTACATGCCCACCAACAGTGTACAAGGGTTTTCTTTTTTCCACATCCTCACCAATACTCATCTGTTGTCTGATAATAGCCATTCTAAGCAGTAGCATCTCGTGATCCTCGTTTTCACCTACCTGATTAGTGATGTTGAGCATCTTGACATGTACATGTCGGCCATTTTTATGTGTTCTTTGGGGAAAAGTCTATTCAGTTCTTCTGCCCATTTGTGGGTTTTTTTGTGCTATTGAAGTTTATTTCCTTATGTATTTTGGATGTTAACTCCTTATCAGGTATGCCTTGTAAATATTTTCTCCCATTCCATTGGTCATCCTTTTGTTGTTGTTGGTTTTTTGTTTTGTTTTGTTTTGTTTTTGCTGTGCAGAAGCTTTTTAGTTTGATGTTGTCCCACTTATTTTTGCTTTGGTTGCTTGTACTATTGGTGATACATCAAATAATTGTTTTTAAGACCAATGTCAAGAAACTTTCCCCCTGTTTTTTTCTAGGAGTTTCATGGTTTCAAGGCTTATGTTTGTCTTTAATCTGAGTTAATTTTTGTGGAGCAAGTGTCTGATTTTATTCTGCATGTGAATATCCAGTTTTCCCACCACCATGTACTTAAGCGACTATCCATACCTCACTGCGTGTTCTGGGCTTTCAAGTCTGTTCCATTGGTCTGTGTGTCTGTTTTTATGCTGGTACCATACTGTCTTTATTACTATGGCTTTGTAGTATAGTTTGAAATCAGGCACTGTGATGCCTCCAGCATTTTGTGCTCAGAATTGCTTTGGCCATTTGGATTTTTTTGTGGTTTTTATATGAATTTTAGGATTTTTTTCAATTTCTATAAAAAATGTCACTGGAATTTTGATTGGGATTGCATTGAATTTATAATGAGTTTGCATAGTATGGGCATTTTAACAATATTAATTCTCATGATCCATGAATATGGGCTGTCTTTCCATTCATTTGTTTCCTCCATTTTTTTCATATAAGTCTTATAGTTTCAGGTCTACAGATCTCCTTAGTTAAAGCTATTCCCAAGAATTTCATTGTTTCTTTTTAAACTTATTGAATTTATTGGGATGATATTGGTTAATAAAATTATGTAGGTTTCAGGTGTACAGCACTGTAATACATCATCTGCATGTTGTATTGTGTGTTCACCACCCAAAATCAAGTCTCCCTCCATCACCACGTACCCCCTTCACCCTCTTCTACCTCCCCCCACTTCCCTTCTCTCTGGTGATCCTTGTACCATTGTCTGTGTCTGTGAGAGTTTTCTTTCTTAATCCCCTCACCTATGTCACCCAGCTCCCCAACCCCTTCCAGAATCTGGTTTTGGTGATACTGTGAATGGGATTTTCCCCAGATGCTTCATTATTAGTATATAGAGATGAACTGATTTTTCTATGTTGATTTTGTATCCCACAACTCAACTGAATTTGTTGATTAGTTCTAACAGTTTTTGGGTGGAGTCTTTAGATTTTTCTCCTTATAAGAACATATCACCTGCAATTAAAGACAATTTTACTTCTTCACTTCCAGTTTAGATGCTTCTTTTTCTTGTCTGGCGGCCCCGGCTAGGGCTCCCAGAGCTGTGCTGAATGTGGGTGGCAAGAGTGGACACCCTTGTCTTGTCCCTGATCTACCAGGATAAACTTTCAGCCTACAATTGTTGGCTGTGACATTGGCTGTGGACTTGTCATATATGGTCTTCATTATGTTGAGGTTCATTCTTTCTAGACCCAATCTTTTGAGAACTTTTGTCATGAAGGAAAAGTGTGAACTTGTCATTGCTGGTGGGGGAGGCACAACAAGGGACATCCAATGCCACCATGTCGCTGGCGTCACTTCCGAGGGTGTGGTCTTCGGCGAGGACGACTGGGTGGCTGGGAGGAAGTGGATGTCCAGTAGTCTCTCGTCAGTTTTCGGATTTCTGCTCGCTCTTTGCTCTGTCCTCTTTTCCTGAGACACAATTCCTTTCAGTTCCGAAGGTTAGCATTTCAAGGTCAAGGTGTTGGCAGGTTTAATTTCTGCTCTGGGCTATACGGGAGGGTCTCTTCCAGGCCTCTCCCCTTGGTTTGCAGATGGCCGCCCTCCTGCTTCCTCTTCCCGCAGTTTTTCCACTGTGTACCCAACACCCCCCACGTTCTCAAAGCTCTTCCCCGGCTAGCTGGCAAACACTGGTATTTCACACCCTGGCATTAGTTTCAAGTCACGAATTCCTTTAGCTACTGAACTCAGTCAACAAAAAATGGATGAAATCATAGCCAGCTGATGAGGCTTTCACATGGGCAGTAAAGGTTTGAGTTCAAAGACCAAGGTGCTTAAGGATAACACATTGGCTCCTGGGAGCACCCAGGTGCTGGAGATCTGGGGGGACCTCCACCACGCCTTGGCAGATGCAAGCAGCCACATTCACCATCTATGGGATGCAGCTGCGTGGGGCTGAAACACAAGGCTTGTGAAGAGTCGTAATAAAATGCTGTGAACACTCACCGGGTGGCAGCCATCTTTCTCTCTGTGCTGCAAACATGCTGCAGGCCACTCCCTCTGGTTTGGGTTCTTTGGGTGGCCCTTTTTTGGTACGGGGCAGCCCTGCTGAAACCTGGTCTGGCCACTCTTCCTCGCGGGACTGTGAGCAGCTCCTGCTGTCCTCAGAGGACTGGCGCTCCGCACAGACCCCTCTCAGCAGGTTCTGCACAAAGGTTTGCCCAGTGAACAGGGTAGTCAATTAAGACCAGGCAATCCCTGCCCTGGCTGGTGTAGCTCAGTGGATTGAGTGCGGGCTGTAAACCGGGCATCGCGGGTTCGATTCCCAGTCAGGGCACATGTCTGGGTTGCAGGCCATGTCTCCCAGCAGCCGCACATTGATGTTTCTCTCTCTCTCTCTCTCTCTCTCTCCCCCTCTCCCTCGTCTAAAAATAAATAAATAAAATCTTTAAAAAAAAAAAGACCAGGCAATCCCTCTGCTTTTCCCTCCTCCCAACACCCCACAAGAGTACAGGGTAAACTAGCTGGGGAGAGGTGGGGTGTGGCAAAGGTAATCCTTCCCTGTGAATAAATAAGGATGAATGTGAGCAATGGTCCTTTCAGTAATAACCACACAGAAACCTGGAAATACCACAATGAAAATATAATTAAGTTTCCAAAGAACAGAAGTGCGCATGCACATAAATAGCCACATACTTCATTTAAGAACCTCGGTGCTATTTATTTCTATTACATCTAGACACAAAATGCGCAGAGATTTACAAAACCAACCATACAAATTTCAAACACTTTTACAAGATGAAAATATAAAGAAATGAAGACTATGGAATTTTGTTTGCAAACAATTCTACTTTGAATCCTGTCTTGTGTGAAAACCAAACAGTTCATCAGAATTTGTGTTTGATACAACTATATGTTAGAATTTCAGTAGACAAAATTGATGAAATCCCAATAATCAATCATCTATAGCAAATCACTATTATAATGAAAATTAATGTGATCTTCAATTATTCCCCTAAATACTGCTGTTATAATTTTCTACGTATTAAAACTTTTATTTAGGGAATGAATCTGACATTACAATGCTATTTCAGGAAAAAGAATAAACCTTAATAAAATCTTTAATCCCAACTTTTAAAGCTTAGCTTTTCTGCTAATCTCAAACTATTTTTGGTTCATCGTTAACTCTTAAAATGTCTTAAGACAATCGATGTGATTTAGAGTCATCTTTTGTATGGACAGTGCTCATGTTTTTGATTGTATACTGAGGCAGTAAGGCAAGAAAGTTTTTCCTTTTCCAAATCAGAGAGAGAGAGAATATCTATCCATTTAAAAATTCAGAACTAGAGTCACGGCAAATAATCCCACCAACAGGGAATTAAGGCTGCTGTGATTTTCCTTGTCATTTGGACCATAACGAAGGAGTAGCAGTGTCATTGCTACAAATGTTGGATTTACAAGCCTTCGAGCTTAACTCACAGGACAGAGACATTGTCAATTTTGTCTACACTTCAATTTCAGTTAAGAAGACACTGTGTTTTCACAATCACCTTTGGTAAGTTTGGAGGTGAAGTGAGAAAACACTACATGAAACTGGAACTGGATGATTCTAATACAAGAAAATAGCGCCTGAGGGGTCAGGAGTCGTCGTGCAGCGTCAGGCGAGAGTCAGCACACTGTGCCCGCAGCCCCGGGAAACGCGCAGGCCGCGCCCAGGCACACGGCACTGGTTGGGGCGCCTTCCCGCTGCCTGGAGCCTGGCCTGCGGGGCCCCAGACAGGACGCTGGCTCTGCAGGAACCGCCAGGCACCAGTCAGCGTGCATCCTGTCCGCTGCAGCATTCTTCCGGAAAGCAAGCCCTTCCAGATACGTGAACGAGAAATACCATATAACCCAGCCTGCAAACAATTTCCCGAAGTCCTCTCCTAGCATGAATGTAGACCCAGCTCCGTGGTCACATCTGTCATTAGCACCATATTTAAGCCTGAATTGAGGCAAAAACAAACTTTCAGGTAGCTCTGGGTAGAAAGTACAGTAGTGATTTTGTGTGGGTGTTTTTTTTTTTTTGGTGAGGGGGTCTTTATTCTTCAATTTTATTTGTTAATTTTGAATGTGGTATCTATAGAAGTATTCTTTTTGATCATTAAAATAAGTTGTTTGGAGAACCATTTGATCCCAAGTATATATATGCAAGTATATGTCAAAACTGATAAATTATAAAGCCAGGTGAGTAAGCTTTTAACAGGAGAAATGTAGCAAATAGGAACTCTCATTTTTGAAATTCCAACTACGTCATTATTGGTTTGACGAAGTAAAAAATTTCAGTGAAATACAAGGAGCCAATATCACAAGGCTGGTTCATCACATGGCAACGCCCAGGAACTGCATCTGTCAGGGCATGGTCAAGGTCACTGCAGGTGCTACCCAGCCAACATCCGGCTCCTACAGGACGTCAGTCGAGCAGTCTGTCCAGTTTTTGCTCCGTTTCATGAAAGGTGAGTTGCTTCTCTCTTCCCCAACTGTTTTAGTTTATGCAGATAAACCTCTCTGGAACTTGTACTTATCATTTATACAAAGGAATAGAGAGGGGAAGACCCTAAAACTTGGTTAAAATTTTGAAGGGGTACATATGTTTCGGCAAATGAAAACAGAGATCGGTTAGGGGATAACTGGACACAATGAGATAACTCTCTAATTTAGTTCCCAGGAACTGGTACGGTGAGACAGTGTGTAAAGTAAAGAACCAATGAAAACGTTTCAAATTGTTCCCCCCCACCAGCATCACTTTACACATGAGACATAGGAAATCTTAGACACAGCTAGTTGTGAGGGCAACAGAACTCATTTTTCAGAGGACAGTAATTCCCTCGCTCCCACCAGGACACCCGCCCTGGGAGCCGACCGCACGGGGGCTCAGCCTCCAGCCGCAGCGGCCTCGGTGGCACAGGCTGGGCGCTCAGTGTGCCTGCCGTTCTTCAGAAACGCTCATCAGGAATATTTCCTTTTCACTCTGGTAACTTTCCGTTGTAGAAACATTTTTGGGAAACGGTTTAAGGTTTGCATGTCACCTAAAAATTCAGAGGAATCCTGCTGATCAGCCTCCAGAAAATGCGCGTGAACAGTCTCTCTTCCTTTGTGAGCTGGCTGGTGCGCGGGGGCTGCCGCGTGGGAATCCACGCAGAGTCCAGCGCGGCGGCTGCGGCGGCTACAAGGGTGCCGGTCAGTAGATCAGCTCCCTCAGCTCCTGGTCGGTCAGCTCATTCACCTCCATGATCTTCTCCAAGTGCTCCCTGTACCGGCCCTGGTCCTGCAGGAAGTGAGGGACCCGCATGTTTTCGGTAACTGCCAGCTCTTTCAAGCGGTCCACGTCTTCGTAGGAGACCTGCGAAAAGGAAGCTGGTTCAGTGTTAAGTGTCACCATCAGTTACATTGGAAGGAGCAATTTCTTCCCTTAAGTATGTGGGCTCTTTTTCGGGTTACTTTAATACCCACAAAATAACAAAAATAAGTGACTTTGTTCTCTTTACTGTGTTAAATAAAAATGTACTTATCTGCCCCTTCATACTACGACCATATTTTTAAAAAAGATCAAAAGTCAATGTTTGATTTCTTGGACCTACTTAGTTTGTCTAAAAACAATACAACTACATTTAATATACATGTTAGAGGCTCTAAACCTTAACAAATCTCCTGTCTAAACCACATGAAAAAGTCAAGAAAATAGCTCAATATAAATGCCATATTAATAAGTTAGAAAAATCAGGCCAATTACGTATTGGATTCCTATTTCTATTTAGTTTAAAACATATAATGATAAAAATAAATATAATTTGTTTTGTGTTGAATTCTCTTGCTTTTATTTTGAATTTTTGTAAGTATTTTTAAAAAATGCTGCCTCTTTCCTTTGCTTGGGTAAGAACTCAACTTTGACAAGTGTTTATAAGACATTTAGGGGTGAAACTTTTTAAGTTCTATAAATTATCTTTGCAACTTTAAGTTCTGAAATATGGCTGACTTTATTTTTTTTAAGAGTTTATTTATTTACTTTTAGAGATTGGGGAAGGGACGGGGGAAGGGGAGGGAGAAAGAGAGACAGAGAAACATCAGTGTGTGAGAGATACATTGACAGGTTGCCTTGCTCCCAACTGGAGACACGGCCTGCAACCCAAGCATGTGCCCTGACCGGGAACCGAACCGGTGACCTTTCCATTTGCAGGCCAGGGTTCAATCCACTGAGCCACACCAGCCAGGGCATGGCTGACTTTAAACACTATTGTTTTCTGATCAATATTCTCCCTGGTTCAGTAGAAAGAATTTAAGTAAAGAAATCATGTTTATTATGCCTGTATTTTATTAAGTGATTTAGTTATTATTATCAAAGTTATTTATTTTATTGGGCATTTATACAACTAAGTATAATGAAAACAGGCTTGTTGCTGCCAGCGGCGTGGCTAGCACTTCCTCAACTGCCCTTCGTCTGTCGCAGGAGAGAGGGGGCTGGCGGAGTGGCGCTCTGTCCGAGTGGGAGACGTGCATGTGGAGCGGGAACGAAGGGGCGAGAGGACCCTGGCGACAGGGACTCAAGTGCCCCCCTGATTTAGGCACATGCAGTCTGCGCCCTGAGAAGGGCTGGGAGCACGGCGCCCAGGAACCAGGAGCACGCCCCGTGCCCATGTCTTGTTTCCTAAACACCATTTCCCACTAAAAGGAATTGAGGCTTCCTAGAAGAATGATCTAATCTCAGATTTGGGTAGGAAAAGTCTAAGATGAGCTCAGAACATTTTATACTTTTTCTAAAACACAGGGGAAGCCACTGGAAGAGTTCAACAAAAAAGAGTACATACATAATAACAGCACAAAGCAAGGGGAGGGGAATGTAACAGGACTCAAAGACCTCTATTTTGCCACTACCAGTGCAGGAAACGATGTGTACCAGGATCGCCGGCGGATATTAAAACCATTCCTTGAAAGGTTAGGAGACATTCATAGGTGTCACCCCACAGGTGACTTAGTAATTCAGTCAGGGGGCGGCCTTTACAGGGGGCGGCCTGGCAGTGGTAGCTGAGTCGCCCAGACAGTCGCTCTTGGCATCACCAGTGACAACGCGACAAGGCACAACAACATCGCGTGCTCTCTGATGTGACACAGTGGGGAACGCACAGCTCCCTCACGCCGGGGTCTTGGCCAAATGTTTGACCTGGTTCTAACCACAAGGAAACAGTCTGATACCCAGTTTGTAGAAATGTTCAGGAAAACTGTCCTGGATTCTGAAAAACATCCTGAAAAAACAAAAAGACTAGGGCAAGGGGCCTGTTACAGACTCAGAGCAATTAAACACCCAAAGACCTGAAACAGAAAAATACACAGAAGAAAATAAAGGCACCAGCTTACGGACCTTGCTCTCTGAGGGGCTTTTGCGAACTTACCCAAAGGCAAGGGAAATACAGGCAAGAATAAATGAATGGGACTCCATCAAACTAAAGTCACCTGCACAGCAAAAGAAACCATCAGCAGAACAAAAAGGCAACCAACCGAAGGGGAGAAGGTATCTGCAAACAAGACCTCCAGTAAGGAGCTAATACCCAAAATTATATATAAAGAACTCATAAACTCCAACAACAAAACAGCAAAGAATCCAATCACAAAATGGGCAAAGGAACTGAATGGACACTTCCCCAAGAAGACGTGCAGAAGGCCAGCAGATATACGAGGAGGTGCCCGGCTTCGCCACCTACACGGGAAAAGCAGCCCCAAGCCACAGGGAGACACCGCCTCCCACTGGCCAGAATGGCGGCTGTCAGCGAGACGAGCAGCAGGGCCTGCGGGAGTGGGCGTGCAGCAGAGGGAGCCCTCGCGCACTGCTGGTGAGGGCGCGGACTGGCGCAGCCCCTGCGGAGGGCAGTGTGGGGGCTCCTCGGAAATTAAGAACAGAACTACCACGTGACCCAGCAATCTCTCCTTTGAGGACCTACCCCCCTAAATCTGAAAACATTTATGAAAATGTGTGTACCTCTATATCCACGGCAGCCAGGACATGGAAACACCCTGCGTTTGCTCTGCGGGTGACCGATGGAGAGGAGGTGGCACGTATATAAAACGGACACGCTCAGCCGTAGAAAAGGATGAAATACTGCTGTTTGCAACAACACAGGGGGATCCTGGGAGTACGGCGCTAAGTCAGTCAGTCAGATGGAGAAGGACAATGACCGTGAGGTTTCCCTCGCACGTGGGGCATGAACGAGCAAACCGAACAAACTCCCAGACACAGACAGCAGTGCGGCGGTGACCGGATGGGAAGGGGGTTCTGGGGTGGGGGTAAAGGGGGCTGAGTACATGGTGACAGGAGGGCACTAGGCTTTGGGTGGTGAGCACCCAGTGGAGTATTCAGACGTTGTCGTAGAAAGGTGTGCACCTGAAGTTTATACAGTACTATTAACCAATGCCATCCCAATACATGTCACTAAAACACAAAGTAAGTGGCACTAGGAAAAGGGGAAATCGTATGGTCATGTCAGCACGGCAGAGACACGCTGATGTCCTGAGGGGTGCTACATCTGCAGAGTACTTTAGAGTACTTCAGAGGGAAACAGCGTATATGAAAATAAAACTGTGGAATATGGTCCCAGTTTCTATTCCCTTCTCCACCTCTCACTGTCCATGGAGAAACGCTGCTGTTTCCTTAGTTTCTGTGACAGAACCACATTGCTTCCCTCCTGTCACCACGTGAAGGTCACGCCCCCAGCCACAGAGCCACAGCAGCCTGAACCCAAGTCGGTGGGAGGTTGCCCCGGGCCTGCGCCCGCCTGACTCACCTTCCCCAGGGCGGTCAGCAGGGGGAAGTTGATGGTCTGCCGGTGCCGCAGGATCCGCAGGATGCCGTCCAAGTACACCTGGTCTTTACTGAAACACCCTGGAGGGACCGCAACAGTGTTTACTCTCCGAGGTTCGGAAGAAGCACCAAGAATTAGACACTAACCCATCCCCTTTACTATGCGAGTCAGTCCTGTAATGAAAAAGCAATGTTCCCATTTGCCGTGTTTATTTTCATTCAATTACTACATCTTCATAACATAACTACTATATCTGCGTATTATCCTGGTCTTTGGAAGTGCCAGGATAATATGCAGATCAGTAGCTTCCTTTTAAGAATTCCTGCTCTGGCCAACGTGGCTCAGTCGGTGGGGTGTCATCCTGCAAACTGAAAGGTCGCTAGTTCGATTCCCGGTGAGGGCATGTGCCTGGCTTGTGGGCTCTGTGCTCTGCTCCCTGTCAGGGTGCTGGCAGAAGGCAGAAGGTAACCAATCGATGTTTCTCTCCCTCTCTTTCTCCCTCCCTTCCCCTTTCTCCAAATTTTAAAATATTAAAAGAAAAAAATCCTTCTTCCCATAACCCCAGTCACTGTAATTAAAACAGCACTTTTTCCTACTCATCAAGAAACACTGGTGATTTAAACCGTGTGACTGCTCATGAAGATGACAGGTACTGGGGCTGTGCTCCTGGCCTCTCTTGTCTTTAGAAAAACAAAAATGACAAGGTGCCAGGGATGCCCAGTGAAATTAATGGATTCGGGCTAGGGTCGCTGATGGACGCAAACACCATTACATAAAACTGTTGGAAAACGGGGCATTTTCACAGCAACTGTCGCCTCGCAGCTCATTTAATAATTAAAAGGAGGAAGGAAAATGCACTTTTACAGAGAACAGAGCTCACAGCCGCCCCCCCCCCCCATCCCCCGCAACGAGAGGCAGAGGCAGCATCTCTAACAGCGGAAGAACCTGCCCTCAGGTGGCTCCTGGGAGGACCCGACACCACACATGTAATTCTCTCTGACAAACATCCACCTGGAGTCTAATCGTGAGGACACCGCCAAAGGCGTCCAGTTTGTGGGCTCCCTTTAACGACAGTGGCCTGGGCTTTTGAAAAACAAGCCGCTGTCGTGAAAACCAGAAGTGGGAAGATGCTCCATGTTAACAGAGGCTAAGGAGACTCAACCACGGAAAGCGATGCGGCTGGATTCAGATTTCCTTTAAACAGCCACCAAGGGCATTCTGTAACAGCTGGGGAGTCTAACTATCACGGGGGTATTGACCGACATTGCCAAACTAACGCTCGCTTTCTTAAGTGTGATGATGATATTGTGTTGGGGAGAATTTTTTTCCTTACGAGGTGCATGCTCAAGTTTTTAGGAATGCAATGTCAAGTGTACAATTTACCTGTAAAAAGCCACAGAGCATGACATCGAGAAAGTGAACACACAACCCACAGAAATGGGAGAAAATATTTGTAAACCATGCATCTGATGAGAGATCCCTGTCCAGAATATACAAAGAACTCTGAAACCCAATAGCAAAAAGAAAGCCAATTTAGAAATGAGCAAAAGATCCAAACAATTGTGCAAAGATGATATACAAACAGCCAATAAACGCTCCAAAAGATGCTTGACTTAAGCACAGAAAGAAAACAGCAGCGGAGGGGGCTGTGGAGCACTGGAGCCTCACACCCGCTGGGGGGACGGGAAGGCGGGCAGCCGCGTCGGGAAACAGTCTGGCAGCTCCGGGAGAGGCTGAACACAGAGCTACCACCTGACCCAGCAATTCCCTTCCTAGGTATTTACCCAAGAGAATCAAAAACAGAAACCTGTACATCAATGTTCATGGCAGCATTATTTGTAATAGTCAAAGTGTAGATCAACCCAAATTTCCATAAAGGGGTGAATGGATAAATAAAATTGTTGGATCCATGCAACTGAACGATATTCAGGAATAAAAAGTACTGAAATGCTAATGCCTGCTACAATGTGGGTGAAACTTTAAAATATGCTGAGTGAAAGAAGCCAGTCACAAAGAATGATATTATCTGGTTCTGTTTATGTGGAATGTCCAAGATGGTCCAACCCATAAAAGTATACTAACAGTAACTCAGACCTGGGGAGAGGGAATGGAGAATGACTGCTGTGGGGTGCAGATTTCTGTCTGGGGTGACGAAAACATTCTGGAAGTAGAAGTCAGCGACGGCTGCACGACTCTGTGAACATTCTAAAAACCACCGAGCCACACATTTCAGATGGGTGAATTGTGTGTCACGTGAGTGGTATCTCCGTAAAGCTGTTTTTAAAGCCAGAGAAGGAAACAATAAATGGCAACACGTTAGCAACTGGTGAGTCTAGAAGAAGGGTGGGTGTGTGTTCATTCAGTCTTCATTTCTGTATTTGTCAGTTTGAAGTTTTTCAAAATGAGATGGAAGAAATGATGCCAATGAAATGTGGTTTGGGAAAACCAGCACTGGCCTTAAAGTAACAGAGGTTTAATTTTTCATAGGTAAATGCTTGGAGAATTAGGATGTAACCAAAATCAATAAACCACCACCAGCAGAGTCAGAAGACCTCCCTCGGGGGACACCCACCTGGTTGGGAGGTGTCAGTCCAGCCCCTCTTGGCTCGAACACAGTAGTCCCACCTCGTGTGGGGGTCTGTGACAAACTTCCCGATGTCCTCGAAGAGCTGGCAGAACGACATCTGGCCAGCCTGGTACACGGTGTAGTACAGGAGGGCGGCTCGCCACAGAAAGGGGTCTTTTCTGAACAGGACGCTGTGGATGCTCGCCAGGCCTTCCTCCGTGGGGTTGTTCGGCTTCAGCTCGTGTTTCCTGCGGCCGGTCCAGCTGTTCCACGGCTGCTGCAGGTTGTTAACCCCGCGAAAGTAATGTGTGCCTACGGGGAGAAGAGGACATTCTCGTTTCCTTCCCCAGAAAGACTCCACCGGCAGTTCTAAAACAAGGCTTGCGGTGTGAAGGGTTGTCTTCCGAAGGCTCCCATGTCTCGGCAGAAGTGTGACTTCTAGCGCAGCTTTTTCTTTTTAAATGAAAGAATCATAGACTTGGCATTGGAAAAGAATCTCAAAGATCACGTGATTCAATTCCTTCAGTTTAAGGCCAAGGGCCTGAAATCCCCAGGGTTAAATGAGTGTTTAAGGTTAATGCAGCTACACAGTGCCCTAAAAATCGAACTTGCAATGAGACATCGCTCACTGTAGCCTTAGTTCAAGTGCAACCTAACAACTTCATTACTTTGCCACACACTGCTAAGAAGAACGCATTCTAGAAGAACCTTTCTTCGAAGCCACTTTTGGCTGACTCGAGAATGAACAGTGGGGAAGGGGCGCCCCTACCTATTTCATGCCTCAGCATGCCCTCCAGCCAGTGCTCGCGTGCCGTGCAGACGTTGATGGTCAGCGTCGGACACCCGTTGACCACCGTCATCGAGGCTCGGGACAGCAGGTCCTCGGTGAGGTGGACTACGATCTAAGGAGCAACAGAAAATGTACATGCACATATGTGCGTGCACATATACACATGGACACACACATACAAGCACACACATACACAGAAACATACACATATGCATACATACACGCACACACACAAAATACAAAAGTAAGAGACATCAATGGCCCCATAAATGGACACTTTTTCTTCTGTTTACCCCGCCCTGAACCTCCCAGAAACCAAGATGAAGAAACACAGGGTCGGTCACCTTGACCCTCTCTGATTCTGAGTTGGTGGGAACTCCTGGGCCTGGACAGTAGGAAGGCAAAGCAGGTGGCTCTGCCCGGAAGGCAGAGAGCGCTGACCTGACTCCACTGTGCTCTGACCCCGGCCAGAACGGTGTGCAGGAAGGTGCCCAGGAGTGAGCCGACCTCTGCTTTTTTCAGGACTGATCCCAGGACCTGGCTGCTAAGAAGGGGGGCCACTGAAGCAATCACCAACTTACAACTTCCCACAAGCTATACAGAAATGGCAGTCAAAAAGGAACTAGACCCAATTCAATGCAACAGACGAGACATAGAGCACCTGGTCAGGAATCTGGGTGACCCGTTTAAGGCACTAAGTGGGGTTGGAGAAACAAACGCTGCGGCAGACAGCACGTGGCGCTGCAGAGGGTGCGCGCGCCCACAGTCAGCCCTGCGCGCCCTCGGGGGGCATACCTCGCCCATGCAGCCTTCCTTCGCCATGTACTTCCTGACGTGGCTCCAGATCCGCGGCTTCGACAGCAGGCTACCACCCGTGGCCTGTTCGAAGTTTTCGTAACTCCCGTATTTCTGCAAAGTCAGTTCCATAATATTGATAGACTGTAAAAGAGATAACAAAAGCAAAGTGTCCTGTTACTTCGAGATGAGCGATAAGCCCGTTACAATCCTATGGGTCATGACCTGGTTCTGCATTTACAGATTTCCCAGTGGAGGTGCAGCGGAGGCACCACAGCTCTCCAGCCCCGGACAGTTCCCGCTCACTCTCGCAGACGCTTGGAAACACCTGGGCAGGTGCTGCGCACACCGCTTCCCGTGCTCGCCCCTCCAGAACCCAGACGCCCCACTCTGCCACTGTTCAGTCTCCTGCCGCGGGACCCACGGCGCCACAACTGTGGCCAGGTGTCCACCCAAGACCCCCGGAAACAGAGTCCACACAACCTCTGTACACACGTGTCCACGGCAGCAGCGTTCATAAGGGCCAAAAAGAAGAAACCACCCAATGCCTATCAACCAGTCAAAGGACAGACAAAATGCAAGACATGCACACATGGGATATTACTCAATAGTAAAAAGCACTGATACATGCCACGGCATAAATGAGTCTTGAAGACACTGTGCTGAGTAACAGCAGCTTGTTACAAAGGACCACATGCTGTATGACTCCATGTATCTGGAATTTCCCGAACAGGCAAATCCACGGAAGAAGAGACTGCAGACTGGGGGTAGTCTAGGACTGGGAGGATGGGGGGAACAGTGGGTCTTGCCAGTGGGTGTAGGGTTTCTTCTTGGGGTGATGAAACATCCCCACATTCGACAGTGGTGCTGTTTGTGTAATTCTGAACACACTGAAAATCACCAATTGCACACTTTCAGTGGGTAAACTTAGGGCATGTTAATTCTGTCTTCATGAAGTTCTTGTTTAAAACGGAGTAGTGGTCAAACAGCACTATGTAACATTTAAACCACTGACCCAGACAGTGAAGAATCTCTATATAGAGTGTTCAGCACTGTCTTGGGTAAAACCAATTCCCTGAAAAACCTCAGCATTCTGTAGCTAGATCTGCTTTCTGTCTACTTGCTGGTTCGGTTCCCTGTTCAGCATTTGGAAATCTGACCGTCCATCACGAGCCACCTCGAGTCATGTGCTAAAAAATTATCTCCCTTCTCAACTGCGGGCTCCACTCCGTGGAAAACAGTATGCAATGGGGACACCAGCAGGACAGGAGGCCAGTGAAGTTGGGGCGAGACCAGAAGTCAGGAGACCTGGGTTTACGTTAGTGCCCTGCTGTTTACTGACTGTGAGATCTTAGGCATGTCATTTGCCTTTCTCGGGTTTAGTTTCTTCACTGGCATAGTGGAGATGGAAACCTTTGCCCTGCTCACCCCACAGGGTTGTTGTGAGGACAAATTATATATAATGACAGAGAAAAAGAGACGGGGAGGGGAGCAGAGAGACTGCAAATGCACTTTGCAATTATTTCCCATATAACTGTGTACAGTATTTAAGTTTTAACAGGATTAAATGCTGGGTTCTAATTTCAGAATTGAAGATAGTTGGTCTGACCTCCACCCAATCCCAACCCTCCCTTCGTTCCTCCCCTTTGTTGCAGACTCTGCCATCTAGAACTCCCCCACCCCCAAAATACAGCATGGCCCCTGGAGATCACTCCACCCTGTTGCCTGTGGGAAGGCGGTTGGCGAGACAGCATTGTTAAAAGGTTGCATGGCCACTGGGAAAATACTGGGTTAAACCAAGTGAAACAACTCTTCCAAGCCTCCATCATACTATGTGTGGCGAATCTTGGAAGTGAATGTTTTGTGTTTTCCAACTCATATGGCCCTCTTTCTCACACAGTATTCCTCAGAACAGCTGGAAAATGCTTAATTCAGCAAGTACGAGGTGCACACACGCAAACATACATCTTTTTGGTACTTTGAGATTCTTAGCATGAAAAGCAAATACTGAGGAAGTTGTTCGGCGGTGGCTACTGCGTCTTGGCCGCACATGAGGACACAGGCGTTTTGGAGTACTCGGTTGGACCGTGAGGCCTCCATCGCACCAACAGAGCCCTGGTGCTGCCGCTGCCGCCGCCTGCTCAGGCTCCCCCGCTGCAAGCAGCAACTGCGGCATAAATTTAGTCACTGAGTGCGAGACCTACGGGAGAGGCAACACAAGAGTGGTTTTATATTCTAGCGTTTTAAAAAAAAAAACACTGTGCTGACCCCAAAAAACATATATGCAGGCTGACCCTTGGCCCACAAGCCTGAACCCGTTGTCTATGGAATGCTTGGCTAAATTTCTCGAGTCCCATCAATGAGGACCCTTTGTTCACTCATTCCTCCACCTCTGTGGCCGCCTTCCACTCACGGCTGCTTCTGCTCACTCTCATGTTATAGAATCGAAGTCCCCGTCCAGCCAGCAGACTGGCAGAGAGGACGCATGCGTCCACAGTGTTTAGCAGTGCGCCGTGGAGGTGGGAGGCAGGTACTGTGAGCTCACAGGGAAGGGGAGTATGAGCAGGGACTGGAGGAAACAGAGGGCAGTCCAGGCAGAAAGGTACGGTATTGTCCAAAACTCACACCGAACACAAAGCAAAGAAAGGGTAACACGGGGTTCCGGAGCTGGACAGGCACGGGACTCCCTCACTTATCGCCAGGAGCTGGGCTGGATCCAGGACCAGCTGTGACAAACAACACACACGTCGTCAGCGAGGGCATCCAGTGGCGGGGGTAAACGAAATGAGGATGGTCACGGCGTCATACTGCGGTGACAGGTCACCTGCACGAGACGCTGTGCGAGCACAGAGCGGACTTTGGAAACACCAGCGCGCGCCAGAGCACGGCAGGGGAAAGGCCCACGGGCCGTGCTAAGGGTGTGTGTGGGGCTGTCCTCAGTTGCCAGGAGCCCTGAGGTTTTAGGAAGGGAAGGGATGCTGTCACATTTGTACCTTAGAAAGACACTCCCAGCAGTGCGGAGAGCAGGGGAGACTGAAGCAAAAGTGCCTCTGCCAATAATTCCGTTTCCTATAAAACAGTCTGCATACTATGACCAGACCATAATTAAAGAACAAAAACATTTTGAAAAATCGTACTCTACATAAGCAGAACCCAGGAAATGAACAGATTCGAGACACCCAGTCGGCCTTCAATGAAGGAACAAGAGAAACAACTCAGGACACAGGGAGATGCCACCTGCAGTGCCCCCTCCCCCACCCCCCTCCCCCTCCCCCCCCTTCTGAGTGTCTGTGCCCTGGGCGGGGGCGGGCTGAAGGAGGTGAGGACAGGACGTTTATAAACAGCTTACACTGCACAGTCCTCCTTCCCCAGCTGCAAGAACTAGAGCAGACACTCAAGCTGCTTGGTGGGAAAGGCCCGTTCAGATAAGAACCTGAGAATGCACTTAGGCGAGCATTCAAAGGTGAGTCCACAAAGTGTCCTTTCAGTGAGTCATCAAGGTCGCGCCTCCATCCAAGGACAGCAGACAATCTGATGGAGTGTCTCCATTCTGACTGTAAGAAAATCTTCCTTGCTAGTTAGGTGGAGAAATCACCCCACTTCTCCAATTTAATATACAAAATTGCGGGCCCTGGCTGGTGTAGCTCAGTGGATTGAGCGCGGGCTGCGAACCAAAGCATCGCAGGTTCGATTCCCAGTCAGGGCACATGCCTAGGTTGCAGGCCATGTCCCCCAGCAACCGCACATTGATGTTTCTCTCTCTTTCTCCCTCCCTTCCCTCTCTAAAAAATAAATAAAATCTTTAAAAAAAAATATATACAAAATTGCTTCGGAGTGTACTAAACTCAAAACAATCTTTTGAAAAATCTTATATCTTTAGGGTATCTGTGAAAAGTTTGATTTGGCTAAGCAGAAAACTGTGTCACCTAGGGAGAGGTAGAATTTAAAGAAGGGTGGCTTTGTCCTGCTCTCTTTTTTAAAGGTTTTATTTATTTATTTTTAGAGGGAAGGGGAGGGAGGGAGAAAGACCGGGAGAGAAACATCGATTGGTTGCCTCTCACATGCGCTCCCAACGGGGGACCTGGCCCACAGCCCAGGCACGTGCCCTGACAGGGAATCGAACCAGCGACCTTTCTGTTCCCAGGCCTGAACTCAGTACATGGAGGCGTACCAGCCACAGTTATCTTGCTCTGTCTTGTTTGGACAACTTGAGGTCTACCAAGATACCTCATTGCTAGTACAACTGAAAATTAGTCTTAAATTTTACATCATGATATCCTGCTATCAGTACAGGCCTCTGATTTCCAATTAAGCTGTTTCTATCAAAAATGAAAATGAACATGTCTTGCTTTAGAATACAACACAATTTTATGTATTTACTATGCCTGTTTTAATACAACAACGTTACCTGTTCCACTTGTGCTAGAAACTCTAAAAGCAGGACGCTGTTTTCCGAGGCCATATTTCACAATCACTGTTACGCTAATCAGCGGTCCCAATACCGCAGAATTCATGTTGAACAGATCTAGTGACTCAGAGGTGGCCAACGGGCAACCTGAGGCATGGAGGTGGCCCCCAGAGAGGTTTTCTTCCGTCTGGACAGCCTTCGTTCGTTTAGCTGAATTAGCGTCAACATTTACAAACTGGAAGACTTCCTACAAAATTCAGGTGCCCGCTTCTCTCCCTCACTTCATGGAGACGGACCTGAGTGGAAGCTCGGATGAACTGCTGTCTGGTTTCCCGTTTGTTCCTGGGCCCAGCCAGTGCTCTGGGATCGTTTAGGACCCCGGCTCAGGTCCTTACAGGCGTCTGAGTATGTGACCCTTCAGGTGCCCTAACTGTACAGCTTGCTGACTAGGGAAGCGAAGACCAGAATCTACTCCCTAACATACTGAAGTTGGTCCAGCCAGGTATGTACTTTGTGCACCCGAACTCTGCAAATGGAAACGCAGTGCATGCCATAGAGTGTGGTTCCTATGCTGTTTCAGTGCAGGAAAGGGCTGCGGCCCAAGTCAGGGTCCTGTCCCTCCCTCGGTTTTACAGGCCCCTGTGAGTTCCAGTAACTCGACCAAGTTGCCCTTGATGGCGTGGAACCGCCATGAACTTAAAGCAAAGAAGAAAAGTTCAGGACACTGTCATTACAGGAGCGGAGACGTTTTACTTCAGCTGGGTGCCGCAGACTCTGTTAATGTCGAGTAACACCCTGCCTCTTACAGACCTGGATGCAGTGGGAATGGCTGTGCTGAGACGTCCGACACCCTTAAAACGCGAGCTCTCCTTCGTGGCCCGCAGCGCCCCTCCACCATCTTGTCCATGGATGTATCTTTTGAGAAGACATCAAGAATGTGTCGCTCTTGAAGCTTTAGTATTAAGACAGCGTGTTGATCCCATATGATTATGGCATTTTGTATTTTATAAAAATACTTCATGGTGTGTTTGAAGCATCAGGTTTTCGCAGCCGTACCTGCGCATTTCTCCCCATGCCCGCAAGTCTGCGACCCCTGACTTCCTCCACACTGACCAGCCTCAGCGCCACCCCTGGTCTTTCCTAACTGCATCTCCCTCCCCCCAGCGATGACGGCGCACGATGCCTGGGACCCAACCACAGGTTCAACAGGCTCCCTTCTTTATGAATCGATTCAGTGGTTTATTTTCACTTAGGTGTTTGATATAAAACAGCACTTCCCCCCGCAACCTCCTTCCCATGGCGCTGTGGTGGCGTCCTTCTGCTGCCGCGTCTGCTTCCCTTACTGCGTTTACTGCTCACTTGGTATTGGGGTCGCCTGGGATGGTCGGCCCCTGGGAAGTAGGGCAGAAAGTACGCTGGTGGCCGCTTGACTGCTCAGGAGCCCCACCAAGGGTCTGCTGCTGAGCCCCTGGCCCTGGACAGTGTGCAGCGAGCATTCTCTCATCCCACACCCTGTCCCTGCAGTCCCCAGGACCTCTGTGTTCTTTCCTCAGGGGTCCACACCCGCAGAAAAGGGACAGTTTTAGTTTCTCTCGTGTGGAAACATACCTGAGGACCCCCAGAGCTGCCGGCAAGGTCTGAGCAGGGTTCAGCAGAGCCCCTTGGAGTTATGTCCAGCCCTGCTGCCCACGCTGGATGCCATGTGCTCCCTCCTGAGGGATGAACACCTGGACCAGGAAAACCAAGTCCTGAAACTGCTTGACACTGACGGGACCCCAACTGGGACAACCGCACCGGACACTGCCTGCGTCTCACCGTGGTAGGCTTGCCTGTGCCTGGAGGCTCAGCACCGTGCTGCCCACCCATGCCCCACAGAGGACCACGGCCACTCTCCAACAACAGCAGACTGCCTGCCTCAGCGGGACCCGGACCCCGAAACCCAGGAGACTGTTGGCTGGGAGTGGGTGGCAAGGCCTCGAGAGTGCAGGCCTCGAGAGTGGGCCTCCTGCCCCCCCATGCAGCACGTCTGAATATGGACACTGGCCTGCAGCTGCTGCCGTAGCATCATAGCTGGGGCCAGAGGTGGGCGGGGGGGGGGGAGGTGCATGACATCACGTCCCAGTTCCTGGAGAGGCTGGGCAGGAACTTATGTACCTTATGGAGGCCTTGCTCTGATTGGTCTCCCTCATCTGGTGACAGTGGTTTGCACGGGACACTTGGCATTTGGTGAGAGCATGCTTCCAAATGGTGGCATTGGCAGTACCGCCTGTCAGGACTGCTGGTGCTCCTTAGAAGTCTCAAGCAACCCCATTACAGGCTCTGTCTCCCAAGCTGGAACTGGGTTAAACACGGGCTGCAGAGTCGCAGGGCGAGGAGAGTCAGTTCTCAGTCAGTGGGGCGGCCGATGCCTCCTAACTGCCTCCCGGAGAAATGAGAGAGCACGCGCTGGGAGAAACCTCTCCCGGCGGCAGGGGTTGGGGCAGGATTCCAGACCGAGAAGGACTGCTGAGTAAATCTCAGCCACTTCTTTCAGCACGAAAGAGGGAAACAAGCAGCTTTTTAATAATTATTATAAATTTTAAGTAAGCCCTTGTTCAATCAATTGTAATTTCCACCAAAAAAAGTCACAAAATAATTGCCAGATAGGAATGAAAAACAATCACTGACTTTTTAAATTCATGTTTAGCACAAGCTCAGCACATTGAAATAAAAAGCAATTGCCCATTAAAAAAAAAAAGAGAGATGCAGTAGGTTTCTTCTAGCAAAGGAAAATTAGTAACAGCATTAAATTACTTTAATCTTAAAATAAGCTTTCACCATGGCTTAAAACTATTGGTCACATTCCATGTCATTTATAACACAAAATCTGCTGGCCACAAACCCAAAGAACTCACTGTAGCAAAACCACGGAAACAGGGCACACCCCATGGCACGTGGAACCACGCAGTCGCCCAGCCTCCCCCGGACCCCAGTCCTGACAGAGCCCCAGGGGACCCCATGCCCTGTGTCGTTGTAAAGCCTGCGCAAAGTCATGTAACCGAATGCAGTCTGCCTGTGCGATCTCCACACTGCGCCCTGCAGGTAAACACCAGCTGATTCCTCCTCAAAACAGTGAGCAGACTTTGACGTGTATTGCACAGAACTACGTGCTGTGTGTCTGCATTGAGCAATCTGGACAGTGTACCTCATGCCATTCACATATGACTTGCTAAACTTGGAGATAACTTCTAAATTTTCATTATTTTCTTCTTTAAATGAGTGCCTAAATATTTGCTTGATGATTAACTATGTTAGGAAAGGCAAGTATCAAGCCTTAGTTCCCGAAATGCCCATGGGGGGCCGAAGCAAGCTGGGGACATAACACCAGGGGAGCTGAGCTGGCGCCTCCACCTGCGGCGCTCGGAGCCGCGTGGAGCAGCCACATGCCGGGACTCCCGAGTGAAGGCCTGGAGCCAGGCTCTGAAGCTTTTTTCCTAACAACGTGTCTTCCTGCCACAGAGTCTAGAACGCAGGTTCTTTAGGGAGTCTGATGAATGTGAGGCGGATTACCAAAGGCTATGCCACTTACCTGGAAATTTCTTGTCACATGTAGACATGTCCTGGGTGGAAGTTAATTATAACATGTAAACAATTAGAGTATTTTTAAATATTTGAAAGCATTGGTTTTTTTTGGTACGATTGCAAATAATTGTTTTAGCTACAGAAACACGCGATACCACCATGGAAGCAGCACTTTACCTGCTTAAGAAACCGGTCGGACACGTGGCTGTGCTTGGCTAACACGCTGGGTAGAGAAGGGTTAGCATATTCAAACTGGGGGTTGTAGGTGTAGTCAGACTTGAAGAACCTCAGCTTTTCCTTCTCCAAATTCGTGGGCTTTATAGCAGTCAGTATACAAAACTTCTTTCCAGAAAAGTCATCTCCTTTTTCAAAACTTCTGGACAGCTGAGGCTGCGGCTGCGGCCTTGGCTTTGGAAGAGTGGAGAAGTGGCGTCGCTTGACCTTGGGTTTAGGTGGCAGTCCTATGCTGTTCCCTGTAACAGAGATGTCATGCGTGAACTTCGCGGGACTGGACACTGGACTGGCGACAAAAACCGCAGGCTGCCTGTCTAGGCAGTACCAGGTGCCACCGCTCACGCCAGGCACTGGGGTTTTCATCTTGCGAAGATCTTTACTGCGAAAAGAGCTAGGAGTCTTGCTGGGTTTTCTGCATCGTCTGGGGCACGTGGATGAAGACTGCTTTTGTGAGTGATGCTTCTTCTCCTCTTTGCTCTGTAGGAGGACATTGTAACTACTGGTTCCAGTTGTGAAAATGTCCTTCAGTATTCCGGGAGGGAGACGTGGACTGCTTCTTTGGCTGTCGGTGATCAAGGACTCCTCGGCGTGCAGAACAGACTTCCTAGCCAGTTCCTGCTCAGGCCAGTGAAGCTTTTCTGTGTTAGCAAACAAAACCGAAACGAAAGAAACAACAAAGATACCAGATGAAGCAAACTGCTTACTGTGAGTATTCTGGAGGTTGTGTGAACTTTATAATTTTGCAATGATCTTTAGAAAAGACATTTTAAGTATTAAAAGGATATGTTATGAGACTTTAGGCATGCTAACTGTGGTCACTTCTGGTTGAGGGTTTGTATGCTAAATTACCTACAAAAGCCCACAGTTTCAAACCATTTAGATGACCAAAGCTTAGTCTAGATGTGAGATAATACACATAAATAGTCTAAATACTCAATCCTACCAAAGAATGTGGATTTCATAAAAGGATACAGTTTTGAACAGTATTACCAACATCAAAGTAGAATCCAAGGCACTTTCGAAGCCAATACGGTCTTGAAATCTGATAGTTTATATAAAGTGACCATCGGTAAAGGAAGGATACACTGCCTTATTGATCTGAAAAGCCACTTTTAATATTAAATAAATGATATGGGTGTTTAAGCACAATTTAGTAATGCCTCTCAATATCAATTGGTTAATTTTCTTAATTCTAGGCTATAGGTTAAAGTTAAAGAAAGTCAAGGTATTTTTCTTGCCACGTCTGAAAGAAATTATAATTACTGCTACACAGATACCAGTATATCAAATAGCGGATTAAGGAGAGGTCGGCTTTGTCTTTAGATCTCACGAGCGGTTTAAAGGAATAAGAATCGCTTGACATGTTGCTACTCTTGTGCTTTTCGAGACCCGATTTGCATTCTCTCATTCCACAAACACACGGGACACTACTAACTAGGCACAAGGCTCTGAGAAACATCTGTACCAATACATTGTTCCTGCCTTCAACCAGCTTCTAATCTGGCTCTGAAGGCGAGGCCTTCAGAAGCTATGAAGCTATGGAGCTCTAAATAATACTGCAAGGCACAATAGTAAGAAGTTTCACTGTGGAAGGCAGAAGACATAACCGAGACTTCAGAGAAGGAAGAGAGCAATGTGAGGAGAAACAGATGCGGAATTTCAGGGAGACCCTTAAGAGCTTTCAGATTCAATTCTAAGCTCACAAAGTGTCTGGGTTTGCCTTGAATCCTGCTCATCTGAGCTTTGACTCCAGCTCGGTCCTATCCAGGAGTCTGACCAAGTCGGCTCATAAACCTGTACTGGAGCCTTTCTGCAAATGCAACAAATCATGATTCTCAACCAGTGTGCTCTTTTCCAGTTCTCACGGTCTGCTATGCCTCGGGCCCTCAACCTTTGGCTGCTACCACTGAGGCGAGTTCAAAGCCAGCTGACTTGGACGAGTGCCTGCCTTGCCAAGAAAGAGACAATGTATTTTACTTTAATGTTTTGAAAATTATTTATCCACGTACATCTGTTATTCAAGATTACAAGTTCAGGGGTCCTTTCTACAATGAGTAGTGATACATAGTAACAACAACAGCCACCACATTTTGTTGACACGCTTATACATAAAGTTTGGGATTTCACCCAGAACTGTTTGTGTTGTATCACTTCCACCTGAGAGATGCTAAGTAATTGGCTCCAGGATATATGGCGAGCAACTGCTAAACAGCAGACGGTGGTTTGAACGCAGGTGTGCCTGGTTACAAAGTCCACGCTCATTCTCCCACGTGTGGTCATTCATTCGGTCGCCAACAGACATTCAGCATTAAACCGGCTATGTGCTCGGCACCCAGAACAGGCAACCCAGTAAGACACGGTGGTCTGAATGACTGATGTCGGAAGACAGGCACCAGGACCGTGTTTGGTTCTCCTCTTTCTCGCCAACACTTGGCACTGTACCTGGTAGACATTGCCAAATGTCTGGTGAACGTCCACTGAGTGAACAGCGCGACCTTAGGCCACTCTCCAGCTACCGAGGAGGGACAGGGGTCAGTAGTGCTGGGACCATTTCATATTTATATGAGGAGATCACCACACGAGCAGAGCTGTGAAGGGGAAGACCCTCAATCCACAGTTCTCAACCAGGGGCAAACCTCAAACCTCCACCGCAGGGGACAACAGGCAGTGTCTGGGGACATGCTGGTGTCACCACCAGGGGGCGTTCCTGCTGGCATCTTGTGGGGAGAGGTCAGAGGTGATGTCAGACATACTTCGATGCACCGGACAGCTCCCACAACAAAAGCATCCATCTAAAATAGTGCCGAGGGAGAGAGCCCTGTTCTAAATGCAGGTCTGCAAAGCGCAGAAGTCACAGGGCGTAGGCTGAAGAGACAGCACCAGGGCGAAGGTGACTAATAATAATCTATGCATCTAAGGTGCTGAAAAGTCCTCTACTCAACGTTTCCTAGGCCAACGTGTGAAATTCGAACCCTGGTGTCTAAAAGACAATGTGACTGGCAGGGGTTAGATAAACCTTCCACTACCTCTCCTGGCTGACAGGCGAGAGGTAGGAGCTGGGCTGCCCAGGGTGAGGTGGAAGGCTGGCTGCACAAAGCAGCCGTTCAACACAAGTTAAAGACCAGCCAGAATCCAGCAGAACAAACAAAACTTTCACTGCGGGCGGGCCCCAGTCCCTCGGGATTTCAGACGTCAGTGCTGCCACCTGAGAGCCCTGGGGCTGGAGGGACATGGGCCGAGGAGCTCCAGAACTCAGGCTGCAGCCCAGGGGCCCGAGAACGAGGTCAGCGTCCAGAGAGGACCAGAGGCAGCTGTGAGAGGGAGGCCGAGATGCACGTGGGGAAGGAAGGGGCAGGAGAATGAGATAAGAACGGGGTGCCTCGCAAGCCTAGAGGAGTCGGGTGAGGACGCGGCACGGCCAGGGAGGTCAGGGGAGGTAACTGGGTTTTCTCACTGGGCCTTCGCAAGGAAAAGCAGGGAAATTACCACAAATTAATGTCAATGAATAAGACTACCCTGAGGAATTCCCAGTTTTCATGGTTTATTACACTTGTGTTGATTTTTTAAAATGAACATTCAATGGAAAAATGCATTCTTTGGTTCCCAAGACTCAGTAGCTCTATGACCAAGGAGGTGACCTCACAGAGCTCTCTCTTCTGTTCTGTCATCAAGTGCCAGTGACCTCTAAACTCATCACTGCGTCCCACTAGGACAAGCTGCACTTCAGGACACTTTCAGAACATCTGACACCATCTGCCAAAACCCTGGAGGAGGGGGTTGGGCCGGGGGAAGAGGTGACAGCTTGCGACAGAACTCTCCCCCACTCACAGCGGGTGCCGCCTGCACTCAGTTCACTTGCTCATCATCTACCTGGGGGCTCAGCTTCAGTCCCTCCACAGCTCCCTCTGCCTGCGGGGGTCAAGTGTACCCCCCCCGCCCCGAGGCGCTGCTCCCTCGAACAAATGCCACTGTTGCCAGAGGCTGCTGTCCCCTGAGGCCCACCAGCACGGGGCTCCTTCAGACACTCACAAGGGAAGGGTGGTAATTCATGCCTCACAGTCCTCACACTAACCTTATTTTCAGTCGTATGGAAAGAATTAGAGAGCCTGAAAGTTTTTTGTGATGTTTAAATACTACTGTTTAAGATAAAATGACTTTTAAACCTATATAAAGACACAAGTAAGGCCCAGTAAGGAAGGTTTCATTGAAGAACATCCTAGTCTAATTCCTTCTTCCTGAACAAATTAAAACTTTTTTTAAGCACGAGTAGACTTTTTTGGGGGAAGTGTAACTCACTTTCCCTCAGAAAGGTAATAAGGTAACTAAAAATCATGCTTTCTCATGTTAAAAGTCACTGTATAATGTGACATCCAGCCGTCAGCAGGCCGCTTCACAGAAGCCTTGGAGTGAACGAACATGGCCTGCTGACCAAAGGAAGTATTCGCCCCACGTGACAGCCCATACTGAGGCAAACAGGGAAACATTACATTAAAATTGATTCTCAGAAGGGTCCCGCACCTGGGTGAGCAGGCTGAAATTACCACCACAATGGAGGCTCCTCTGTACCTGGCACAGGAGCTAAGGGCAGCAGGACGCCCGGCTCCCGTTCCCTGCTTTCAATGACCTCCCTGTGAGAGGAGCCCAATCGCTGGGCCCATTGGGCCTCCTGCTCCCGGGCTGAAGGAATGGAGGGTGGGGAGTGGGGAGCACTGCGCCTGAAACTCTCAGCGTTTCACCACTGTGAATAGGGGAGGTTTCATAGACGTCATGAGGTCCTGGACTGAAAAGATGATTACATCACCAGAGACAAAACCGAGTGGAAAATACCATTCAACCCATTTTGACCCACAAGGTGGCAATTTGATGTGGTTCACTAACACTTATGAAACCTGAGAACCCGGGGTTACTTTACACCAAAAACAACAGGTTCCTTGATTACAAAAAGAAGAAAAGTCAGAACAAAATCATCCCTGAAGAAGATAGACACTTATCAAGAGTAGTCATCATCTCTTAAAACTCCAATGACATAATCTCAATCAGCAGTAGAAAGGACGACTAAATTGTGGTGTATTTACACAACAGAATAGTGCATTGCAACGAAAAAGAACAAGCTGAGGTTGCAAGCAACATCTAGATGAATCTCACAGACAACAAGGCGCAAACAAAACCATATCAAAAGAGTACATACTATGTAATTCCATTTATATGTAGTTCCAAAACAGGCAAAACCGATGCATGGTATTAGCAGCCAGAATAGGGGTCGTCTCTGAGTGAGGGGTCGTCACCCCAGAGGAGGTCCCAGGGTGAGTGCTGGAGACGCCCTACTTGCTCTGGGAGTGGTCACACACCTACCGATTCAGCAGGCTACCCATTTAAGGCTGGTGTGCCTTAATGAATGGAAGTTACACCTTGATTTTTTAGAAGGCTTATAAAAAATTAGTATCTTTGAAAACAGATTTATTGCCCACTGTCTGCCTTATAATAGATAAGCTACCAATTTATCATCTCTAAATTCAACAGCCCCCACTGCAGTTTCTCACTGTAAGTTACAAAACAAGAGATGGAAAGATTGTGCTATCATAACTCAGGAACTGAGAAACACAGCTGTGTTTCAGGGTTCCTAAAAATGCCACCGTCCCAGCTAGGAGTACCTCCGTGTTCCTCTATCGGTAACAATGATTCTCCACAATGTGACACTGTTGGTTTTTGGCCAGAAACTATTGAGTGTTATTTTTTACAGTTAGAAATATGCAGGGTATTCTATAGTACCAGAAAAATGATGGTTGGGGTTGAAAAAAAGAACAGCATTAAACACCATCTAAAACAATGCTGCACGCGCCAGAGAACACACTTCCCCACGGTTTTCCGTTTAGGATGCAAATAGAACCACGCGAGCGAGGTCCCCGGGTCAGGTCGCTCTGCCCCCCCAGCTGCAGCCTGCGCAGTGTTCCCAGGGTCAGTCTGCTCCCGCGTCCCTTTGCTCCTCGGTCCCTCACTCACCCCACTCCCCAGGCACGGCCCCTCTTCACACTCTAGCCTCTTGTTCGGGGAGTTCTTCCCTCCCCTCTCTGTCAGGCTCATGTCCACGCATCCTTCCATTCAGCCACCCCTTGTTCAGGAAACCTTTTCCAGAAGGCTCCGGAAAGCACTGGCCACGGCCGCTGTTTCCCCTGCTGTGCTGGTAGGAGGACCGCCCCCAAACCTGAAAGTCCACGGCGCAGTACCATGGCGTAAGTGCTGTGGCTGCTTCTGCTCACTGCTCTGTTTACGGAATGATGGCCGGAGGGTAGCGAAGGGAAGAGAACAATGGAGAGGAGAGAAAGAACACAAGATTTGAATGCTGAGGACTGAGAAGCAAATTGCACCAGGACGGCACCAAAAAAGGACAAGCGGTGATGCTGAAGATGAGCTTTGATGGTGGAGGGTCTTCCACCACTGCAGGGCAGGCAGCACCTCTGCACTCAGGCGTCCCCACCCCGCAGGGCCAAACCTTGACCTCAAGGAGGCTTTGGTCTCAGTGTTTTTAAACATTCGCCTTTGCTACAAAGGAGCTTCATTACACGACAACTCGTCAATCATTTCTAACATCACATACCCAAACATGGGAGAAAGAAATCATCGGTTAACATAATCTGTTATGACAGCACTTTGCTGGGGCTTCTGCCCCAGGGCTTCTGCCAGCACTTTGCTACTCGTTCAGTGAGCTAGGTGTCGTCTTTTCTCTTTCGAAAACAACGTTAGACTGAAGTATGACCCTTCCAGAACAAAGCTTATAGACTTGCCTGGGTACAGACTTAAAAGATGCCCACTTGAGTGCACTACCAGATCATGTACCACTGCCGTCAAGTGAGACCTTCTTGCAGAGTCGCATGGCCTCAGTCAGCACACGGTCCCCGTGGCTGGGCTGCGGCCTCCCAGCAGCTGAGAACACGAGTGTGGGCGTTGGCGTGGGAGCAGGCTCCTCCACTGGGAACCTTGACTACCTATCAGGAGTTGGGACATTAACCAAGTTACTGCACTTCATTGTGCTATGGTTTCTTCTCTGTAGAGTGGGATGATAAACTGCACACGTCACAGTGTCGGTGCAAGGAGCACAGTGGGGACCACACGTGCAGCTGCTGAGAAGGGTGCTGGTTTGTGTGACAGATCAGCCTCAGCACTAACTTCGTTGTCATATTCGGATCCCAGGGACACACTCCACGAAATAACATAGATGGAAAGATACTTAGAGTAAATTTAACACTAAGTAATTAATTCTGCATTCTAGAACCAATATTTTGTGGTTTTAGTGTAATAAACCATCTTCTTTAAAAAAGACATGGAGAGGCACAGAAACCTTTTCTGACTTGATTTCACTTTAAACAGCATATATAGCATACACATCCTCCTTATGTTAGTTCCCCAATCAGCAGTTACACCAGGATGTTATGTTTACATTATATTAAATCACGATCTATAAGTCAAAAGTAGGTAAGACTATATAGGAAGTGATTTCAGAAACAATTGCTTCAGTCCTGAAATTAAAAAAAAATCAGTTTCTTCTATATTTATAGTTATTTTAAAGCTGAAAGAAAAAAACACATTTCCATCAGCACTCTCACCACAAATAACTAAGTTTTTCTGCTAACCAGGAGAAGAGGGAGTTCTTCGGCATCAATGAATAGTGAGGAAATAGTGTGGGGGGGGCACCATGTTTTCAGCTAAATTCTCTTCATAAAGCTCTGGCCATCCAAATCGGACCTTCAGATAAGGCAATAAAATGCTGGGCACAGGGTGCTAAAACTACCATTTTAACTAGTCAAGCAGTATACAAAAGAAATGGAAAAACTATTTTGAAAAGCAAGTGGGTCAATTATTTTTACAGAAGTTATACATGTGAGGCTTGAATTGTCTCAAATTCCTATTTGAAACTTTAATAACCCAGGGATTCACTGCCAAATTGTCTATCTCAAGGCAGTCGGCATGCAGTTAGATTGGTATGCATACTGCCATTGAATTGTGGGAAGGGAGTTGAAGGAAGAGTGTGTTTACTATTTTATCAAGTATCTCTCTTCAAACTTCCAATTCTGCATATCACAAAAATACAGGAGACCCACAGTGCATTGTGGACTAGCTGGCCCGAACATGCACTTTCTAATACCACCGTACTTGTATTCTCTCTCCAGGATGATGGTTACACTTTGGGGAAATTATTTTAATTGATTTTACTTCTAACTCGTTATCTAATAACCTTCATTTGACAGAATCTAACTATGCTAAGGCCGCAGTTCTCGAATGTGGAGGCGGTGGCAGTGTGATTTTGCGCTGCAGGGGACATTTGACAAAGTCTGGAGACAGGTTTGGCTGTCACCCCGAGGTGAGGGAGGGACTGCTCCGGGCATGTAGTGGCTAGAGGCCAGGGATGCTGCTAAACGTTCTGCGACGCACAAGACAGGCCCCCACAACAAAGAATTATCATTCATTCAATGTCACCTGTGCCAAGGCTGAGACACCTGCTGCAAGACAAGAGGACGGTGTGGTATTTTAAAGTAACTTTCAAATTTTTCATCGTATTTTAAGATGAGAATAGCATTTACACGAAGTCACATTTTAAAAAACCTTAATGCCAATTTCAGTCGCCTCTTAGATCCTGTAACTAGTGGTCTATGCTTCCTGTTGACAACGAAATATCACAGCAGTGTTGTGACTGACCAAAATCAGCTCCATATTTTATACCATGGAACATGCACTGGAATAGTATAAAATTAAGATCATAAATATTTGGAAGGGAACTTAGTCTTACAATTTAAAAATTCACAGAAAAATGGTCTAGTAGGTACAGCAATGTCTTCAAGTAAAAAATCCTGGCCTTATTTTGACACTGGCGTTAGAATTGGGCATTTCCTTTTCCTCTGTTGTTCTTCATCTTAATACTGGACTACCACAGGCCCGGTCTGCAGAAATGTTATCCAGAATCAATGCTCGGAACATGGCCTAGAAAATCATTCTCATATTGCATAAGATAATTTTAAAAGATAAATACCCATCATTATTATTTTTTAAATAAAGAAGGCAAGTAAACTTTCTGACTTGGGGTGTGAACACCCCTTTTTTACACTTGGCACAGTACACACCAAACCGAGCTGTTAAAAATAGAAACTCAAAATGTCCTACTGACGTTTTGATAAAAGCATAAACACAAATAAGCAGAATAAACACTGATACAGAGATGTGTTCTTCTGGTTAGCTCTGATTTTTATGAACACTAGACAATTAGATCCTGAAACATTATAATGTCTAACTACATACCTAATACGTTTTGAAACAGAATTTAACAATGTGTGTGAGACTGTACATTTGTGGGGCCAGTAATCTTTGTGTTAGAAGACCTTTCACTGGATTCCACGGCAGGTGCTTACTGATCAATAGGCTACAAAAGGAAAGGGGCAGCTTTTCCCCCTTAGCACAGGTTCCCCGAGCACCTCCATCCCTGCAGGGTCCCTGGAGCCAGGTGGAGTGCCCGCGCGCGGGGCTAGCATCTACCGTTACTGCGGTCTCGGCCGTCGGGACCCCGGCCCGCCCCGCACCCGCCGCAAGCTGCCGGGCAGACCTGGGCAGCCCCTGCCAGCCTAGGGACCGGCCCTTGCCGGCACTCACCCGTCACGCGAATGGACTCCAGCATCGTCCCGCCGACGCTGCGGGCGGTGGGCTCCGCGGGCGCGGGGGTCGAGAGCCGGGCGGGCGGCCTCCAGCCTCCGGCCCGGGCCTGAGAAACGAGGACGCTGAGGAGGGTGCTGTCTGCGACCTGGAGCGGGTTAAGGCGTGGAAGGAAAGAAGGGGCAGTGCGGACAGAGCACGGTGAGCGGCGCTTGCTCCGGCACGCAGGAGACTGAAGGAGCTCACCGCAGCCCTACAGAGGGTAGCAGCGTTTAGAACCCGCGGCTGTGACGTTGCCGCTCCCCCGTTGCTAGGAAACGCTCCTCGCGTCCGCAGGCGCTGCGCTTCCTAGAGCTTGAGAGAGGCTAGGGGCGCTCGCGCGTCGGGGCCACGCTCACTGAAAAAGAGAAGCGGGGACTACAACTCCCGGAGTGCACAGCGCAGGCCCGTCCCTCCAGGATTGGTGGGCGGGGCCCCGGAACCGGTAGCGTCTCCGTCGACCTACGCGTTTTGACTGATAATCCACGCTCGTTTGTGCGTTGTTGAAATGGGCTCAACTGGGCAGTACCTTCGGGAGAGAGAGAAGGTGTGGTAGGAAGCTCAGCCCCAGCTGCGAACTGCAAAGCCGGTCTCCGCCGCCGTGTACTTAACTTAGAAGGTGCGCAGAAGGCAAAACAACTTGACGTTGAGCTGGTGATAAAGAACGCCTTCTTCATTAGTTGAGGAAGCTCAAGTACCATTTGAGTACCCCGCCATAATATCCTTAATACTAAAATACACATTTTTATTAATGACTGTGTAACTAATCGGGCTGACTGTTGCTTTTCAGTTAATTATTCCGTGGGAAATGTAGAGACATAACAAAAGAAGTGAAAGCCATCTCAGGAAGCTTCCAGTCTAGAGGGAGCCCATAACGTAGCGTTGGTGCTGTCAGGTTCAAAGCCACGTTTTCTCTTTACCCTTCCTCGAGGTTGAGATAGTAATGCAGGAGAAGGGCCCGAGAGCGAACCATCTTGGCTCGGGGCTCCAGTCTTCCCTCCCCAGGCACTCAGAAATAGCTGGCATGTGTTTTCGAAATCAGGAACGAAGAAAGCTCAAGTTATGTCAGCATGTCACACTCTGAGAATGACAGAGAGCATGTGAGAATCTGTATCTTTCATCTGTTAGGAGACAACAGTGGAAATTTAACTATCACAAGTAGTGGATTAATCCGCATCTTACTCTGTCAGAAAAATCTTGGGAATACTATCTTCAAAATATGTATATTTGGAATCCAGCCACTTCTCATTATCTCCATTCTGGTTCAACCCATCGCCATTCTTTGTCTGGATTATAGTTAGAGCTTCCTACATCAACTATGTTTTCACCCCATGGCCTTTGCCAGTTGGGATTTCCCCTGCATGGAACTTCCTTGCCGCTGGCTGGCGGGACAGGAACTCCTTCACTTCTTTCAGACTTAATCCAAATGTCATGTCTCAGTGAGGCCTTTCCTGGCCACTCAATGTAAAGTTCCACTCCTTACTCAGATTTCCTATCCTCTTCTCTGCTTCATTTTCCCCCCCTTAACACTTAACTTCATCCAATTTATTATATATTTTGCTGATTTGTCTTATTGTCTGTTTCCACCCCTAGAATAAAATCCTTCCAAGTGCAATATTTTGTGTGTTCACTGCTATATTTTTAGCATCTAGAATAGTGCCTGGCATACAGTAGGTACTCAATAAATTATTTGTAAGTTAACAAATAAGTAGACAACCGAAAGGATGCATTTTCAATGATAACTCAGAGAAAATAGAATGATATAAAATGGGTGTGTAGATAAAGAAAAACCCTTCAGGTTAAAGCACTTGATATAGTAATAAGCAATGAATCCCTTGCATTCATAAGAACAGTTATTCTTGCAACCTGTCCTAAGGAAAAAGGATGTGAATGAACCTTGCATACCAAGCTTCCTTATACACCTCCAACTCAGAAACCCATTTTCCAAGTTTGCTATAAATGCATCTGTTACTCCTGCACATTGCTAGTTTTTAAAGTCAATGTTTCTCAAAAAAAAAGCAAAGACTCCTAATTTTTTTCTGAGCCATATGTCAGCATCTATGTAAAAAATGTACTCTGAATGCTTTTACTAGAGCATGCTTAATCAGACTGTCCATTTTCATTATATTTTGAAGAAACCAAGATGTATTATTTTATTCATTCCTTTTATTTATATACAAAACACTGGGATTTGTACTTTTAGAGTACATAAAAGACACAATACTTATTCTCAAGACTAGTAGAGGAGGTTTTATGGTTTTATACACACACACAAAACGATGTATACCTCCTTCTTCAATATTCATTAAACTCAAGAATTCCAAACATAAACCATCTGATGCCCCTGTCATTAGCCCACCTAGAATATTATTTCATTCTTTATTTCAAAATTATTTTTATGTTCACCCTACCAACATTTTCTTGTGGGTCACTTTGATTTCTACATATCTGTACTGATAAGTATTATATAAAGTTGCATATCAATTTAATCAAAGCATTTTAAAAAGATATTTTTTCCTGTACCATTTGGCAGTGAAGTACTCTTGCTAAAAAAAAATTAGTGAATACAAAGGGTTGATCTGATTTCTTACAAAACTAGTACTGTTACCAACTCCTTTCCCGCCTATGCAATTATTTATCCTCATCAAGCTCTGTGCATCTGCTCTGTTAATTACTGATTCGTGCTATGCCTGCTTAGTATTTCCATTAGCACAACAGCTGCAGCTGCCCACTTGCTTTTGAGTCTGCATTGTGTCTGCCTACTTGCCAGAACAATGAACAATTCCATCTTTCTGAGAAACTATCCTTTATACCTGTTTCCATATAAACCATTAATATCAAGTCAAAAGAATTAATACGATGATCCATTTTCAAAGTACTGATTGCAAAATAAAGTTAAAAATTTATTAAAACTGACCTTCATAAGTTATGTTTAAGGATGCACCTTCTTCCCTCTTTAAAGCTTTTCTAAACTCAAGCTGTGATAATAGCCAAGAGTACCATTATAGGTATCCTACTGCAACATAGTACTTCCCTTTCCTGGTCAGCTTTAGGTGCACTACTGACATTACACTGTGGATTATTTTGATTTCTGAATACCTTTAATGATGCTTTCCATTCAATTTAAAATATAAAAATAATGGAAAAATGGTTACTTTAATAGAAATATTCTTTTACATGTGGTTGGATTTTTGTTATGAATAAACAGCTTAAAATTTTCTTATTTTATCAGTAACTTTGTTTAGTTAACTCAGATGTTAATCTGTATATTTCATGTACATGTTACATGGCAAACTATCCATAGTCAATGGGGTTTTGGAGTAATACAAATGTGGTCCAAACATCTCTGTAATAAGAGAGGATTTTATTTTATTTTTTTAGAAAAAAAAAGACCAACATCCTCCTTTTGAAAGACTTAGAACACATCTGATCATTTACTGTCAACGGGGTGGGTAAAAAGGACCAGGAAAGAGGAAGAGAGTGATGATGAGGGCTGGAGAAGGCTGCTGCTGAGCATCGCTAGTGCCGGCAGGGAGACAACGAGGTGCGATTTCACATCCTACAGCAAAAGTTCAAGTTGCTGAGAACCAATCAAGCATATCATTTAGTGGAAACAGGACAAATTCAATTTCTTAAGGAGGAGTTAGCTTAGTTACTTAAAAAATTAGAACAGTATAATATTTATTTACTTTTAAATTTCAGATGAGAATTTAAAAGAATGGGGGGAGGAGGAGCTTCAAGAGAAGACTTTCTTTCCTGTTCTATTGGAATCAATTTATAGCATTCTACGCCATTGGAAATATATGCGTTGAGGAAAGTTTATCCGTAGCCTGCTGCTACACAAGAGCAGGCTCTAGCTGCAACCCCCAGACTCTAACAAGCATTAACAGGAGCCTTGGGCAACTTGGAAACAACATTCCTTCACTCAGACAAAAATCCAGGGAATAGTTGGCTTCCAGGCTTAAAAAAGAAAAAGAAATTGTCACTGAAGCTCGAGGGCTTTCAGGATGTCTGTACTGAGAATGGAACGTTTTCAGTATGTCTTTTCCAGGAGGAAGAAAGCACTAAGAGGAAGCCCAATAAAAGAATTCTTTCTGAGACCACCTCCGCCTTTGCACTTCAGGGAAAATGGTCAGAACAGCACAAAAATTCTGGGACACACTGATATTTTTTGTTTATTTATTTATTGGAGATAGGGAGAAAGAAGGGGAGAGAAACGTAAATTGAATTGGTTGCCTCTCATCCACGCCCTGCCCAGGGGCTGAACTGTGTGACCCAGATGTGAGCGCTGACTGGGAATCAGCTGGCGACCTTTGGCTTTGCAGGACAATGCCCAAGTAACTCAGCCACACCAGTCAGGGCAACACTGATTTTTTTAAAATAGGACATTCTGTTGTAAACGATTGGAGGTGGACAGGTAATTTTGAATGAGACAAAAACTACTGCCCATCTTCAATATTTGGAAGATAACAAGATGCACATTAATTACTCCACAGATATTTATTAAGTGCCTACCACATGCAAGACAAAACGTGATGACAAAGGCACAGCCCTGTGCTCAGGAGCTACCGATAGTGCACACACACCTGTGTGCACGTGAAGGACGTGCACCGACCAGTGCTTGGCATGTACGGCAGGGGTGCCCCGTGTGTAAGTCCGATGGTTCTCCTGGAATGTATGTGACAGTGGGAGATGCAAACAGAAACCCGCCAAGCACGTGATGTAACTGCAGATACAGACAGGTGCGATGAAGTACAGTACATCAGGGCAGTACGCCAGGTGGAGACCTGGGTAAGACGGGGGTCAGGAAGGGCCTCTCTGAGGACCAGTTCCTTTTGAGCTGAGCGTTGAAGGTAAGTGTCAGCCACAGGCAATTTGGGGGCAGAAGCATTTTTGGTCTCGGGAACTGCAAAGCTGACGCCCTGCGAGGGGAATGGTCTTGCCGTGACTCTGGGGCTCCTGAAGGCCCTCACTGGAGTCCAGAGTGCTGGGGAAAAGAGGCAGAAGAGAGGTCTCGGAGGCAGGCAGGGGCCAGGGAAAGGAGTTTGGATATCATTCTAAGAGCAACCAGAGCCACTGGTGGATTTTAAACAGGGCAGTGATATAATATGGCTTTTATTTTTTCAGTTGAAGATTGCATTGGCTGCTCTGAGGACATTGCATAAGAGGGTGGAGTGGAATCAGGGAAACCAGATAGGAGGCAGTTGCAGTGCAGTGGGCCACAGGATGATGGCTTGGAGAGAAAGGAAGCTGTGAGAGGGGGAGAGAGAGAAGGCTCAGGATGGATCTGGAGGCAGCGCTGACCAGTAGGTTGGGTATCGGATAGAGCAGGAGGAGAGGAAGAAGGATTTTAACATGACCCCTTGGTGTGTGGCTCAAGCTACTGCGGGGTTGGTGGTGTCGTTTATGGAAAGGGGGAAGACTGGAGAAGAACAGGGCAGGTGCGGAAACTCTACTTTGGAAATGTTAAGTTCAATGTGCTAGTTAGAGCCCAAGTCAAGATTTCAAACAGGAGTTTGGATATTAGAGTTTGGAGCTTGGGGAGGAGATCATGTAAGGAATCAAGTTGGGAGCCATCCCTAGGCGGATGGTGCTTTACGTCAACAGGACTGAAGAGAGCACCTAGGGATGTGTGTGTAGGTAGACAAGCGTGGACTTTTGAGTTTTAGTCAGTCAGTGGTAAAGCACAGGAAGAGGGGCGGACAAAGTTTTATGCATACACACAGAGCAATGTGTACCTAACTATGTAACTAAAACCATAGTGTGTGTGTGTGTGTGTGTGTGTGTGTGTGTATGTGTATGTATGTATAGCCTTTTTTCTGAACTGTTTCAGAGTAGCTTGCAAACAGGATGACTCTTTGTTACACCTAAATACTTCACAGTATATATATACAGGGTGGGGCAAAAGCAGGTTACAGTTGTTTGTATGTAAAATAATACCTTAATAAATAATAACATGAGAATAAACTGTGTGTCGTGTACTCACAACTGTAAGCCTGGGTGTTTTGCCACACCCTGCACATATGTAAATATGTGTATATGCATATATGTGTGTCTATATATATAGAGAGAGAATACAACAAATTTAGTAAAAGGTTAATATATTGGGATTTGGTTGAAGGGCATCCTGGCATTCTTTGTTCTACATTTTTCTCTTACTCTAGTTGTATGTAATTTTTGCACCTTTAAATCTGAAATAATGTTAAAATAGACTGATGCAAATTGAGTCCTAAGGTGGAAAATGACTTCACTATGGACTGGGGGGAGATCTTATAGGATGTGATACACAGCTGGGCTCACACCTAGCCATCCAGAGGTTGGTAAGGCATCTGGGAAAGGGGGCAGGTGAGCAAACCATGGATGTGGCAGGGCAGCGAGTGACTGAGTTCTGTTCTCTGAACATTCTTCTTGGCATTGAACGCTGAGCCAAGTGGGCAGAAAAGCCATTGGCACAGAGCACAGGGGTGGGATGGGAAACTTATAGGAAATTTGATAGGGATTTAAGTGGATAAGAATGAAAGGATTCTGAGTGACTTTAAAGCTCTGGTTAGTTGGGATAAATTTACAATGGAATTGTCTCAGTGCTCAGCAGGCCAGGAAAAATAGAGTAAGTAAAAGGTTGGGGACTGACAAAGGCAGCAAGGAGGAAAAGGGAGCCAATAGAATGGTATTGAAATGATTTCCTTTGGGGTCTGGCTGAGTAGGGAGCAGGTGAGGCAGAAAGGAGGCTGGGGACCGTTTGGGGGAGGAGAAGGCCTGGAAGGGCCAAAGACAGGTTCTGGAAATCTTAGACTAATCACAATATTCTTGTACCCTCATCTCCTATTTCAAGGGGCTGAGTTAGGTGACCCCTGCCAGCTCTTACTGGTTTTGTTTTTTCTTAATTCCCTTTTCTCTTGGTCTCCTTTTCAGACTGGTTGGAACTACTTAGCACATAGCCCCACGGAAAGGGCGAAGTGGGAGGTCAGGACTAATATGTGGCCATGGCTACAAAGCACAAGCTATAAGGTCTTGCATTTGACCGAAGTTTGGGAAAGGACAGAGGACTGAAGGTTAGGGTAGGGAGGGTTATGGGTTCAGCAGGAGTGAGTAGCCATGGGGAAAAGGATTTGAGATGACAAGCGGGAGGCCAGTTTGGAGGTTTGAAATCTTGGAGATGGAGCACTTTCCAAGTGTGGCCATATGTGTGGTGAAGAGAGGAGGTCAGTATGGTCGGAAGGCTCCAGGAATGGTGAGGTCGGGAATGGGAGACTGTGGTCACTGACAATGCAGCAACAGGTATTTCTCGAGGGCCTGTACCATGCCAGGTGTGACCAGCGCTGAAAGGCCAGGGTGGGGTCAGGCTCTAACAAGCAGGTGAGAGGAGAGTGGTCTGGGTGTCCTGAACGCCAAAACCTGGAAGGGTTAATGAGAGAGAAGAACGTGGTCTCGAAGTCCTATGCCAGGAGACACTCGGGAAGTGTCTGGAAGACAGAGAAGTTCATGGCGGACGGCAGTGGAGTCCAACAAACCTTCTTGTATCAAACTCGAGAGAATTTTATTTTTGATGTTCATTTCGATAAAGAAAATGTGATGTTTAAGAAACATTTGCCTCTGCTACTATGTAATCTTGAAGAGCTATTAAAATGTTAATATGAGATCGCTAAAAATTTAAAAATAGGGTCTGTGACTATAGCTCTGACAAATCTGGATTTGGGAAAGTAAAGTTCTCAATATATGAGTTACAGTGTGATAAATACATAAAAGAATGCTTCCTCTTTATGAAAGGGTTTACTGTGGTCCTTTAAGTAGGAATTTGCTAGTGCCCTCATTAGCCACTTGAGAAAATAAAAAGGAAGTTAAAGCTGTATTCTTCTTGAGAGTAGTCTGTTGAATCAAGGACACACACCTGCAGACACATCGTTTTTTGGAAAAAGAACAATGTGCTCAGAAAGCACAGCCTGTTTTCACTCCCCTTCGAACACAAAATCTTAGTTCATTGATTAAGTTAGAAAAAAAATGTCTGATGCTAAGGACCATTAAAATGTAAGGCTAACTACCATGAATAGCAGAGATTGTGATAAATCAAATAGCCCTTTTCAGTAACACATATATAATATCCTTTGATGGGCCTTGTGTCTTCATTATCATAAATATATAGAATAAGCAGCTCTTCAGCCAGATAACCTGAAGGAGAGGACTTGACTTTCATCTTTCTTGCCACGGCCTTATGGTTAGATCTTGTTTTTTTCACTCCCTGTAAATTTATGGCATTGTATTATTTTGTGAATGAAGAGGATATGTAAATGTATTTTGAAAAGTTAACTATAAATATATAACATTTGGAGTGTCCTTACTGAAGGAAGTGCTTTCGGATTTTGTGTAGCCAATTATTAGGGAGGTGCTGGAGGAGCAGGCATGTTCTTATACTGCTAACTGGAGTCTACATTGTTACAATCATTTTCAAGAGCAATTTAGTTGTCATTTCTGGCAATAATAGTGAAATACGTTTATTGAACTAATCCTCTAATTCCTAGGTATATTACTTTTGAGAAAGTTTTGCATGTGCATATAAGGGGATGTAGAAATATTTGTGGCCTCGTGAGATCTTGGAAATGAAAAACTGGAAAGGAATGAAATGTCTATTAATAGGACAATGGGTATATAAGTTACAAGTCCACTCATACAATAGCGTACAGCAGTAACAATGAGTGAAATGCAGCCGGAGCTACTAAGGAGGATGAATCTCATAAAGAGAATACTGAGCAAAAAAATTGCAGAAAGATACGTACAGTGAAAATAAAATTTATGTAAATCTATACATTGTTATGGCTCTATATGTAGATGTACTATGAGCACATACATGTCATGGGAACAATAACATGAGAAGCAGGATAGTTTTACTCCCGGGGCGGGGGGTGAATGGGGTGTTAGGGAGGAACACACCAGAGACTTCAATGATGAGATTATACATTTTATAGGCTAGGTGTTGGGTACATGACTATTTTATTCACTACATTTTTTTTTTTGGTAGGCTGGAAATATAAAGATTTTTAAAAAGAGACAAGTAATTCCAGCTTATGAACTGAAGAATGAACTACCCAGGGGTACGAGTGGAAGTAAGAAGGCACACTTGGGAACGGTTTCCTCACCCCCGAAGAGTGGAACTGAGGATGGAGCACAGTTTCTGGCACAGCAGGAGCTTAACAAATTGTAGCCACCGTGGTGGTGGCTGCTGTCATCATCGTCACCCTCGTCATCATAGACATAGGGGGACTGTAAAGAAAGAGAAACGAAATGTTCCCAGTAGCTAGATTGTACTACGTGCTTCATTTGTCTTTTAGTCTTGACTACAATCTAGGTGTAAAGAACTTAAGGCACACAGAGGCCAATGCCAAAAGGCACAAGGCTACATAAATTTCTAATGACTCATTCTTCAGTGTTGTTTCAAACACACACTCTCTCCCGCCAATATACACACCCTTTCCCTGTCTAGCAGTTGAAAATAAATTCCAGCATCTCTTCTCTTTGGTTCATAAGTAGCATATTTTGAGTTAAATTTAATAACTTGACAGACCAAACCCATGGGTAGTGCTTTATTACTTATTACAGAATACTTCTGTTATCACATTTTGGATCTCTCTCAATTTTTCCTTTGATCCCCCTCACCACTCTGAGGAAAGCGGGGCAGTTGATCATTCTTGTCTTACAGATGAGAAAACAGAAATCCAAAGAGGCTAAATCAGAGGTTCTTAACCCATGAGACCATAAACTTAATGAAATCCTATGTTAAATAGTTTACGACTGAATGGGTTTTTTTCTAGGTGGAAGGTCAATTTTAAATGTTTTCAAAGGTGTTCAGGACTCTCCCAAACGGTTTAAATGATTTGCCTAAAGGCGCAGGGCATAGGGTCCTGGTGCAGCAAAGACCCCAAGCAATTTCCTCCCACCCACACTCAGAATCCTTTAATTCTTTCCATTACAACCTACAGAATCAAGTTCCTAATTAGAGATATTATTGATGAAATGCCTTTTGTAATGTTTACTGATTGCTAAGGTGCCAACGTTATTAAGTGTACCGAAACACCTTACCTGGGAATTCAGTTTGTTCAGCTGTTGGGCGGTCACTAATCTACAGGGTTACTTTTCAAATGAACAAATCAAGAGCTGTCCTGTTACAAACACGCCCTAACAGACTTTCTAAGAAAGGAATCTGATACAGTAGCTATGTAATGTATTTTACAATTCTGGGTAATCTATAAAGAATAATTATGAGACATAGCTTGAGCTAGAGGTGGGAAACGGACCATGAGTTGAGAATGGGATTTTCTTTTTTAGAAAGTTTTTTTAAAGAGTTTTATTTACTATTTATTTTTAGAGAGGGAGGGGGGAGAGAGAGAGAGAGAGAGAGAGAGAGAGAGGGAGAGAGAGAGAGATCAATGTGCAGTTGCTGGGGGACTTGGCCTGCAAGTGCCCTGACTGGGAATCGAACCTACAATGCTTTGGTTCACAGCCCGTGTTCAATGAGAATGGGATTTTCATTTCTCCTGAACCCCTACCTAATGTCTCAGGGTTTCCCAGATGTAAAAGGATGAATTAAAGTAGATCACTTTTCAGAATCCTTCCAATTCTACCATTGTTGCAATTGGATAGGATTTAAAATAGGAAGCACAACAGGAGTTTTGGGTATAAACTGCACACAAAGTCTGTTAATGTTAGCCTTATTTTCCCAGTAAGAGAGGCCTCAAGCGCTCAACTTGGGTTACTACCGGCCATTAGTCCAGAGTGTCCAGGGGCCCCCGTAGCCCTGCCCTTTAAGAAGGTCAGGCCTGCTGGCCCCCTCTGAGTGACGTAAGGGTGGGCGGAGAGAATGCCCTAGGCCTCTGAGTCCTGCATTTAGGAATGGAGGAATGCGGAACGCCCAAGCCCAGCTTGGGCGAAGGGAGCGGTTCAACCCAGCGGGGGTGTGCGAGCCTCTTGAGGGTGGGGCTTCGGGCCCAGAGGCGGTTTGTGTGCTGGGAGACCTCCCTCCGGATCCCGGCGCCTGGGCTATAGGATGTGGCTCTGCTCCTCTGGGACCTAGCTCGCCTGGCGAGGCCACGTGACCCGCCGACGGGGCGGGGAGAGGCGCGCCCGGTCCCGCCCCGCACGCCTGCGCGCGGCTCCCGGCGCTGAAATTCAAATTTGAACGGCAGCCCGAGTCCGAGTCCGACACTGGAAACTGCGAGGAGAGAGGCGAGCAGGTTGGGAAGAGTTTCCCTGTCCCGGACTCCTCGTTTTCTCCAAGTGACACACTGAATCGGGACTCACTTTTCTTTTTCTGAATTTGAACCGCCATCTCTCCGTCGTCGCGCAATCGACACGCGAAGCCCGGGGCGATGGACCCGTTTACGGAGGTGAGAAACCTTGCAGGCGCAGCGGGACTTGACCCTCCTGGTCCCCCTACCCTCCTTTCGCACCTGGTGTCAACCTCTGGGCCTACTAGGCGGAGAGCGCGTGCGCAGAGTGTGCGCGCCGGGGTCGGCGGGGGCCGCCGGAAGCCGGCCGGGGTTTTATGCTGATGAATGGCTGGGAGCAAAGTTTAGAGTCTGCCCTAAAAGGTGTTAGTGAAAAGCTTCAGGTCAGCCCTGGTTATTATTGGATTGCCTCTCTGGAGTGGAACCCTGTCCCCCTAGAGTGAGGGTGGGGTCGGACGGAACAGGTCCCACTGGAAGTAAAAGCGGGGACAACTTGTAGGGTGGGGTTGGGTGCCCGAGTGACTCACCGTTGTGTGTGCAACCGCCGCCTGGAAATGGAAATGGAATGGAATGTATTTTCGGGATTCGTGGGACCCGCAGAGGGGCTGAGTGGGCATTTAAGGGTGCTGCCTTTTAAGTGGCAGAGAGATACAATAAGCTGGTGCCTGAGACCAACGCATCTGTTCGTATAAAGCCAATAGTTCCCGCAAATTCCTTGCGCAAGGGTGAAGTTTCATGCCCAATTGACATGTAAATTGAAAGGAAAAGTGCTAGCCAAAAGTGTACAAATCATAGTTAGTAGACCACGATTTAGAAAAAAAAGTAAAGAAACCTTTTTATGTGTGTTTATGGGTAACATCACAGCAGTGCTTAACTCACCTTCTGTAACTTGAAAGTTGAATATGGATTAATTTCATTCTTACTGTGTGATTATTTATCTAGTTTTGATTTCTTCTTGAGGACGTATGGTTCTTCCTCTTTCTTTACGTCGTTGTGTAAGTTTCCAACGGTTATTTTTTGAGTTACTGCTTAGTGGACCAAAAATAATGTCTCTCCACTAGATTAAAATGCTTAAATGCTATGGAGAGTAGTAATTCTTTTTTTTTTTTTTTGAACTGTAACTACAATTCTGTAAGTCTAAGATATTTAGAAATTTCAACAATTAGAGTTTACGTGTTTTCAAACACAGTATTTATTTTTGTTTCAAATTCTCAGTCATCTTGAGAGAAAACACATTCATTTGCCTTTTAAAACTTCTGACAAAAATCCAAAACACATTTTTGTATTAACCTCAAAGAATTGGGCTGGTCATGCACCGTATTTTTCACTTACATTGAAGTTAAAAAGGATATGTCTTTTTTTGTTACTTAGAATGGGATTTATTCTGTTAACCTGTGTGTTCTGAATATTTGTTTTTATTCCAAGTGACTAACAGGAACAAAGCATTTCAAAAGTTGGCGAAAATTTTACTTCATTTTACATAAAAATGTCATCCTAAAGCAGTACAAATCTCAGTTGAAAGAAGCTTTATTTGAAAGAAAACTCATTTTATAGAGGGCTCAGAAAGATGTACTGTTTCATTTGCAAGTTTGTATTGTGAACAGTTAGGTCTGTTGCAGTTGGAATAAACAGCTTTGGCATCTTTCCTTAATTGGTAATGAGTGAACTGTTTGAATTGGTTCCAACCAGTAGGTGCTTAATTATAGCATTCATAACATTTTTCGCACAGTGGAATGAACTGGCACAGTTCCTTGTCTGAAAAGCACTGGAAGTCAGTTAGAATGACTTCCTCAGCCAGCGCTTCTTACCAGAATCATAACATACAGTAACTTACCTGAGAGAGAATTTTCTCATGCCATCCTACAAGCCTAGGAGACATTGGAATTCATGACATTGACATCCAAGAACCAGGGCTTAATTCTCTTGGTAACCGTGGTTCAAGAAGGCCTCAGCCCTCCTAAACTCTTTTCCTTGGCCCTCCCTGCCGTCCCTGGTGCCTTCTGGCATGCTCTTCCTCCTGCCTCTTGTGCCTGGCAAATGCTGGTTTAGCCTCCTGCTCACTGTTGGGCCCCCCTTCTCCAGAGGAAAGACACCCTTTTGAAGTGCTTAGCTCACTTGCATTCTCTTCTCGACCTCGGTTCAGACCAGAATGTGAGCTTCCAGAAGGTTGTGGGCCTGTTCTTCCCCATTCAGGGAGATGTTTCCCTAACCTTAACCAAGTCCTGTAACACTCTGCTGAACTAATTAATATAGGAGAGAGCCATTCAGTGCAAATTATTTTACAGTCAGATAACTACAAACACACAGCAGCTGCTGGAACATTTTAGCAATGTTTTTTATTGTAGGAAATTTCAAATTACACAAAAGTATAACTGCTCAGGCATTTGCCACCCAGCAGCACTCGTGCCCCCTCTCTAGTCCTTCCCACTGAGTTATCTGAAAGCAAATCCTAGAGGTCATGTCATTTCCTACGTAAAAACACCAGTGTCTTTCACAAAATGCTAAGGACTTCAAGGAAAAAAAGTCAACATGTCATCATCACTCCTACACGACTAACAACAGTTCCTTCATAGCAAGTCTTCTGCCAATGCTCAGGTTTCCCTACTTGTCCTGTGCTTTTGCAGCCTGTTTGAATCGGGACCTACACAGAGTCCATGGGGCCATGTCTTTCTAAACCTTTTCCTGGACCAACCAGAAGTAATGACTTCACCTTGATTCGTGGACGACCCAGCAGGTTAAGCAGATGTTTATTATTAAGATCTGATATGAACTGTTAGCATTAGAAAATCATGGTGATGGTATGGAATTAGTTCTCTGACAATGAGTTCTTAAACAGAGCTATAGGATTTTGTCAAAGGACGGTTTATAGCAGAGTGTGTAGGAGCCGGGCTCTTGAGCCTGCGTTTGGATTCTGCCTGCCTGCTCCTGGCTCTGTGGCCTATGGCTTGTTGCTGAACCTGTGCCTGGAGTTTTTCATCTGTAAAACAGTAGTGAAAAACAGAATCTACCAAATAAGTTTTCTTTCTTTTTTTTTTTTTTTTTAAGGTTTTGCAAGTGACATGAATCAGTGTGTGCAAACACTGAGAGTACTTCATATCATATCCAATGTAGGCGTTCGTGGTTGTTGTCGCACTGTCAGGTGAATTTACAGCCATAAACTTACTGCACGTAACGCTGGTGTCAGCCTCTTAGTGTGAAGATCCGCTCACCTCACGGGTGAGGGTCATCCCAGTCCAGGACTAGCACGAGGGAGACGCAGGGCTGGGTGTGCCCTGTCAGAACTCTGCAGGAACCCTGAGAGAGAAAGGCTGCTGTGAACATGGTCTGGGAAAGCATCACTTCTTGAGATAAAAACAAACAAACATGCCATTAATGTTTTGAATGGAGTTTTCCTTATATTCCAGAATTAAATGGAAACCTCTGTATTGACCAAGGAGAGAGTGCCGCTGGCACACATTGGAAATGACCAGTTAATTTCTGTTGTTTTGTCTACTCTATTTAAGAAGGCAGGGGAAGCAGTGATACTTCTAGAAAAATTTGTCAGCAATGATTCAACGTGGGTGTGGCAGAAATTGGTTAGGGACTGTAAACTTCAGTTATCCTAGATTCCTCCCTGTAGAGTATCTTATTCCCTGGTTCTGTTAGTTATTGCAATGTTTATTTTTTTATTCCTCTCGAATGTACCTTATGAACAAAAGAACCCTTAAGTTCCTGATACACTGTTATAAGGAAGGGCGACTTAAATTTATTGAGCTGTCAAATTTGTATACATATATCATTTCTTTTAAATTAATAACCTTTGGTACTTATTTGTTTTTACTTTACAGGTTAGGGCACTTTTTCTTGATTGCCTACTTTGATTATTTTTGATCTTGAAATTTTAGATCCAAAGTAGACACTAGAACCCTTGTGTAAGTTTGAAAGGCAAAGCCACATTCTTTTGCTGTGACCCGGGCTCACAGTAACTGAAGCTGCACTGAGTCACCAGGACTGGGGTGGAATGTGGGCGTGTCCTTGGATGTAGTCTGGTCTTATCTAGGGAGTGACATGTTTTATCGGGGTGGTGGTAGGGAAGTCACCAGACACACACGTTTGTGTAACTGTCACTTTTGAGATTGTGGAGGAGTGCTATTTGGAGAGGGAAGGCTTTGTGTTTTGGAAGGCACATGGTTCACAGATCACTCTTCAGTGAGTGTAGAGATTTAGTGTCCCTGTGAATGAACTTTATGTTAGAATCCCTCTCTATGGAGGGGAGAGGCCTCCCTCCCAGCTGAACTCATGCTTCTGTTACATACTCAGTGGGATTATTAAAAAGTAATGTTCTGTTTTAATTAAGGCAGTGAAAAGGTCAGATGGAATTTCATTTCTGAGCCGGCTCAGTGCTGTATCCGTGCTTGCAGGGCTGTGTGTGAGCTCCAGCCAGTGATCAGCGTGCCCGCCCTCCCCCGCACAGATGGGGGCCTGTGGGGGTAATGATTGCTTTACAGGTGTCGTGTTTGTTTTTCCAGCTGCTTCAAACAGGAGCTTCAGTGGTCAGGGCAGGGAAGAGTAATCGTAATTTTGTGGAATGGCTAAGATTTCAACGTAAAACTTTTATATTGATATTTAATTAAAGAAAACATGATGATTGTTTAGGGGTTTTTTTCTCTTAGGAAGTGCCGTATGTTTTCAAAGGCCTGGTAGGTACGTCAGCCATCTCTTGCTGTTTACCGCCACCGCAGGTCTTACCGGCTGCATTAGTTTTGCTGCTGTAATAAGTCACCTCGAGCTTCGAGGCTCAGGATCACACATACCTCTTCTGTAGGTCAGAAGTCTGATGGAGTTGATTGGGTTAAAATCAGGATGCTGGCAGTTCTCCTGGAGGCTCTAGGGGAGAATTTACTTCCTGCCTTTTCCAGTGTCCAGAGGCCATCTGCACTTTTGGGCTCCTGTCCCCTTCATCTGGGTTCATAGCCACCAATTACATCACTCTGACCTCTGCTTCCGATGTCACATTTCTCTGACTCTGACTTTCCTGCCTCTCCCTTTTCCCTGATAAGGGCTGTTCAGATTATGCTGGCAGATAATCCACTTTGGTTTCCGGATCTCGATTATTTACCTAATCACACCAGCAAACTTCCTTTTGCCAAGTAGCACATCCGTAGGCTTAGGGCATTAGGATTTGAATGTCTTTGGGTGACCATTATCCTGCCCACTTCCCTTAGTGCTTAAAACACCCACCACACTGGTTCTCACGATTCAGTGTTAGGCTCACGTGGGCTGTGCTCAGTTGGTCTCCCAGGGGTCATGCAGGGACCTGGCAGGTCATCTGGGACTGTATGGGCTAACATGGCCTTACTCCCGTGTCTGGTGGTTGATGTCAGCTGAGCTGGGTGTCTCTAACGAGCTAACCTGCACTTCCTCCTGGGTGGCAGTGCTCCTAGGGAGGAAGAGTGGAAACTGCAAGACCTCCTGAGGCCAGGGGTTGGAAGTCATACTACGTCCTTTCTGCCACATTTATTGGTTGAAGTGTATCATAAGGCCAGCCCAGTTCAGGGGTGTGGAAGTAGATTCTACCTGTTCATGGAAACAGAAAAAAAAACAAACTGTGGCCATTTAAAATCTTATGCCGCTAGCGACACCCCCTGTCATGTTCATATCACACCTGTAGTAATTTTGACATTGGCATGCTGCTCATTTAGCAGATCTTGACTCAAATTACATAGGATTTCACTTTTGAAATGTATTTAACTGTTACCCTACGTGGCACTGGTAGTTTTAGAAGACCCCTGGGTTTCTGTGAGCCTTTGACTAACCTGTGTTTTAAATATCATATGTGCAGAAACTGCTCGAGCGAACCCGTGCCAGGCGAGAAAACCTTCAGAAGAAGCTGGCGGAGAGACCCACGGCAGCCCCCAGGTCTGGGGCTCCCACCAAGCGGGCCAGACAGCCCCTTGCAGAAGCGAGTAACCAGCCGTCTGGGGCGGAAGGTAAGAGGGTGTGGAAAAGCAAAATCTGCCTTTTTGGAAGGAGGGGAGCCCCGGTCCTTTCATTGTGCGTGTGGGGAGGTTTGGATGATCCAGAAAACAGTTCAGGGTGGTTTTTTGTGTTGGGCCTGGTGCCTACTGGGCTAAGGCAGAGTTTTTCTGTTTTTTATTTTTTTTAAATATTATCTTCAAACAAATATTTCACAATCACTGGTTGAACTTTATTTTTCCCACTCCAAAATTGTTCTTATTAAACACCCTGAGGGAAGACAGTACAGGTGCAGGGGAGCCCTCCTGCTGGCACTGGGCTGGGTCGCCGCCCCCCCCCCCGCCCCCCCCTGCCCCCAGCACACCTGCCCAGCCGACCGGACCCTTGGTGCTCGGCCGGTGAAAACAGAGGCCCGGTCCCAGTCCAGGGTCTCATGTCTTCACTGTGACATGGGTCCCTCCAGTCAGGTAGTGAGTTCTGATGGTGGGAGCTGCATTTTGATGCTTAAATGGAGGCATTTACTGTTTTACATAAGAATTGAAATTTAAAGAATTCTGTATTTCCAGGTGGTATTGCAAGCTAAAATAGAAACACTTCCACAAAATGATTAGAATAGTTAATGGAAAGTAAACGCACTACAGAAGGCTGGAAAATCGCAGGATGTGTGTTCAGGGCATTGAGAAGGGCAGTCCCATCCTCTTGCCGGCACCGAGACGGTCGCTGCCCGAACGAGGACCCTTGGTCAGGCCAGCGATGAAACGGCCACTTGTGAAATTTACAGTCTTACTTTTTTAAAATACGAATTTTTCAGGAGACATATTAAACTCATTCTTGGGTTGAAATAATACTCCTTATGTTTAGATAGCTCCTTTTTATCATAAGAGTTTAAAATTTACTTTGTAGTTGTTCGTGGGAGTTTAAAAATGGGAAACGTTGAGCACTTGTGTTGATGAAATTGTCTGGTGTTGACCAGACGATTCAGTCACTTTTTTGGTTCCCTGTCTCCTTCCTAAACCTCAAGCCAGGTGCCCTCCATCCTTGCTTGTTACTGTCCACGAAAGGTCGTTTTAGAAACGGGAAGTCTGGCCTCTGCCCTGCGCTCTGCGGCGTCACTTAGGCAGGTCACCGACTTTCTCTAGGCTTGACTTTCCTTCTCCGAGAGGGAGGTGGCTGGGCCGTTTCTGGGCAGACGCTCTTGCACTCCCCTGATGTCCTCAACCGTGTGACACATTATGTATCCGTCCTGCGAATGTTCCTGAGCTTCTTCCCATTACGATTTTTTAAACTGTCAGTTATGTTTTCTTAAAAAGAAATCTCTCATATTAGATTTCTATGTTAAAGAAAGAAAGAATTATACATATTTCTCGTAAGTAAAATCTTTTAAAGGCTTAGAGGAACATGAGGTTTTATTAATTTGTTAAGTACTTGTGGCAGGTTGTTCGTGCTGTGAGATAGTATGGGATTTTGAATTTCCCCCCCTTTTTAATCTAGAGAAATCCTGCACAAAACCATCGCCATCAAAAAAGCGCTGTTCCGACAACACTGAAGTGGAAGTTTCTAACTTGGAAAATGAACATCCGGTTGAGTCCGCTTCTGCCAAACCTTGTTCTCCGAGTCCTGTGTCCCCTCAGGCACGGCCCCAGGCGCCAGCTCCGGCCAGCGGCTCCCCGCCCGCCACCCAGGCATCTCTGCTCGGCCCGAGAAGAGGGCTGGACGCGGGACCAGAAGCGGCGGCGGGTTCCTCGGTTAAAACCCGGATGCAGAGGCTGGCAGCCCAGCGGCGCCACTGGGCTGAGGAGGAGGAAGGGACGGGGACAAATGGTACGGATGGTGTGGCCCCTAATCTGGGTCAGTAAGGGTCCCTGGGAATGCTGGGACTGTGTTTGTCGGTTAACACATGAAGGTCAATACTGTGGCTTTATCTGTACCCTGGAGTCTGTCTCTTGTAAGTGGTTCGTGTGCCAGTCGAGGGTTTGTCAGGCGGTGGTTCTCGTGGCAGTAGATGGTGAGGCTCCTGTGCTCCTGGCACTGTTCGCATCGCTGACCTTCGGCTCTGTATGCAAGATGTCCCATTGTGTGGAGTGACTGTGGTGTGCAATGCTGTTGAACAGGGGAGAGAGAAAGCTTTAAAAAAAATTGCCGAGCACCTGCAAAGCGGGTTACTACTCCGCTAAGGCGCCGGAAGCAGGTGGCGTGACTCCATCTTCACCTTCCCGGGCCGTGGTTGGGTGGGGAGCCTGGGAGCAGGTCTGCAGCCACGCAGCAGAGCTGTTGGTTCTGTGATCAATTTTGTCTACTTCCTACCTTGTTACAAAAAATGCCTCGAGAGCACTGGCAGAAACACCTATGTCACAAAATGAGTAAATGAGGAGATCGGCGTGAAGAGAAGGAAAAAGAAAGCGAAGGGTAAGGTTAGTTTATTCATGACAGGCCTTAAGGTCCTCCTCCTCACTAGAGAGGGTTCTGACCTTGCTAGTAGCCCATGGAAAGAGGCAAACTGTTGGCTGCATGACCAGTGTTTATAAGATAAAAGCAGAACTTATCATTGACCCTGAGACCCTAGAAAATTCTCCTCCCTGTGCCCTCAAAGATGGCCTTGTGTGGACTGGTAAACCGAAGAGGTTCTGCACGAGGCCTGTGACCCTGCTCCGAGCTCAGGTCGGTGAAAGCAGTCCCGAAGGAGCCGGCACAGTGCAGCAGGGGGACAACAGCTCCACGGTGGCAGGGACTTCCCCAAGGAAGGGTGCTCAGCTCGGCTTTCCTGGCCGGGCTCCTGTGTGTCCATCGTCAGCACCTCGGATTGGGGTCTCAGGAGTGCAGCGAAGCCCTGCAGAGTGCTTTGTCTTTTTTTTATTTTATTTTATTTTTTCTGAAAGCTGTGGCTAATTCTGATGCACAGCCAGAGTCAAGGACAAGTGATCTGAAGAAACGGATGGACTGTGTGTACTTTGGGCGTTCTTCTGTAAATATCAGTTCTTTTCATAGATAGGCATTTGGAGACATTGGACAGCAAGGCATTTGAGATGATCATTTCTGGCAGTGATGATAATCTCAAGAGCAAACACTATGTGAAGTGCTGGGCATTTAAAAATTTTTTTTTTATTCTAATGCCAAACCACTGTAGTAGGTACAAGCCAGTTAAATGTTTGAGGACTTACACTGAAATACGCTTTATCTGAAGGGTTGCGTTCGGACAGAGACTAGAAGGGCTAGAGCCCACTCCCAAAACGGCCTAAGAAAACTGGTGTCTGCTGAGGGCAGCGCTTGTTCTGAGGAGATGGCAGCGGTACTCGCACAGGAATCGAGGGAGTGGGGTCAGGGAAGATTTTCTGCAGGAGTCAGGAGTGATCCAGCCAGCCTTTGAGGCACTGCCGGCTTCAGGCGGTGGAGGCTTTCTGGGGCAGGAGCAACAGAGCGTGTAAAAAGCACAGATACCGTGAACAGAGTGTATAAAGTCGGTGTTCTGGTGTGCAGTGCACGTGGGCGAGAAAGAAGAGGTGCACTTGAAGCAGGCGGCAGGGCCCAGAGCCTTCGGAGTTTAGCCAGGAGGTGATGGGGAGGTGCAGGTGGTGTTCAAGGCAGCAGATGCTTCAGAAAGCTGGCTGGGCTGCAGAGTGGGGGAGGGGTTGACTCGTGCAGAGACTGGACGTGGGAAGACCAGCTGGGAGTCTCGTGTCGCAGTCCAGATGTGCGGTGACGAAGGCCTGCAGAGGCAGAGAGGAGAGGCCGGTTTGGGAGAGTTAGGGGGAGGGACCTGTGGGACTTGAGGGCGGGATGGAGGAGGATGAGTGGGGGGAGGGGTAGGCCAGGACATGGAGGGCGTGTGTGTTGCACTGTGACAGCCAAAAGGCGGTCGTTGGTAGTTAGAAGGAGACCAGGAAAGAGGCCACAGAGACTTGGCTAGTGGAGGGCACGTCTCTCAGGGAAGTGTGAGGCCTGAAATCTGGTGACAAAAGCAAACGCCACTTCTGGGCAGGTGCGGTGAGCTGAGTGAGTGTTGTGCAGGCGAAGAGGGGCAGTAGCTGAGAGGGGTGCACGTTGATGAGACGAGGTTCGTGTCCAGTTTTAACACGAGAGGGACAGGCGCATACTTACGTGCAGAGAACACAGTGTGGACGGGGGAGGAGGGGTTATTTGGAGCAAGATCCCTGAGAAGTTTGGGAGCGGCAGAATCGCAGCTCCTGGTGGAGGTGTGAACCTTGGACAGTAGGAGGGATGCCCTTCTGTGGACTGAGTTTGTGGAAGAGGAAGTGTCGTGACCTTTGACTTCCATATCAATACATACAGTGTTTATGCTTGCAGACCCAAATCCTTCACAGTGTAAGTATTCCTTATTTGAAATTTATCTCCAAATGAAGATAAACCAGAAAATCTTTTTAGTCTAACCCTGTGCTATCCAGTACCATAGCCACTGTCTGTATGTAGTTTTTATAACTTGAACTAATTAAAATGAAATGACGTTAAGCTTCTCCATTGCCCTGGCCGCACTTTGAGTGCTCACTGGCCACGTGTGGCTGGTGGTCACTGCACTGGACAGGACAAAGAGGACATGTCCAGCATCACAGGAAGCTCTGCTGGACAGCACTGTGGTCTGACTCATCTTTACAACCAAGAGTTCCCGTGGACTGCATGGTCTTAAGTTGTGTAGCGTTACAGCACCACAAATTCTAAAAATATAACCTGAGTGTATGCTATCTTATCACATTCAAAATCCATCAAAGAATTGGAGAAAAATAGGTGTAACAAAGTTTTATTTTTCTTTTCGATTTGGTGTATCATCTGATTTGAAATGATGTTGTTAAACTTCAGCAGGTGGTACTTGTGTGCATGAGAGCTTTTGACTAGTTCCTGAACCTATTAACCTCATTTAAAAATTCTGACCCGGTGATCCTGGTGTTTCCACATGCAGGCACCTCTTGACCCAGGGTGTTAATTATTTTCCTGAAAATGTTCTCAGGTGATGTCCCCGAAAGCTCACTCATTGTAGCCGTGCCCGCAGAGGACAAGGCGGCCTCCCCTCCCAAACCGTTGGAAGCCTCAGCCACTCCAATCGGGAGAAGGGGCCGTCTGGCCAACCTTGCTGCAGCCATTTGCTCCTGGGAAGATGATGTCAGTCACTCATCTGCAAAGCAGAGCAGCGCCCAGGGACAGCCTGGTACCACTTGTTTACCCACAGCTTCCTCTGCCAGCGCAGCATCTGCTGGGGTCAATAGCAGCAGTGTTAAGCAGGAAACTACATGCTGCTCCCCAAGGGATGGCCATGCCTCTTGGAATAAAGGCCCGACCTCAAGAGCCGAGGGTGCGCCTTTGATTAAGGTCGCAGTTTCCAGCTCTGCGGTAAGTAAATACAACTTCCTTTTTTTCCTTTTTCTTTTTTCCCTTTCTTTTGCTTTTTGTTTTGTAAATACAATTTTAAGTACAAAAACTTTTCCTTTTGTTATGAGTGCTAATGTATATTTATGTGTAGGTATGTGTTTTTGTAACATATCCACAGTGTTTATGTGTATTTTTAGATTACTGGTTTCTTAGAAAGTGGAAGTCATCAATTTGGGACCCAGCCCCAAGATAAAGGGGCGGTTAACAACCAGTGCCGTTCCATAGTCTGTGTTAGGAGCCTGTGGAGCCTCTTCTGTGTCCTCCGGGAGAACACTGAGGATCCCCTTCTGCATTAGGGTGCTCCTTGCGTGTGGATAAATGGGAGGCAGGAGATATTTCCGAAAACTAGCAGGGGTGGTTACCAGATGGCAGTTGTCATTGGTGGGCACGGTACTTTCCCTATGTCCTTTTGAAAGGTTCCCGTGCGCATGCACAGTTTAAAAAAAAAAATCCTAAAAAAATAAACAAAAAAAGAAGTTGTGCTCCTGAGCGTTGTCTTTCCCTGTGGGGCTGGGTTTGGAGTCAATCGTGAGCTCGGTCCCAGCCCTGCCTCAGGGTTAGAAGTGTGGCTTCGGACACGTCACCTCGTCTTGCAAACCAGGAGCGGGCTCTGGGGACGGTGACTTGAGAGAGTGTGCACGGAGCACCGAGTGTGGTTATGACACATTTTGTTAAAATAATCCTGACTTAGTGAAAATACAAAAAATATATAATTTGGTCTAACACAGTTACAATTTATAAACGTACTAGTGTGATACCATGAAAGAAATTGCTTTTTAAAATAGTGAGTGACTCTGATCCTCATACTAAATTAGCCATCGGTATATTATGCAGACTAAACTACACTTTATGCTCTGAATTATAGTGTTTTCCCAGTTGTTTTTTTTTCCAATGTTTCTTGTGGGTTTGATCTATCAGATAGCAAGACCGTTTTTTCATGAGCTTTCATGAAGGCTGCCGAGCAAAGAGGATTTGCATTGTTTTGTTATGGGACTATGTTTAGATATTGTGAGTGTTGTGATTTACCCAAAGTATTACTACGTTTCAGAAAGCCCCTTCCCCTGTGAAGTCTTCTGTGTCCATCCCCGATGCCAAAAGTTGTGAGGTCCAGACTCCCGAGCGGCTTCAGAAAGCGCCGGCCCGTCCTCTGGAAACCGAGGGGTTGAGGCCGGTGGGGAAGTCAGCTGTGCCCCAGACGGTTCTGCCCGAAGAAGCGTTAAATAGAGAAACTCGCCTGCAGCCTCAATTTAAAGACAGATCTACAACACCAGGTTATGCATTTTTAAAAAATCTGAAGTTACTGCTGATTATCTTCGGGGTTTCTGTTCTCAGCTTTGTAAATGCCGGTTGTGAGTGGTAGTGTCGGTTTGCCAGAGCAGATGCCGACTGTCGGAGGAGGCGTCTTCAGGTGGGCTTTAGTTGGTCGAATCGGCGTGCACCAGCATAGGCTCATCCAGGCACTGGCCAGTGTTTCACCTGGTACATCGTGGCAGTGCAGACATGCTTTTCTCTCAGAATGACTGCGCTGGTTACTTTCTTCTGCACTTTTTGGTGCGGACAGCGTATGTGCAACTGGAAGTGGTGTACGGGCAGAAAGGAGAAATCCTCGCCTCCGGGGGTGGGGGCAGCTCTCCTCATTGCCTCTGTGAAGGCGCCCCAGTGGCAAGGGGGGTGAATGTGCACGTCCGTGACACACCCCAGTGTACTTGTGTGTGTGTGCTGTGTGTGAGGGTGTGCATGTGAGCACATAAAGACTTAACCTTCTTTGTGGCGTGGACACGTACACCCAGTGCATACCCCAGCACGATGCTGGTCGGGAGGCACAGGACTCAAAGCGTGGGAACAGTGATTACTCTGCACTCCGTTCTTTCTCATCGGACTGGCTCTTGGAAAGAGTTTTCCTTCTAAATTTTAACTTCTAGAAAACTAATTTCCCCAGAACCCATAGTCCTTCCTAAGAGGGAAGTAGACAGAGAGATGTGGGTGGGGAATCCATTGGTTATGGGGTGAATGGAAGCCAGCAGTCAGTTTCCAGGTGAGCCAAAAGGAGAATTGGAAACAATAGCAAAATCCCAACATGGAAAAGGATTAGTTACTTTCAGTTTTTTAAAGATTTAGGACACAGAGAGGAATGCCTAGATAAGAAGCATCCTTTTTATTGTTCAGGGCCTGGAAGATGTGTAATTTACACTTCTTTGTATTGCTAATGGACTCCAGGGACCTGTGAAGTCTTCACACTGCGGCTGTCATTCAAATTCTGCCCGTCACCTGTTCTTGCAGGCACAATTTTACTGGGACACACCAGGCCACTTACCGGCTGACTGCTTTCGTGCCTCAGAGCTGAGCTGAGTCCTGATGGTGGCCGCACGTTCTGCGAAGCCCAAATGCTCACTGCTGGCCCTTCATAGGAGAAGGTTGCCGGTTTCTGATGCAGGCAGACCTGCTTTGACGCAGGGCGAGCCTCGCACCCTCCTGACAGGAGAGCCTGTCTCGTCGGCTCTGCTCCACTGTGCCCGTGCCGGTTTAACTGCTGGGGTTTCACGTTAGGGTTCTTAAAAGCAAGATAAAATAAGTTGGGCGGTAGAAATACAAGTAGTCGGGTTATCATGGCCAGGACACTCGGTAGTTAAGGTATGTTATTGATACACAGTCAGTTTCCAATTGTTTAGGTTCTGGTCTATCATTGTGTTTAAGGGTTTTCTAACACCCACTGTCCTTTCATTCCACCTTAAAAATAATTTATTTTTTTTAAAGAACTAAGTCCTATAATTAAATTTTAGGGCATGGAATTAAACAGTATGGTAAAAATTAAAAAAAAAATTTAAGCTATTTTTGTATTGTTTACGTTCTGAATGAATATTCCTAGTAGATTCAAGGCATTTTGGAGCTGTCCTGGATTTTGGAGCTTTTGCCAGAGACATCATCACAGTCACTAATTCTGAGTAGCCTCCAAAAACGTGTGTTTTCTGTAGTTGGAGCAGGAGTCAAGCCTTTCCTGGAGCGCTTCGGAGAGCGCTGCCGAGAGCGCAGCGGAGAAAGTCCAGCTCGTAACACACCCCACAGGGCCCCCGTGGTCACTCCAAACACAAAGGCCATCCAGGAAAGGCTGTTAAAGCAAAACACATCCTCCTCCACCGCCCACGTGGCGCAGCGGCTCAAGCAGGTACGGCTCACTGCTTCTGATGTGACCCGTTGCACGGCCTCGGCAGAGGATCTGTGCAGACCAAACTGCGCAATCTCATACCAGCCTTTCGCACCGAGGTGACTAGCATCTCGGTTCTCTGTATTGTGTGTTTCAAATTAGAAATACTATTGTCCTGTATTCCGTGCATATTGTGATTTTTTTATCTTTTTTAAAAAATAATTTTGTAAAAATTTTATTCACTTATTTGTGACAGAGAAGGTGGGGAGAAAGAGGGAGAGAAACATCAATGTGCAATTGCCTCTCACATGCCCCCTACTGGGAACCTGACTTGGCCAGTAACCCAGGCACATGCTGTGACTGGGATTCGAACCAACGACCCTTTGGTTCGCAGGCTGGTGCTCAGTCCACTGCGCCACACCAGCCAGGGAGATTGTTTTTTTAATCTTAACATTGAAGACAAGCAAAGTTAGTAGAGTTTGGATATTATTCTTAAACATACTGTCGGCTCTTATGTAAAATAGAGCTTTTGATGGTTGTAGGAACGGGAGAAAGAACTAGCATGTCTTCGTGGCCGATTTGAAAAGGGCAATTTATGGAGTGCAGAAAAAGGCGAAAACTCAGGGAGCAAACCACTGGAAACCAAACAGGTAACAAAACGAGAGAGAAGAGTGCACTCAGCACCAGAGCGGGCTGGGATCTCGCGTGCTGCTGGGTGGCACGCAGCTCTGCAGGTGCTTTCCTGTCCAGCTAGCTTCGCCACCTTCCATCCGCGAGCTGCCTCCGTGTCCATGCCAGCGCCACTCTCTCTCGCGACGTTCCCTGCTCGGCGGCACTCTTTACCAGACGCCTGGTGGCCACTTACAGTCAGATTTAAAACCATTATTCTCATCATCTCACTGATCTCCGGTTCCTTTTAGCATCCTACGTAGGTGCTGGTTCTACAGTGTTTCTCAGAACCTGCTTCCCTCATTAACGATCGTGTACCTCTCCCCAAACACGCTGCTTTAGACAGCCTGCAGTCCTTCCTGTCACCACGCAGATACCTCCCAGATTGCTCTGTACTTCTGTGTTCCTTCCCGCCCGTTTTTGTGCATCAGCCTTCAACAGATCCCTACTTGTGAATGTAGGCTATGTTCCGTTTCATCTACCTGCTCACTGTGTATAAAGTACTGTGCTAGGATGTACTTTTAAGCTAAAAATAAGAATTGTATTTAAAGTGGGTACCAATGGAAAAAGAACAATAAATGTAACCAGTATGCTCTGAGAAATACCTACTTGATTTTTTTTTGTCAGTTCTCTTGCTTACCAAATGATGTTTCCCTGAGTGCTATCTAATCTTAGCTATGTTTTTCTTCTCACTTGCCTGGGGACATCTCTTTCCCATCCCTTATCCAGCTTCAACACAGCACAGAAAGGCTAGTGATGCCCAGCTCTGGGCACATCTCTCTCGGGAACTCTAGGCCGGTTGGCTAGTTGAGCCTCTGCTCTCACCTCTGTAACTTCCCCGCGTGGTGTCTGTCTCCCCCTGCGCCCCGTCATTGGAAACAGTCCGGAGGTTCCTCCTTGACTCCTTCCTCTTACACTGTGTCTTTCCGCCTCCTGGCCGCTGGCACGCCCACACATAAACACACACAGATCCAGTGGCACATTTTCTAAATCTGTCACCAGGCTGCCTTGTCCTGGGTATCTTCCTGTGCCATCACCTTAATCACGAACATCACTTTGTGTGTATTTGGCGCCCTGTGTCTAGCCGGGCTACTTCTCTCTAGTGCATCTTTCCATGGCTGCCAGAGAAGTGTTTTCAGAAGACAAGTATTCATGTATTCACTTGCTTAGCGTCCTAGAGGGCTTCCCGTAGCTCTCACCAGAAAGCTGTCAGGGGTGCTTGGCTTGACCCCCAGGGTCATTCAGAACCCGCCTCCTCCTATGTGTGTCCGTCTGGTCACGCACGCTGTGTGTGGTTTCTCACACGGCCCCATCTTGTCAGACCTCCTCGCCTTTGCCTCGCTGCTCTGTCTGCCCTGAGTGTCTCTGTGGCCAGCTCCTACTTCCTGTGAATAGGTCAGAGTTTAATCTGCTCTGGGAATCCTCACTTGACCCTTTTCCCAAGGGTCCCCCCTTTTTTTCAGCCACATCACTCTGTGTTTGCCTCACCTGGAATATTTACCTCCCTGTAATTGTTGACTCTGCCTTGCGCTGCTGTCTCTGTGAGCTGTGTCTGTCTCTGAGTCGGCCTGGCTCCTGGCAGGAGCTCAGTGCGTTTGTCTTTGAGGAGGGGATTGAACGTGCTCATCTTCCACATCAGCATACTGCAAGTTGTCATCTGTCATCTTTAAACTGGACCAACCGTCTTGACCACCCCGTCCGTCCTCCTGTCTTTCTCTGCCTCCTGTTCACACACACTCTTCCAGAAGAGCAGATGCTGCTTGACGCTTCCAGTTTTTCTCCTCTGATGTCCCTCCACTATCCACCCACAGACCCCTCCCTTTATCAGATGCACCAGTGATCTTCAGTGATTGGTGTTCGGGTGTTGAACTTGACCTGTTAGCAGCATCTGACATTGCTGATCGTTCTTCTGTTGGAAGCCCCTCCTTCATTTGGTTGCCAGTATATCATGGTCTGGTGGTTCAGCCACTTCATGCCAAATAATTCCTGCTAAACCTGCGGGCTTCTGCCCCAGATGGATGCATGTACGCATGTGAGCCGTTACAGGGGGCTCAAGGGTCTCCCCTGCTTAAAGCTCCTCTGTGTTACCCATCCAAAAAGGGAGCAGCCAGGGAGGTGGCAGGGACACACAGTTGAGTGTCGAGGTACTGCAGTGAAGGGAAAAGAGAGCCTTTCAGGAGGAAGGAGCGGTCGGTATCGTCAGGGTTGCCTGTCCAGTGTGGGCGGGACCAGGACCCCTGGTTATGAAATAAGGAGCTTGTTGTGACTTGGCAAGAGCAGTCTGAGGGAGGTGAGGCTGGTGCACAGGTAGGGGTGGGAAGCCGGGCCGGGAGGGGCGGGTAGGCAGTGCTGGGTTTGGTTCCAGGGGAGCGGGGCAGGTGGCGGCTGGCAGCAGGTGAGGATGTGACGGGTGGCTTATGTTCGTTTTGTTCCCCTGAGGAGACTCCAGTCAGTTTTGGCGTTGATGGGAAGGACCTCGTAGAAAGAAAGAGGTTGCAGGTAGAGGTTGTCCAAACTGGTTTGTCTAAAGCTGAGCCCTGATGCAGATCCTCACTCGCCCTCCCCTCCTGGTCCCCGTGGTTCTCCATGCTGGGAATGACTGGGAGTGGGAACTAGCGCCGAGGGCCCTTCCCCACGCGTGGCCTGTTCTGTTCTGGGGAAGCGTACGTAGACTAGTGACCCTGGTTTGTTTCATTTAGTAACTTGTAAAAAGACAAACACCTCGTGTTTTGAGAAATAAAATTTATTTCTTCATTTGCTTTTTGCAGGAAATTCACAGTCAGAACACTCCCCTCCAAAAACATCAAGTTGTTTCAAATACCCCATCACTTCCAGCAACAGAAGGAGACAGAAAACCAGGCACCAGGACAGAGAAGGACAAGGGGACAGAACACCAGACGCCAGGAAGACCTCCCAGTGCAGAACCTGCAGGTCAGCATCTTCTCTGGGTTTCACTTGACATCCGCTGTCAGTCGGCTGGAGTTCTGGAACTTGGAGTGGAGGTCGGGGACGCTGCTGTGGTGTTAAAGGGCGGGTGCGTTTCTTCCTTCCCACCCACTTTCTCACTCTGGCCGAGTGACGTGCTTCTTCCTAATTCCCCTTCCAGAGTGAGAACTCGTTCTCTTGCCGAGAGCGTAAGTGACTATGACTCCTTTTTGGAGAAGAATGTAGTGACATCTACTGAGTTGCAAGGGGCGCGTGATCTCCAATGGGGCTGCTGTGCGCCTGTGTGAAGGGCGAATTCTCCGGACTCGCTGCGAAGAGGCACCGGGTTCGGGGAGATGAACCGTAGCCCTGTTTGTTCACTGTGATGAGAGTGCAATGGCCTGAGTGCCCACCAGTGGGAGACTCTGAGTAAACTGTGCTAAATCCATGTAATCAAGTATATGTAGCTGCTTAAAAGATTAAGGTAGCTCTGTACGTAATGACATTTAATATATCGTTGACCCTTAGAGGCATATTTTTCATTTTTAGACTGGGGTAAAAACATATGACTGGAACTTAACCAGCTAACAGTTTTTAAGTGCACAGTTCACTGGTGGTAAGAATATTCACACCGTTGAGGAGCAGATCTCCAGAACTTTCTTGTGGGGCAAAACGGGACCTCTACGGACATTAAGCAACAAACGCCCCATTTCCCCATCTTAACCCCTGGGAACCACCACTCTGCTCTCGGTTCTGTGAATTTAACTGCTTTGAGACACCCTGTAAGTGGTATTTGTCTTTCAGAGACCAGCTTGTGTGATGTAGCGCAGTGCCCTCGGGGTTTCTCCGCACTGTGGCCTGTGACAGAGCTTCCTCCCTCCCACGGTGGGACATGTGCCGCATTTGGTTGTCCGCTGTCTGTCGTGGGCCCCTGTGGGCCACTGCCGTGCTGGGCTGTCGTGAACAGTGCTGCCGTGAGCATGGAGTGCAGATACGCGCCTGAGACCCTGTTTCGGGTCTTCCGGACGCACCCTGGGGGTGGGAACCCGCATCGTGGGGCAGCTCGCTGCAGAGTGCTTGGAGGAACCCTCATACTGATCCCCACAGCGTTTGTCTGTTCTGTCACCTCTCCAGCAGCGCCCAGGGGTGTCGGCTTCTCCCCGAGTCAGCCGACACTTGTTCTTTTCTGGATTTTGGTGGTAGCGTCCTAACGGTGTGAGGTGGTCCATCTTCTGTGATTTCGATTTGTGTTTCTCTTATGATCAGTCACGTTGAGCATCTTTTCAACGCGTGTTGGCTGTTCGTTCTAGTGTCTTTGGAGACACTATAGTGTCTGGCGGGCAGACACGATGCCTCGGAAGCCTTGTCAGAGACCATTCGCCCGTATATGCGAGGTTTTACTTCTGGGCTCTCTGTCCTGTCCCATTGGTGTATGGCCCTTGCTTTATGCTAGTACTGTACTGTTTTAATTAGTTTTGTTTCATGATATGTTTTAAAATCAGGAAATATTAGTCTTTTAACTTTGTTCTTTTTCAGAATTATTTTGGATATTCAGGGCCCCTTGAAGTTTCGTATGAATTTTAGGACGGATTTTTCTATTCCTCCAGGAATGCCCTTGGGGTTTTGATAGGAATTACACTGACTCTGTGGATGGCTTTGGGTAGTGCTGACGTCTTAATGATGCTAAGTTTCCTGTACATGGACTTGGGCCCAGCAACGTTGTTTCCAGTGCGCGAACATGGGATATCTTCCCATTGGTTGTGTCTCTCACCCGTGTTTGCAGAGTTCATGTGCACGTCTGTCACTGATGTAAATGGGACTGTTTTCTTCACTTCCTTTTCAGATTGTTCACTGTTGGTGTACTGAAATGCAGCTGCTTTTTGTGTTGATTTTGTGTCCTGCACCTTTGCTGGATTTGTTTATTAGTTCTGACAGGTTTTTCTGGAACCTGTATTGCTTTCTATATACAAGGCCATGTCATCTGTGAATAGAGATCATTTTACTTTTTCTTTTTGAACTCGAATCCTTTTTATTTTATTTCATTAATTATTTTATTTTATTTTTATTTTTATTTTTGTTATTTTTTGTTTGTTTCTTGCTATGATGAGGACTTCCAGAGCTTTCCTGAGTAGATGTGGTGAGAGGGGTAACCTTGGCTTGTTCCCGATCTTAGAGGAAGAGCTTCTGGTCTTTTGCATTGAGAATACTGTTCTCTGTGTGTGGGCTTTCCACGAATACAGGTGGTTTCTGCTGTTGCTAGTTTTTCTGAGTGTTTGTTGGCACTTTTTTAAAATGCGAGAAACAGCGCAGAACAGCATGTGAGTGTGATCACCTTCCGGCATGATGAAAGGATCCACACACACACACGCGCGCGCACACACGCGCACACACACGGGTGGGAGAACTTGGAAGACCAAACGGAAGAGCAAACGGTGACCTGCTGACACTGGCGTCCCTGCCTCCAGGTGGGAGAGAGATGCAACAGTTAAGAGGACAGGTGTTTGGGGTATTCTCTATACATTCCTAGGTTAGAAATGTGGTTTTATAATCAGAAGGAAAGATACATGAGATGCTGTGACCAAAAAAATCTGGGTTCTTGTATGTATTAATGTGGCTTTTCCTAAACCTCTTTTAGGTTTCCCTGAGTGTGCAATGACGAAGTCTAGCCCTTTGAAAATCACACTGTTTTTAGAGGAGGAGAAGTCTTTAAAAGTAACGTCAGATCCGAAGGTTGTGCAGCAGAAAGGTTGGCTTTTATTCTCTATTTCTTATTAACACTGAGCATGTTATACGAAACAATATGTTGGTAGAAGCACTTGATCGGCTATACATCGTATATGTTTCTAAATGGCTGCTGGTTTTAGAGAATGCTCTCTCTCTCTCTCTAAACCAAAACGCACTCCAGCTTCCACAAAGGCAGAGCACTGCTAACGGTCACCGTTAGGCCACAGCCCCCATGACAGTGAGTGAGGCCATCTCACACCTGTCAGGGGCGGGGCAGGGAGCCTGCCGCCCTCTGCACCCTGTTTGTGCTGCGAGGGGGTCGGGGGCCCAAAGTGACGTTAGTCCTTTCCCACTGGTGACTGCTGTCTCAGGGCAGCTCCAACAACAGAAACAGTTATGTGAAAGGACGATTTTGTGAGTCTGGAGCTCTCGGCTGCTACCCTGAATTCTTAGTAGTCTTTCTGACACTCAAAGCATTGAATCAGCTTCTGGTAGTTGCACTTTTGTTGCTTAGAAAATGTCACTAGAAATTTGGAAATTATTTTGGTTTTATGTATTTGTGAATTTCATTATTATTTTTTTGTTTGGGAGGTGCTTTTCATTAGGGTGTTTCCCCTGTTTATTAGTCAGTGTATGAATATCACATCTTCTCGGCTACCTCGTCTGAATCACATTGTTCGCTTCCTGGAATCTTTGCAGAAGTGGTACGTGAAATGGAGATGAGCGTGGATGACGATGACGATATCAACAGTTCAAAAGTAATCAATGACATCTTTAGTGACGTCCTCTTGGAGGAGGGTGACCTGGACGTGGCGAAGAGCCAGGAGGAGAGGGACCGCGCGGCGGCCGAGGGCAGCGAAGACCAGGAGGACGCGCTGAACATCTCCTCCATGTCCCTGCTGGCTCCCTTGGCGCAGACGGTGGGCGTGGGGAGCCCCGAGGTGAGAAAAGGCTGGGTGTGAACAGGCCGGGCGGAGGGGAACTGGTAGGAGTGGGGTCTCCTTTTGTTTTATTGGGGACGTGGGGATTGAGCACTCTGCAGCCTGGGGGATTTTGCAAACCTGGTGTTCAGTCTCTTAAAAGAGAGCTTAACACTCTTCAGTGGTTTTCTGCTGACCTTAGATAAAATCCAAACTACCGTGGCTTCAAATGCCTGACATTTCCTGATGTTTGCTGGTCAGATCGTGTCACCTCTTCACCACAGTTCGCTCAGCTGTTGAGTGAGGTTCCAAGTGGTGCCCACATCATGGGCTTGATGTGGGTATTCAGACACCTCAATGCATTGGTGTTTAGCACCAGACAGTTAACCAACATTTATGGAGAATGAACTATATTATTAACTATCACTCTATGTTGAATAACTGCAGCTTTGTTTGCAAATTGATTCAATTGGAAATATTTTTATTTTTTTATTTATTGATTTTTTTAGAGACAGAGAAACATCAATTTGTTTTTCCATATATGTATGCACTCATTGGTTGCTTCTTGTATGTGCCCTGACTGGGGCTTGAACCTGCAACCTTGGCGTACTGGGACAACACTCCAACCACCGAGGTCCTTGGCCAGGGCCAATTAGAAATATTTTTAAGGAGGGTTATGAGTGTAGTTTTTAGCTGTCTTTCAATTTTATTTGCTTACTTTTTTATTTACTTACTTTTTAGGAACTTATTTTAGTTTGCCTTGTTTTTACGATGAATCGCTTAACTTATTGGATATTTATTTCCTAATAATAGAGAATTCATTCAGTTCCTTAGAATAATCACTTAGAATCAATGTCATCCATACAAATACCTGATGTGCTTCCTTGCAGAGTTTAGTTTCCTCGCCTAGACTGAAATTGAAAGACAGTAGCACAAGTGACGAGAGTCCAAAGTCAGGCAAGTTCCAGAGAACCCGGGTCCCGCGGGCGGAGTCCGGAGACAGCATTGGTTCTGAGGATCGGGACCTCCTTTACAGGTAGGAACTTTCGGGAAGGCCTTCGCCCCTCAGGGTCGTGGTTTAGATCAATGCAACGGGTTGTGTTCTTTATAATTACAATGTTACTAGTAATTAACTTGCATTGGAACTTTAGAATAACTTCTGTCAGCCCGTCTTTCACCCAATGGCATTGTCCACTCTGGGGAGGTGTCCGTCCGGCTGCTGGTTTCGGTGTCAATACCCATCTCTGCCAAGATGTTTCGTGAACGGCAGTGTTTCGTGTGTGACTGGGTTTCTAACTGTGTACCTGTTTCCCGAAGCATTGACGCCTACAGATCTCAGAGAATCAAAGAAACGGACCGTCCTTCGATAAAGCAGGTGATTGTTCGGAAGGAAGATACTGCTTCCAAATTGGAGGGGAAAAAGAATGCCGAAGAAAAGACTGCCTTTCCTTGTCAAGTCAACATCAGACAGAGAACGCAGGTATGTCCTTCCAGGCGAGGGGATGTGGGTGTTCCTGCAGGAGCCGGAGCTCCTGGAGGACAAGGTCCTCCTCCCCAGCCCCGCCTTGCTCTGTGCCCTGGGGTGCCGAATGGCGTCCAGCCTGTCGACCTCCAGGATCGCTGCAGAGCTCAGTTTAATTTGAGAAAGGTCCTTTTTCTTAGGAAAGTTGGAAGCTTGTTGGATATTGTCGACATACTCATTTGTGCACGTTTGTCCTGCATGTCCTCGAAGTGTTAACTATAAGTTAAATGATGATGAAACGTGAAATTTATTTTGCTCCTAGAGTTTCTTTTACTCTAAGGAAAACTTTTTAAAAGTTACAACATGCATGTAATTTAAATAAAATGAATCAGATCATCCTTAATCTTGACTGTGTTGGACACAGTCCCAATTATAATTTTAGTAAGCATCAGTTGCAAGTCTTTTCATCAGGAAGAGTGATCACAGTGTAGTTACTACAGTGTGTTAAATGTCTCTGGTGCACAGTCTGGAACTTGAACCGTGAAACTGGACTGTTCTGACTTTCTGGGAATTTGGGACATTGTTGGATCAGCTGGGTTATGATTAAAGTGTCAGTACAGTGCAAGTGGTGACCGGAGCCCGAGTCTCCCTCCCCTCTCCGTCTCCCCAGGAGCTCAACAATGAGATCAACCTGCAGCAGACGGTGATCTACCAAGCCAGCCAGGCCCTGAACTGCTGCGTGGACGAGGACCACGGCAAGGGCTCCCTGGAGGAGGCCGAAGCGGAGAGACTGCTTCTGATCGCAAGTGCGTGCCACACACCGGGACCAGCCCCTCCCCCGACAGTTTCAAACCAGGAAGAACGCTAATTCAGAGAAGGGCCCTTCACTGATGACCTGTCTTAGTTGGTCCACGTTTTGTTGTTTCTAACGAGGCTGGTGGACACCCTGGGTTAAAATGAGATGCGGTGTGCGGGGAAGGGCGGAAGAGGCCGGAATGCACTGGAGGGAGTGGCTGTGAATAGTGTGCTCAGAAGGAGCACAGGAATGTGTTTGCGTCCACACACACACGCTCACTCTCTGTCTCTGACCCTGTCGTGCATGCGTGTGTGTGTGTGTGTGTGCGCGTGTGTGTGCGCGTTAGAATGGAAAGAGCGCACCACACACGAGACCTGACCGGAAGCCGAAGCGCTGAATTAACAAGGACTCGCTGAGCAGGACAGTGGTGAGGTTCCCCAGGTGCCCGCCACCTGTTCACAGAGAGAAGGTCGCTGAGTCGTCTCTGGTCACGTGCAGTCGCCACAGAGTAGATCGGTCTCGTTTAGAAACAGCCGCATTTTCGATGTTTGAAATAGTAACGTGCATATCTTTATGCAGCCGAGAAGAGAGCGCTTCTGATCGACGAGCTGAATGAACTGAAGAACGGGGGGCCCCAGAGGAAGCATAAGGCCGCTCCCGTAGCCCAGAGCGAGTTTGCCCCGTCCAGAGGGTCGGTCACTTTGTCGGAGATCCGTCTGCCTCTGAAGGTGGATTTTGTCTGTGGCACAGCCCTGAAGCCAGGTATGGCGATGCGCTCATCGGGTGCCTGCTCGGTCTCCTGTTAGGTTACGACCCTCACCTGGGCCAGGTTGGCGCAGATGGGAACACCTACAGGGCACGAGGAAAGATGTGGGGCTTGTATCCTGGGCCTGTAGTTCCTTTTGTGAACACGTGTGGGAAAATAACCAAGGAAATTTCATGCGTGGGTCACGGATCCGCACAGTCACAGACATGGCTCTGCCCGAAAGTAAGGCTAGTTACGTCATTTTGAACATAAAATATTTTCCTGAGGTGAGGTACCCTGACATAGCAGTTGGTCAGCTCGCATTAATTACTGTTATCGTGGAAAGTATTCGGGGCATCTGCAGGAACTCATTTGACTTCCTCTGTTCTCGGTGAGATTCATTCCGTTGCAGAAATGCACTCTCTAGGTCATGAATTACTGCCCGTGGGAGCGAAGAGGCCCACACTGGAGACACTTCTACTGAAGTTCTGTTCCCTCTGCCCCTCTAGATTGGGCAGGGCAGCTTTTCTAAACTGTGTCATCTCCTGAAAGTCTTTAATGAGCAGAGTGTGTAAAGGAGACCATGGTGCCAGGCCCCGAGGACAGGGCAGGATAATTCTAGCAAGCTGAAGAAAATTAAGTTCTGAACTTAATCTTTATAAAATAAAGATTTCTTTGAATTTTTGTGTGAGACATTCTCTTAGAGAGAAAGGAGGGCTGGACGTGGGTGAGGAGTGGATGTCAGGTACAGGGAGAGTACGGAGTGGAGCTCTTTGCAAGTCTGAGCGATTTGGCAGGAATGAGGTGGCCTGCGTGCCGAGCCTTGCTGGCGTCTGGTGCTGGCGGGTGCAGGCAGAGGGCGTCGTGATTCAGGGCGCGCCTTCGGACCTGTGATTATTGAATGACAGATGGTTCGCGTTTTCATTAGAATGTTTCTGTAACTTGCACAGAGATACAGTATTTCAGCCCCAGTTTTGAAATATAATGGTATAGGTATGTAGCTGAGGAATTTGGGGTCAGTAGGTAAAACTTGAAGTCCGCAGAGACTGAGGAATGTGGAGAGAAGTTGTTAGTCTGTGTGATAGGAAGAGAAGTCGGTGAAGCTCATTCCAGAGTTATGACCTTCTGCTTATATCTTACTTACCTTTTCACATCTAAAAAATTGATTTCAGGATTGTTCAAAAATTGTGTATCAATCAGTTGTAGTGCTACTTTATTCCTTTGGTCTTCCGGAATGCCCATGATCTAAATCTGGTTTTGTGTGTGCTTACGTAATGTTATTCCTTCTTGCAGATGCAGCAAATTACTATTTCCTAATTATACTGAAGGCAGGAGCTGAAAACATGGTGGCCACTCCCTTAGCGAGCACTGCAGGCTCTCTCAACGGCGATGCGCTGACGTTCCCGACCACGTACGCTCTGTGAGTGCCCGGGCCTTCGGGGTCAGACGCACTTTCCCCCTAAAGGTTGAGGTGGCCTGAGCACATGGGGAGTGGGGGGGCGTTGACGGCCTGAGACGTGCAGGGTGTTCAGTCTTTCCTACGGACAAACCACTCACTTTCTGTTGGCTTAACTCTTCTGTTCCCGATGTTTCCTTCCACTGAGCAGCACGTGGCTTCCATGGGACCATAGACATATTTAATGTCTGGGAGTGTTTTTCAAATGTGCGTGTGTGTGCGTGTGTAAAATATTGATCATGATTTTCTAGCCATGCTTTAAATATCCTAATGCACTTAATATTCGGTCTCAAGGAAAAGACATTTAGTGCCATGGATTTGTTTTGACTGGTGAGTCAAAATTTAGTTTGAAAAAAATTACTTTTACTATTGAAGATCCTGAGTTATAAAATACTAAAGAAAATATGTGACTTGGGTTATAGGAAAAAATGGATTGTTCTTTCCAATTTTTATATTCTTAAGGGGTTTATATCTATGGCCTTTAGTTTAAACAGTGAATTCCTCTAATTGCAGAGTCTGGTAACAGTGTTTGTGGCATCATCTTGAGGTATAACTCGGTATTTTTCTTACAGTTTTAATGCTTTGTGTTTCCAGGGAAGATGTGTCCAATGACTTTGAAATAAATATTGAAGTTTACAGCTTGGTAAGCAGTTAAACTTCCTAAAGGAACCACTAGTATATTTTTCTTAGAGATACCGGGTTTAAGCTAATTATGCTTCGGATTTGTTGCAGATGCAAAAGAAAGATCCCTCGGGGCCCGATAAGAAGAAGAAGGCCTACAGATCCAAGGTGAGAATGAACGAAACCTCGTGAGAATGTAGCAGTCAGAGATAACAGACGGCACCCCTGTTTTAATCTGGGTTGTAAGGATGACCGAGTGTGTGGGCCCTGCGTCTCCGATCCTGCGTCTCGGAGGTGTGAACGCTGTGAGTGAGCTTACCGGGAGTGTGTGGTCAGGGCCTGAATGTGAGCTCCTCACACACTCGGGCCCCGTAGTTCTGTTTCTCTGTGTTTCCCTGAGGGCTTACTTCCATTACCCTTTAAACTTTTCAAGTCATCATTTAAGTAACTTTATTTAGTTTTAACAAAGAAGGAATGACAGTATGAGTAAAGCCATAATAAAAGACTTAAATAAAATATATTCATATTTAAGAATTATTTTCTGTGTGGAGTGTCTTACGTTGGCTATTTTTAGCTTTAAATTGTAATGTTCACTAGGAAGCAGATACTAAGGCGTCTTTTCTTTCAGGCGATTACTCCAAAGCGACTGCTCACGTCCATAACCACGGTGAGTAGGATTTCCAAAAACTGGAGCTTCCTTGTGAAACCTTCGTGGTGCACATGCTGATAAATTGCTTAACCGTTTCTAAACCCGTAGCACTTTGGAAATCTTTAAAGTATTGTAATGGGGGGAGGAATCTCTGATATTTACACAGAGAAAAATGAATGTTTTCTGAAATGCAGTTCTTGCAGTGGGAAAGAGTTTTGCATTTAACGTTCAAATGTTTGCATCTAACGAAGAAAATGACTTGTTGCTTCTTCCCCTCTGTTTTAGAAAAGCTCCCTTCATCCTTCAGGTGAGTGGACCTAAACTGTGTGGAACAGTGGACTCGGGAACAACTGAGCGGCCGCACACACTCACACAGACGGGCATCTCGGCTCACGGGCGTTCAGCATGGTCTCCCTGAAAGCTGTCGTCTGCACGGCCTCAGTAACATGTGGGGTCGCTGCCCCTTCACATGCTGTCCGGTGGCCGTTGCCAGATGCCACGCAGGCCTCCGGCCACCATGTCCCTCTTGCTCCGGCGGGCGGCACACCGCGGTGCCTGCTCGTTGGCCCCATGGCAGGTTGCGTTGCCTCTCACCGGGCTGTGCCGTCGATGCCGGGGGGCTGACTTCTTTTAACTTTGCTGACCACCATTGGCCTTGCGTCACGTCAGCAAAGCATCTTTCCAGCACAGTGGGGCCCGGGGCGCCAGGAAGCCAGGAAAGGCCTTTTCTAGAATGAACTAGGCCTCTTTTCCAAAGGGGGTGGCGACTGAGCTGGTTGCACTCTCCTGTTTTGGGCTTTTGGTCTCCTTCTGCCACAAGAGTAGCTAAGAAGCACTGTGCAGTGTAGTCTGTGCTGGTCATTATGTTCGTCTGAGACGACAGCAGGGAGGTCTTCCCTTAGCTCTTACGGGACAGTTGCGTTGTGCATGCGTATTTTGAGGTTCTGTGTCTTTAATAATCTCTGTCCCAAATGGTCAGAAGTGCCAAACTTCACTATAGTTAAATATAAAATATTTAACAGTTTGCTTTTTTTAGCAAATTTATGTTCTCCCTACATCTTCAGAGATGGAGGAAAAGGATGCAGTTTTGTCTGTGGCAGTGTATTTCCGTTCTGTCGGGCTGAGGTGAGGGGGTGGTTCACACCTAGAGGAGCCACTGGGAGCTGAACCTTGTCTCCTCTCTCTTCAGTGATGGCCAGTCCCGGCGGCCTCAATGCCGTGCGCACCAGCAACTTCACGCTTGTCGGGTCCCACACGCTGTCCCTGTCTTCAGTGGGGAGCGCTAAATTCGCTCTGGACAAGGTAACCCAGATTTATTTATTTACTTTCAGAAAAATTAGGTCCTTGAAAAGGCTCCAGTACTTTCAAGTATTTGAAATCTTTGAAAATAGGCATTCTTAGAATTGTACATTTTAACTAAGCACTGGTGTATCTACATGGTGTGTGTATGTATTACTCTCAACTTGAGGACATATTGATTTTAAAGGGAGGGGAAGAGAGGGAGAGAAACATTGACTGGTTGCCTCTCATACACACCCTGACCTGGGACCAAACCTGCAACCCAGGCATGTGTCCTGACTGGGAATTGAACCTGTGACCTTTTGGTTTACAGGGCGATGCTCTAACTAACTGAGCCACACTGACCAGGGCCTACATGATATATTTTTTGATGTTGGAAATATTTCTCCTTGTGTCTTAACAGTTAAATTCTCAAAGTACTGTATGCTGATTTGTTGTAAATGTCAGTTCTGGCTACAGAAGTACTATTTCTTTTACATTTTCAGTGACAAGTGACATACAGTATTGCACTGGTTTCAGGAGTACAGCGTAGGGATTAGGCATCTGTGTGAGGCGGTCACCCCGGCGCGTCCAGTGCTGTCTGCAGGCGCACACAGCTCCCACAGCGGCATGGCCTGTCCTCCCTGCGCTGCCCGTGCTCCCCGTGCTGCACCCCACGTCCCCGGGCTGTGTCATTACCTGGGAGTGTTACTTCCTGCACGGGGGGTCAAGCTTACAGTTTTAAACCTAGTCACTTGCCCATTTGAACCAGTATCTTGAAAGAGTAGTGTTTTATATTATAGATTTAGTTTTGACAAGATAAGGAAATTTAGGTTAATTTCTTAGGAAAGTCCCCATCAAACAAAGGCGTTCCTTCCCACACTTTCCTCCCCACGTTCAGAGCTTCACCATTCCGACCTGCCGGGGACCACGGAGTGCTTTGTCACCGTAAAGTGGTGTGACTGGACTTGTAATAACTGACAAGACCACTCCGAGGAGTGAGAGAACTAGAGGCAGACGCCAGTTCTTAGGTTGACGTCTGCTTCAGAGCACAGAGGTGCTCCACAATATTGTAAGAGGTGAAGTATCAAAAACTGGGAGGCCTGGTGTCCAGTGTTGGCCCCGCGGGGAATTTCCCCTCTAACGTTGAGCAGAGTCCCCTCATTTCTCTGGGGTCTCACTGTCCAAGTGTAGAACAGCAGGTTACATGGAAACAATGCGACTTTAAATGTCTACCAACTAAAACCTTCCTTCGTTTTGTTTAGTTGGTAGACAAAAACCATACTATGTTTGAAATTTTGATGGTTGTTAATGCATAAGTGTATTTTTTAACGTGTTAATTAAAAAAATGCTTGTACCTTTCATGTGTTTAGTGATTCAGCTGGTTTAACACATTGAGTGATCCTGGGTCTTCTTTTCTCTTTATCTTTTATTTTGTTTGTTTTAGATAAATTATGACATAAAAGAGCGACAGCTACTGGGCTATTTGTTCCAGGAAAAGGTTGCCGTTTTTTCTTTGCTTGAAACTAACAAGCTTAAAAATCAGTCCTTAATTTTGGCCTGTATGTATTTGTTGCACTAACCACTCTCGAACCTTCTCGGTGGTTTTGGGTAATCAGGGACGTCATATACATTATTCCTTCTGTCGTCTCCTGAAGTCGGGCATCTTTGTTCTCCCTTTTTCTTCGCGCATGTTTGGTGTTGGCTTTCTTCCACGTTCTTTTTTCATCCTAAAAGTCTTTCAGATTCTGTCGTCTCTTCAACATTGATTTTCTGGGTACTAAGATAGAAAAATTAATCACCGTGTCTAAAGCTAAAGTGTGTGCAGCATTGTCTGTCCCTCACACAGTGAAAGAGCTCTTGGTGGTGTGTTAAGTAGAAAACTTTTGGCCAATAGGCATATTGCTATATAGATGATGCTTCGTTTATTAATTTTTAAATAAAATGCATTTAACACTGAAATTATACCAAATATAATCATATTTTAGATTTTTAATATCCTTGTGAAGATCAATGGCAAGCATTTTTGTGGTTATATAGAAATGCTAATTTATAAAGTGCTGGATGGTATTATTTTATTTTTTGTTAAAACAAGATTTGTGAACTGGGGTTCTGTGATCTGTGTTCCTTTCTCGCTGTTGTCTGTCCCGTCCTGTTTCTACATGTGTATTGGATTTCAGTAGTTTCTGAAATGGAAGGGATTCAGTGACACGTGGTGATGCAGAATGTTTGCTGTTTTGAAATTTTTTTTGTCTGCCATTTTAATTCAAAATGTCACAAAATATTTCTATTCTCTTCATAATTTTGAATTCGTAACCTAAATAGCCAGCCGCATGACTGAGTGCAAAATTGTTTAATTCATTGGCTGTGTTTAATGCTCTAAAGTCTCTTTCTGCCTCATGCAATTTCAGTGTCGAATTTGTCCTGAATGTGCTTTTGTGAGTGCCAGAAAGCATGTATTTGTTCCAACAGCTCGTAGTTGATACAAAAGAACATTAAAGACAGTTCAGCTTAGGTGTCCTTTACATCAGTGGGAACAGACGGAAGCCCTTCTGTGCTCCTATCGTAGCTCTTGAACTGGGAGAGAGTCAACCAGTTCCCGAGTCTTCCCAGATGCCACTGGTGCAAGGGAGCGCTTGCCTGTTTCCCAGGCGCCTTGACCAGTAACGGCACCACAGCCACCTCTGAGGTTCATGCAGACTGTTCTCTCTGAAGCACAGGTAGCAAACACAAGGCCCTCCACCTTGTTTTATCCGGCCTGGCACCTTGTTTCTACTTGGCTGCAACGCCGAGCTCTAGCTTAACTGTTAAGGAGTAGTTAAGTTACATTTATACAGTCCTGAATTACATTTGGCCCTTTGAAGGCAACCACGAGGCTGATATGGCCCCTGGTGAAGATGAGTTTGATACCCCTGCTAAGGGTTTAGGAACCACCACCTGGAGCTTGGCTTCTGATCAGAGATTACAGATGTCTGGTGCACAGTCTGGCATCCAGGAATTTAAATGATGAATCTCAATGGATCGCAAGCTCTCAAATTCTTTTTTCCTCTTTGAATAGAGAATCCAAAATAGTCACGTTTGTCGTTGTTCTTTTTACATAGTCACGGGTTTTATTAAACATTTACGGACAATGGAAGGATATCCCGCAGCTCCTCTTCTGACCTAAGAAACCTCACAGGTGTTTCTGCTCTCCAGAAAACAGACGGCAGCTCAGACAGTGCCAGGCGAACGAGGAGCCCCGCAGGGTTTGAGGTCACAGGAAGAGGGGCCCGGCGCTGTGGCGAGCACAAAGCTAATCTCATGCCTTTCAGGCTGGTGTAATTAACACTCTCCCTGTCTTTCTCAGAGATATCCCAGGGTATAAAAAGTTACACAATTACCCTGGTTATAGGCTACATTTTACAGCTCTTAACAATAATCTTTGAGGTGTAGATAGCTTAAAAGACCCTTTTGTTCGACAGAAAGCAGAATAGGATCATAGATTTTTATACCTTTCCAGACTCAGTCGAGGGTAGCGACGTTGACTCTTCTGTGAATATTCCCCATTCACTTTATTAGGACAAGCTTCTGGCTGGAACCGTTCTCTGCATTCACAGCCATAGAGTAAGAGGGGGCATCTCCTTTCTGTCTTTCAGAGATGCTTTTACCAGCAGCATTTTGTGGACTAAGCAATGGAATTCTATTAATTAGCATTGAGAGCCTAAGGAACTTAAAACTGGCTACCATGGAAAAGAAAAGTCAAGGGAATTTATAGCAAATACAATAGTAAAATGTGATGTTCTAATTCTACACTATGGATCCCTTTTAAATTCAGAAACCTAGAGATTTATTGAATGGAATTAATCCATTGAAAACTATACTTTTTGGCCAAGAGAAAATTAAATTGTTGGAAAATAACCTTATAAAAACTTTAAAATTTAGACTGAATTAAGATTATTCCAACTAGGATATCACTTTTTTTCCCACTGGACAGCAGGAATGACAGACAGTGGTATCATTTTTTTAAATTGATTTCGGACAGAGAGAGAAACTGCGACTTGCTGCCCCACCCATTTACGCACTCACTAGTTGGGTCTCACGTGTGCCCTGCCTGGGACGGACCCGGGACCTCCGTGTCTCAGGACGACGTTCTAACCCTCCCAGCTGCCTGGCCGGGGCCAGCCTCACTCTTTCCTGACCCGAAGTCAGCATCACTTTACGTATGTGCGTGTTACCGTTTTCCTCTAATGGCTGAACTCCTCCAGTTGAAATTTTTATGTTTGTTGTAATCTGTGATTTAAATTTGAAATCTTTTAAAATTGTCACATATACTTGAGCAGCTTTTATAATGTAAGATACTTTTGACATAAGGTGTCTCCACAAATTAGTAATATGTTGATGTGAATGATTTATTTAAACATTTCTTATGTGAATATTTATTTTGGAATTGTTAAATTTGTTGGGGTGACATTGGTTAATAGCACTATGTGGATTTAGGTTCAACTTCACGCTACGACGTCTGTGTACTGTACGGTGTCAGTGCTCTCAGTGCCGGAGGCACAGTGAGACTTTATCTGGAAAGAACATGTCGCTCCCCCAGACTTCCAGCTCGTGAGAGCAGCAGAGTCTCGGTTTGGGCTCTTAAGTCCTGTTTTGTCAGTTATGCTTCCCGTGTTTTGCAGCTGTGCTGTTAGGTGCATGAACATCTGAGATTATCATATCTTCCTAGTGAATTGCTCACTTTTATCTCTGATAATCTTTTGTATCTGAAAGTCTATTTTGTCTGGTGTTAATGGCTGTAATGACAACAGCTTTCTTATGATTAGTGTTCGTATGTTATGTTTTTTCCATTCTTTATTCTCAACATGTCTGTGTCCATGTATGTTAGATTTGTGTCTAAACGTTTTATATTTATGTTCTTTGGCCTGACGGTCTTGTCTCCTCACTGGGTGTTCAGTCCCTGTGTTTCCAGTGCAGTACTGACGTGGTTGGTCTAGTCTACCACAAGACCAGGCAGACTTGCAGCCCGCAGGTTCAGTCTGTCCCATGGCCTGTTTGGATTTGTTTTTTTAAATTGTTTCTGACAACCACTAGTCTGCTTTTTGCTTCTATGAGTTTGGTTACTTTAGACATCATATAAGTGGAAACATATGGTATTATCCTTCTGTGACTGGCTTTTTTTCTCTTAGCATAATGTCTTCAAGGCTCACCCATGCTGTAGCATCTGATAGAGTTTCTTTTTTATGGCTAAATAATGTTCCATTTTATGTATGTACCATATTTATTTTTTCTTTTTTTCAATGGAAGAACTCCGGGTACTTAGTTGCCCAAACAGTGTTCTTTCAGCAGGCATGCACTGAATGCCTGGATGGGGTTCTGCAGTAGGGTACGGGAATGAACAAGGAAAAGGCACCGTAGCTGACCGCAGGGGTCTGCTGTGCACAGGCGTTGGGCTGTGGGCGAGGACAAGTAAGAGACGTTACAAAGCGGAGTTGCACAGCCTGGAAGACAAACCTCACACTCTGAGAAGGACAGTGTCTGGGTGGCCAGAGTGGTTTTTATGCTCAGAAGTTGGGGGAAAGGAGACTGCCACACTCCCTGTGTCCGTCCGTCTGCGGATGGGCAGTCAGGCTGCTTTTAGCTCTCGGGTGTTGTGAACAGCGCTCCGCTGAACATCGGGGTGCAGACGCCCCTTTCCGAACTGGATTTCGGTAACTTTGGATAAATTCCCCAAAGGGGGATTGTTGGATTGTGTGGCAGTTCCATCTAATTTTTGGGGGTATCTACATAATAAAAAGTTTTTCGTTTTGATGAAGCCTAATTTGTCAGTTTTTTCTTTGTTGCTCATGCTTTTGGTGTTACATCTGAGAATCCACTGCCAAATCCATGATCATTGAAGATTTACCTTTGTTTTCCTCTGAGAGTTATGGCTTTCTAGCTTCTATATGTAGGGCATTGATTCATTTGGAGTTAATTTTTGTGTGCGATGTGAGGTAGGGACCCAGCTTTCTTCCACATGTGGGTGCCCAGTTGCCCAGCACCTTGTACGAAAAAGATTGCTCACTCTTTATTGGATAGTCTTGGTACCCTGCTGAAAATCAATTGGTTGTAGAGGCATGGGTTTATCTCTGGACTTGCAGAGCTTTTTCTGTGTTCTATGTGTCTGTTCTCATGCCCTTACCGTACTGTTTTGATTATGGTAGCTTTGGATTAAGCTTTGAAACTGGGAAGTATGATTCTTCCAGCTTTGTTTTTGTTTTTCAATATTGTTTTGATTGTTTGGGGCCTCTTGCAATTTCATGTGAATTTGAGGGTCAGCGTTTTAATTCTGCAGTACACCATTATTTATCGCTGAGTAATATTTTATTTTTAAAATTATTTATTTTTAAGACAGAGGGGCAGGGGGGGAGAAAGAGAGGGAGAGAAACATGGATCAGTTGTCTCTCACACGCCCCTCACTGGGGACCCGGCCTGCAACCCAGGCCTGTGAGAATCGAACCAGTGACCTTTAGTTTGCACGACAGTGCCCAGGCCACTGAGCCATGCCGTCAGGGGATGAGTAATATTTTATTGCACTGATATACCAGTTGGTTTATCTAGTCTCCTACTGAGTATGTTTATTGATGGAGAATGGATAAGCACTTACATTCTCTTCCTAAATCTGAGTTTTCTTTATCACATTAACTGGGACTTAAGGTTTTATTTTTGTCAGCTTTAACTTGAATGGATTTATTCTTTTAAAGTGTTTGTCGCTGAGGACCCAGCGGCTTTTGGCCCCTGAATCCATGTTTTAGCCCTAGAAGATCGCGTGTTTGCCAGGGTTAATGTTCTCTACTCGGGACACACCCACTTTATCACGGAAAATCAGTCTGAAACTCTTCCGCAAATAACTTACTGTCTTTCTTTGCAGGTGCCCTTTTTATCTCCTTTGGAAGGTCATATTTATTTACAAATAAAATGTCAAGTGAATTCCAGTGTTGAAGAAAGAGGTTTCCTAGTAAGTAATCTGTATGTGTTTTCCTTTTTCTGCTTTGCGGAGGCAGACTTGGCTTCCCGTCGGAAGGAAAGCCCGTCTGAGAAGGAGGTAAACCGCTCGGTGGAGCCGTGTGGCGGGCCCACTTGGTGCCAGTCCCGGTGCCGGCTGGGGATGTGCTGGTCACAAACAGCCTCTCTGCTCAGGAGCCTTCCGTTTGGGGGGGGGGCGGGGGGACTTGTGAACAGGTGAGGATGATCCAGCGCTGTGACCGGAGGAGGTGTAGAGTGCGTGCGTGTTCCTGAACGGGCGGGGTGTCGGCTCCTGAGTGTGGGCGGGAGGCTTCAAGAAGGCTGCTGGGAGACGTACCTCATGCACCACTGCGTGGGTGAGGCGGAGGGAGGGCGCTGCAGGTGTCAGGACGGGAGTGCGTGCTGTGGCCCAGGGCCTGCCCCTCCCGCCCCCCAGAGACAAGGGTGCCCTGTGGGGACAGAGGTCGGTGTCTCAGAGGGGCTGGAGCGCAGTGCGTGACTGTGTGTGTAAGGGCAGTGACAGGGAGGTTTGTGTGCTTAGGGGGACTAGGGCCCACTGTTCGAGGGTCTTTTAAAGAATTTAGACTTCATCCTGAAGCCAGTGGGGGACTCTAGTTTTAAGCAAATGACATGAAATTTGGGGTTTTGACTGACCTCAAATCCTCCTGACTGACGTGGAAAGCAGGCTGGAAGGGTGGCCCTGAAGATGTCCTGTAAGGAGACCGAGTTCTCCCCGAGAGTGGCAGCGGGAACAGCAGTCCAGAAGCAGGAGGCTCTCCTGAGGAGAGGAGGAGGAGGAGGAGGAAGGGCAGCCCCTGTGCCCCGACTCTGCAGGTGCAGGGGCAGAAGCAGGGCCGGAATCTGGACGACAGATCCGTCTGTCTTTTGCCTTAATGTTTCTTACTGCTCTGGCTTAGTTGTATGTCTGCTACCTAGCCGTCCTTCTGCCATTGCTGAAAGCAACATGGGGCAGGGGGGCGGATTTCAAAGTATATTGTAGACATTAGCATGCTCCCCTGAGTCGAAGGTGTGTATCCCCTGAGTTTTGACGCATGCATCTTTCTATGTACCCCAAGTTTTAATTAAGATATGAAACCTCACCCCAGGAAGTTCCCTCATGCCCCTTGCCAGTCCATCCCTATTCAAGGTGTCAGGTTTTTATGAATTAAGTTTTAAACAATTTGAATTTTAGGTGCCTGGATACATGTCTCAAGGATCGGGGTTTAGAGTTCAAGATGGATGTTTTAGCTGAGATGAGGTTTGGAAATCTGCAGCGCGGAGATGGAGATTTCAGCGCAGGGGCAGTGGGTGGGGCGGGGCCAGGAGGAGCCCCACAGCTGTACACAGCCAGGAAGAGAAGCCCCCGGAGGGCACTGCAGGGAGGGTGGCGCGGGGTCCCGGTCAGCTGCCGAGGTGAGAGGGAGCCCGAGCGCCAGGCCGGATGAGCATCTGTCAGAGACCACGGTGCTCATTTGCAGGGGGTCGCTCTGGTCTCAGTTGGAGTAGAAGCTAGGTTGCCGGTGTCATCAAGCGAAGTTGGGGGTGAGGAAAGAGGGTGCGAGCAACTCTGGAACAAAGTCTGGCGGCGAAGGGCAAGTGGGGTGCGGTGCTTGGCAGGGTCTGGAGGGTGGAGGGAGGATTTCCTCGACATTTTATTAGGGTCGGACAGACTCGAGTCCTAAAGTGGGGAGCTTCTCGGAGGCCCCACGCAGTTGGGTCTGGGCAGTGGGGATCAATGAGGTCCCGAGGGTGAGACAAAGCCAGACCCAGGCCGTAGCTCGTGGTCACTGGTGGGTCTCCTGTAGAATCAGACTGTTTCCGTCTCCGGAGGAGAACCGGGTGTGTGGAGGATACACAGACGGTTGTGGGTGTGTGCGAGAAGTGGGGAGCACCCAGGAGCTTCCGTGTTCTCGTGAAGCGAGAATTTGAATGAGACAAATCACATGCAGTTGCTGCGGAAAGGCGCAGAAGGAAAGGGGGGGGCACGGAAAGCCAAGGGGGCCGAAACCGGCTTCTTTGTTAGCTGCTGTGACATGTGAATCCAGCAGGTGGCACTAGATACTCGTGGAAAAGCGTTTTTATAAATTCCCCAGGAGTTGAAGGCAGTGTTGGCTCAGCGACCTTTTCTCTTCATGTAAATATCTCCATGTCTCATTGGAGACACCTTGGGCAGCTGGGCGGCTCTGGCAGCTCCTTTATCTGCATGTCATGTCTGAGCCGTCTGACTTTCGAGCCAGGCTCTTCGCTAGTTTTGCTCTCTTCATGCTTTTCCTCTCTTGTAGAGCCCTGACCCTGACCCTGATAACTTCGGTCCCCTGTATAGGCAATGCGTTTTCATGACCTATGCCCTCTCTGAAGAATAGAGGTGGCACCCAGAGTTCAAGTTGTTCAGTTTCCCTTCCTGCCAGCTGTCAGGAAGGGGCAACCGACCGCAGAACCTTGCTGAGTGGTTCTAAAACGGTGCTGGTCTCGCTCTGGCTGGACGGAGAGAGGCAAGAGAAGGGCGTTCTGGATCGCCCGGAAGGTTCCGGTTCTGCCTTGTGAGCGTGTGTTGTCATTTGATTTCCTTGGCCCTCGGTGTTCTCAACCGTAAGAATTAGTCAGCTGACCTCTTGTCATTCCCCTCTGATCGTAGCTCGTAGCTGAGAGCAGTAGCCACTGGTGTTACTCTCCATCACATTTTTCCTTGTCTGTTACCTTTGTGGTGTGAAAGGGGAACATAAACACAGGAGGGTGCTGGTGAGTCAATCTCACTAACTTTGTCCCCAAGGTGGAATAAGATTCCTGTCTTGTTTCCTTGGGTGGGTGGCTGTCAGCGGGTGTTGCCTAGAAAAAGCTCGCCTTCGGGAGGAAAGAGGGTGAACTGGGGAAGAGAGAAAAAGGTGGGGTTAAGAGGCTAGATGGTTGGAATAAGCTAATTAATTTAGCTAATTAATTAAGCTCATAAATTTGAGGTTTTATTCTATCATGGAAGCATTTCTTCACACAAAGTATTTTTCCTCGGTGGCCAGAGATTGCACTCCCAACCAAGCCACCTTTTGGTGAAGTTACACAAGTCAGTGGGCCGAGGAGAGTGCCTGCCCCGTCTCAGGGTTTGGTGTGAGGCTTTGCTGAGCCGTTGGAGGCGGAAAACTCCTGATGCATTTGGAACCAAACACAAAGATGCCTTTGGGTTGTCTATGTTAGGGGTCAGCAAAGCAGCCCCACCGTCTGTTTTTACAAAGTTTCATGGGCACACGGCTTGCTCATCTCCATAGCGTCTGTGCCCGCTTTGCACCGCAGCAGCTGCGTGGGTGGTCGTGGCGGAGCCTGGGCAGCCGCAGGGTCCAGACCTATGCTGTGCGTGCGCTGCCCAGGAGGCCCACCGGCCCCGGCGAGAGCACCGCCACGCTTTTGCCTGGCTTTGTTTTTTAACATACGTAATGGTTTCCAGAGGACGTCTTTTTGAAATGACAAGTAAGGACTTACTTAAATTAGGGCTCCATTAGGACTGCAACTAAAAGGTAGTGGGGTTTCGGGGAAGAAGCTTCCGCTTCCCCGTTGAAGTAGAAGCACCTGCACGGAGACCCCACATGTTACATGTTGCCTGTTCCGGAGCCCTGCCCTTACCCAGCAGGACTGCCTCACTCCCTTGGGGACAGACGGAGCTGGCGCACCTAAGGCGCGGGCTGGCCCGCACCCGGCGGCAGGCAGGTGCCACGTCCACGCGGGCCTGTGGCTCCGAGTTTCGATGTTTGTCCCCGTAGCCCATGAGGGTGTGCAGGCATCAGCTGAGTCTTTACTAGTCCTGTGTGGTTCTCCATACAAATTAAATGCAGTCTTCTTTATGAAGTCCAAGTCATAAGTGATCATTAGTGTTGTTTTTTTTTTTTTTAATATATAAGCCGTGATATTCTCATCAGTTTCCTCTCTAACACTTGAAGTACTTTTCTCTTATTTAAGGAGCATTTGATTTGGGGTACTATGCTTTTAAAAAGCCTAACATTAGGTAGATGTGTGTATTTGGGGTTAATATGTGAAAGTTCTTAAGTGTTGTTTGCCTATAGATGCTGAAAATCTGGGTACTTGTCTGGGTGTGAGCAGTCGGTGACTCGCATTCCTAAGGTCAAAGGCGTGATGAAAAATAGTGCATATTGATTGCGAAGTCGAAGTATTTTAACATGTTGGCGTTTAACCAATGGAATTAACATTCACTTGCTCTTGAAGTTTCTAAAGTCAGCGTTCCATCGACTCTTTCAGACCATATTTGAAGATGTCAGCGGTTTTGGTGCCTGGCATCGAAGGTGGTGCATCCTCTCTGGAAACTGTATCTCGTACTGGACCTACCCGGACGACGAGAAGCGAAAGGTAATGTGGACAGCTGGGCGGCAGCGCAGCCCGGCTGCCTGCCTGTCCTGAGCGTGCAGGGGTCCCCACCGCCCACCCGGGCTCCCCTGAACGCTTCTGCTGCGCCACTAGGAAGGGTCTTGTGGCAAGACGTGTGTGTGTGTGTGTGTGTGTGTGTGTAAAAATTTACCCATTCCCTGTGATTTGACCACTCTTAAAATGCCTTAAGGCATTTATTGTCTGTCTTTCCTGCTGGAATGTTTTATAATATTTTAATTGGCATTTCTAGTCAGGAATATATTAAATTTACTTTTGTGTTATTGTAGCCATATAAAGTTTCATTTACAAATGTATCGTGAGATATTTAGGATGTTCAAAAAGACACACACAGCAAATAACGTCCGAATGAACTGTTTCAGCCCGCTGTGCTTTATTTTCTCGTTTTGTGATTAAGCATTGAGAGTAAGCATCTTTTCTTGTGTGGTTTTATATTTTCTGTGGATTGATTTATCTACATATTTTATCCATTTATGACACATTGCAATTTTTTATTTCCCTTGTCTTCTGCTTGGCATGTATTTTTTATTTTTTTTTAATTTTTAAAAGCTTTATTTATTTGTTTTTAGAGAGAGGGGAAAGGAGGGAGAAAAAGAGAAACATCACTGTGTGGTTTCCTCTCACATGCCCCCTACTGGGGACCTGGCCCACAACCCAGGCATGTACCCTGAATGGGAATCGAACCAGCAACCCTTTGTTTCACAGGCTGGCACTGAATCCACTGAGCCACACCAGCCGGGGCTGGACCGTTTTATATTTTCAACAGCAGTGTATGAGAGTTTGTTACTCACCCCTCAGCCAGTCAGCAGAGGTCATTACTGCTCTTTCCGGAGTTAGCAGCCCTCATGTTTTAGAGTGGTATGCTGCGTTTTAATTTCTTTTTAAGTCACCAGTACAGTGGCCACTTTCGTTGGCTGTTTATAACCTTGCTGTGCCCATAAGTCCCCCACTTCCCCCCGCTTTCAGGACCAACTCGGCCTCCTGAGTTTCCACTTCCCACCCTTAGCGGGGTGCCACGGCTCCCAGCAGGTCGCCGGAGCCGAGGGGCCTTGCGTGCTGGAGGCCCGTGGGAAGCGCTAAGGGCCGAGACGGCCTGTCCGGGCCCTGCGCACGGAAGTGGGCAGCGAGCGGGCCAGGCACGAGGGCCTTGGGTGCAGGTTTCTGGCGCTGAAGCCGGAGAGTGGCCCGCAACCTCAGGGTGCTGTTCGCTTGTTCCTTTCTGGGCTTTGGAGTTTCCATCTGCTTGAAGTTTTCCCCAGCGGGGTTTATTGTTTGAATTGACTAAGAGCTCCAGTTGACATTTTGGTTTTTACTCCTATGTCCATTTATGGTTGTTATTACTAAGAAGCGTTACAGAGGGTGGGCGAAAGTAGGTTGACAGTTGTTGGGAAGTGATGCAGTGATGAGTAAAATAGTAACACAAGAATGAACTGTGTTTCAAACTCCCGACTGTAAACCTGCTTTGCCCCATCCCATACATTACTTTTATTTCTCTAACTTCGTGTAATTAAATTTTAAATTAATGGCTTTTTAAGCTTACACAGACTTAAATACTGCTTAATGCTTACTGACTTAAATGGTCTTATTTTCTACTAATGATCTTCTTAAATGTCTGTGTTTGAAGAACCCCATAGGAAGGATAAACCTGGCCAACTGCGCCAGTCGTCAGGTGGAACCAGCCAGCAGAGAGTTCTGTGCGAGGCGCAACACCTTCGAGTTAATCACAGTCCGGCCTCAGAGGGAGGACGACCGGGAGACCCTCGTCAGCCAGTGCAGGGACACGCTCTGCGTCACCAAGTACGTCCTGGGCAGTGGTTGGTTCTGTGAGCGAAGCAAACGCCTGCCCACCTGGTTCCTTCCCGCGGGAGACACACCAGAGACGGTCCTTGTCCTTAGAGAGGGGACAGTCTGAATAAGGAAACGAGACATGCGAACTGTCAGCAGAACAACCGAATGACCGAATTAGCAGAGTCAAGAAAAGCATAACATTGAAGTTACAGCTTAGTCACGTTTTCAACACACTCCTGGCATAGCTGTTTGCAGGGCCCTTAGCTAATGTGCTTCAGGTTGAGTTAGAAGATTTCGTGTATAATTGAGAAGTCAAGGATTATTTAAAGAGATTTGCACATCCCTGCCTTTTCATTCCAAAACGCCCTTGATTAGCCAGGTGGCCCACGGAGGCAGTCACCCTGCTCCGCACATTTCTCCCTGGAGATGAACACTGAACTCCTGGGAGTGTCCCTTTTTGTTAACCCGAAGCTTAAGTTGAAGATGCAAAGCTTATTGTTAAGAGTCTTAAGATTCTTTTGCTCAGATGCCCAAGAGAATCTTAAAGACCACTTTCAGTGTCCAAAGCTGTGAGTAGGGACACGGGTTTGACCTTGCCACAGTCTCTATTAATGAGACCATTGGTGGGCTTTGCAGACAGGGAGATGGATAGAACTGACCCCATGGGTTTCCGATGTGGAAATACCAGAAAGCTATAGCCAAGAGACATTATATGTATTAAAATGGAGCAAAGTTGTCTGGATACTCCCGATCCGTTTTGAAATAGCTAGTTAGGGGACCCATTCTCTGGGAAATCTGGATGTCCAGATGACTTTGGATCGGTTCAGTTGAAACCTTCCCCTCCTTGGCTCTGGGGGCCTCCATGAGCAGTGGCACCAGCAGGACAGTAGGGGCTCAGTGGGTTTAGTCACGTGGTTTGTCCAGGTTCACGGTCACGGGGGAACCAATCAAACTTCAGTATAAGTGCTTCCTGGTCACAGGGCCAATTTTAATTTAACCCTTTTAACTAGTGCATTTTCCACATAGTCTTTGCTTTGTGTGCTAACGAGCCCTCCAGACTTGTCCTTGACCGTCTCCCGTGGTAGAAGTAGTGGGATCCCATGGTGGCCCTCCTCCTCTGCACTTCACTGCCTGCCGTTTCTCTCAGTGTGACACTATCATGAGTGGGGTGGACACTTCTTTGTCCCAGCTCTTGACACGTGTGTTCTCAATGCGGCCCTGGCTGAGTCTTTGGCTCTGCTCGGTGGCTTCTCAGAACTGTTATGATCATCTGTTTCGGAAAATGTAAGCATTTACCTGTTCTGCATTTCCCTCTGCCTCACTCACCTGTTTCCCCACAGGGCCTTTTATGTAGATTTAATGTATCTCATTTTTGTTTCTACTAACGGACCGTACTGCCTTTCCCTCCTTCAGTACCAAAGGTTTCTCTTCTGATTAATCTTGCTGCTTCCTGCTGTAGCCCACACGTGCGAACCAGAGACGCTTCCCCATACGGGAGGGCTGCGCCGCTCAGGGGAGCTTTGAAGTCGACAGAGCTCAGTTCAAATGCCGACTCGGTGACTTACTGAGTGCAACCTCGGCAAGTTACCTTTGCCGGCCCTCTGAGTTTCCCTGTGAAAGTTTCACCCCTGTGAAAATCTCACCCCTGTGGAAATCGGAGGGGCAGTGGAGACTCAGGAGTAGGCCCACGGAGCACAGTGCCAAGGAGCACGTGGAGTGAGCCTGTTACGATTGTCAGCGTTGCATCCTTCTTTGCTGACCGCTCAGTGACCCCTCACTGCTTATCCATGTTCGTGTCGTTTCTGTTACCAGTGGGGAGCGAAAGAGTCGATGTAAAAACCTTTCAACAACTGTCTGTCCCCTAGAAGAACACCCCGGCTTGTGCATTAGAGAGTTTCCCCCACCCCGCCCCTCACCTGCCCAGTCAACTTGCTCTACTTGCAGCTAGATACGGCTGCAAAGACAAGACTCCTGACGTGGACAGAGAGGTCGGGGTGGACATAGTCTTAGGATCTTCAGAGCATTCATTGTAAACTGCATGTTCCACTCACACAGTGACATGGAAATAATGGGACATGGTAGAGACCGCTGTCACCTGCACAGCCAGCGAAGGTCCACCAGCCCGTGGTTCCAGCTCCTGGGGAGCCTGGGTCGGAGGGTTTTGGGGAGCCATGATTGAGGCCTGTGGTGTGCCAGCTCTTGGGAGGAAGTGGCCTGAACTCGAGTGGCCCACGCCACCTGGCTGCCAGGCCAGACCAGTCATGCAAGACAGTGACCGTGTTCGGTATGGAAACGCCCTCATTTACTAAATGTCATCAGTGTGCGTCGTGACTCCACTAACCAGCCTCCAGCGTAACCTTTCACCATTATGATGAAGAAGTGTCTCCCTGTGGGCTCTCGAGCACCCACGACGAGAGGGTAAAGAGGAGCTGTTTGATGGGTTTGTTCAGCCTTCCCCCGAGCGGGCATGCAGGGTGGTGCGGAATGGGCGGAAGGGTCCTGAGGCTCTCGCGTTTGTTCCCGCAGGCACTGGCTGTCCGCAGACACCAAGGAGGAGCGGGACCTCTGGATGCAGAAGCTCAATCAAGCGCTGGTGGATGTTCGCCTCTGGCAGCCGGACGCCTGCTACAAGCCCCTCGGGAGGCCCTAGGCGGGCTGCGTCCGTGCCGCCCGGAGGGCGTTTCCACGCTGGGTACTGCGTGTGTCTGAAGAGCATCAGACAGGCTGATCGCTTTTTTTTTTTTTTTTTTGCTTTAAAAAACGAAAGGGGATGTGCCAATATTCACTACACATTATGCAGTATTTATGTCTTTTGTATGTAAAACTTCAGCTGATTTGTCTTCTGTCATTCGTAAATAATTGGAGGAAAATTCATTATAGTTGATTTTACTAAATCTTAATTTAAAAGTCTCATTTTCCTATAAATCTAATTATTCAGTTATTCCTTTTTTTTTAGTAAGAAATTTTAAGTTGCCTTCTTGGTCCTGTAGGTCTCAAAGTAGACAGTCTTCAGGGGTTAGAGGTCATTGGTTCTGTAGCCTGAGTACTTCCTCATCGGGGTGGTGGTCCTTCATGGGGTCTCTTGTTACCAGGGACTGAGAAAATGTCTGAGGGGTCTCATAGACACGTTTGCAGTGATGGTGGAGAGGACAGCTCCAAATGACAGATGCACACTAGCTTACTGCTTGCGGCTTCAAACAAGGGGGCTTAGGGGGTTATGTGTAAGATGTGGGGGTAAGTGTTTTATTTAGAAGACTTAATAACCCTATGGTTTACACTTTCTCAGTTATTTAGATGCTGTGTGGTGCAGACTTTCATAGAATATAGGCTTTTAAAAGTCATGGTTTTTGCTGTATATCTTACAGACTCCTCACAGACACTTGGTGTGTTAGTTTTTCTCTGTTCTGGTAACAGGAACAGATGTAAATTCAAGAGCTCTTATATAAAACAAGTACACTTTATAAGCTGCTGTGGACTAACACTTTGCTTGCCAAAGTTCTTGACTTTCTTACTTTTCATGTCTTTATAGGACGGTGTCCAGAAATCCGTTATGAAATCATTTGAAAAACTATTAAGTAATGTATTTCCTTAAAAGCCTAATACTTTATTCTTTATTTTTTTGTTATAAAATATTGTAAAGCATGGTCTCAAACTTTTAAGCACATTTTGAGTTTCTTTGAATCGTCAGAGTTATCAGTGATCTCATTTATAAACACTAAATCTGTCACCTGTCGCTTTACCTTTTATTGTTTTAAATGTGTTTTATGTGTATTGTAAAAATGTATTTTATGATCTCTTACCTAAATAAATACTTGCAAGTGGCTTACAGAATCAGTTATTTAAGCAACTTTATTGGCAATCTATTTGAAAAAATAATGAAGTAAAACTTTCCTAACTTGGTGAAGGAAATAGACATGCAAGTTCAGGAAGCACAGATAGTCCCAAAGAAGATGGACCCAAAGAGGGCCACTCCAAGAAACGTAATTAAAATGCCAAAGGTTAAAGATAGAGAATCTTAAAAGCAAGACAAAGGCAGTTAGTTACCTACAAAGGAGTTCCCATTAGACTATCAGTTGGTTTCTTAAACTTTGCAGGCTAGAAGGGACTGGCAAGAAATATTCAGTTTTGAAAAGCAGGGACTTATAGCCAAGATTGCTCTACCCAGCCAGCAAAGGTATTTAGAATCGAAGGGCAGGTAAAGAGCTTCCCAGGCAAGGTCAAGTTAAAGGAGCTCATCATTACCAAACCCTTATATGAAATGTCAAAGGGACTTACTTAAGACAAAGATTGTCAAAACTATAAACAATAAAATGGCAACACATACTTATCAATAATTGAATTAAAAACTAAGCAAAAAGGGCAGACAGAATCATGGATACAGAGAACATCTTGAGGGTTGTCAGATTGGGGGTGTTCTGGGGGAATGGGTGAGGAGGTGAGGGGATTAAGTACAAATAGGCAGTCACAGAGTAGCCACGGGGATGTAAAGCACAGTATAGGAGATGGAGCAGCCAAAGAACTTACATGCATGACACATGGGCATGAACAATGGTGTGGGGATTGCCTGGGGGTGTGGGGGGTGCTGGGTGAAGGGGCGCAAAGGGAGAAAAATTGCAACAACTGTAATAGCATAACCAATGAAACATGATTTTGAAAACGCGTGGTGTGCTGCTCCACATCCCCAGTCTGCGGGGCTTCTCGAGGGCCTTTTCCTGACAGCATCTCTCATCTTTTTGTCTGTGTCCCAGGCCTGGGCTTCCTGTGTGCCCTTTGGGCTGCCGTGAGTGAGAAGGGGCCATTCCCATTGGTTCTTGATGTGCGTTTGAAGGGCAGAGGGTGGTCCCAAGTGCTTAGCAGAGACTGAGTGGAGAGGGAACCTCACCAACCAAAAGCAGGAATAGGGTTGGTGGGATCGATGACAAGGTCCCTTTTAGTTACAGACTTGTGTTTATTGTAGGCATTATCTGTGATGGGACAAAATTTAAAAGGCACAAGGAAGTGAATGAAAAGTATCTCTTCTCCCATTGCCACAACCACTTCTGCCAGATTCTGTGTTCTAGATACAGTCTATGCATATTACACATAAATTATGTTATTTTTGTTTATTGATATGTTTATTGATTTGAGAGAGAGATCAACTGGTTGCCTTCCATATGCGCCCCTACTGGGGATCGAACCTGCAACCTAGGTATGTGCCCTGATGCAGGATCAAAGCCACACCTTTTGGTGTTCAGGATGATGCTCCAACCACCTAAGCCACTCGGCCAGGGCAGACGTGTTATATTCTTTTGTTCATAAAAAACATATCACACAACTATTTGTTGTAAACTAAAGGAAAAAAGCATTCTATCGTAGCATTAACTGCAGGGGTGCCAAACTCATTTTCACCAGGGGCCACGTCAGCCTTGTGGTTGCCTTCAAAGGGCTGAATGTAGTTTTAAGACTTTAAATGTAACTACTCCTTAACAGTTAAATGAGAGCTTGGCACTGCCGCCGGGTAGAAACAAGGTGCTGTGCCAGATAAAACAAGGTGGAGGGCCGGATTTGGCTTGTGGGCCTTGTGTTTGCCACCTGTGATACAAAGGGTATATAAAATTCAGTTTCAGAAGAAACTTAATTTAAGGTGATTGTGGAACAGCAAGGTAGAAATACCTCGTAAACAGTGAAAAATGCTGCTGGAAAGAATTCCCTGTCCTCTGCCTGGGGGACCGCCGGGAGCATGGGAGTGGACAGGACCATCTGGGGTGTGTAGTGTGAACAGAGAAGTGAGGACAAAAGGAGCCTGTTCTTTAGGGGAAACGGAAAAGGAGTGGCCAATGACGGCCACCCACCAGAGAAAGCCAGGCGATCTCTGGTGAGAACAAAGAAGAATGTTTACATTCTGATTGCAGACTCGGAAAACGTGAACTGAAGCCTGGGGCAGCTAGTTCAATAACGTGTGGTTCAGACGAGAAGTGGGGCTGCAGTGAAATAAATCTCTAGAGGGAAAAGCGGCAGGGTTGGGTGCATGATAACATCCTGCCTGACAAATGTCTGTAAACAAAACACAAGGAACAGACCGGGACAAAATATTTGCAATGTACTTACTCATCAGAGAATGAACATGCGAAATACATAAAGAACTGCCGTGGTTGGCTGCCGCTGTCGGAGCATTCACTACGCACCAGGCGATATTCTCGGTGTTTTGCATGGATTTTCTCCCGTCGTCATCACACGGCCTTCTGAAATGGGCCTTGAGTGAGGAAACTAAAATTTAGGCAATTTTTCTGAGGCCACATGCTTAGCAAGGGCACACCAGGATGCTAACCCAGAATCTACATGCTTCGCCATTCCACTACGATATTTTTCAAATTAATAAATAAAGTTTTAACCTAAAAAAGGGGGCAAATAATATTAGCAAGAAAACACACACATCCCAAGAGCCAACAAACATAAAATGAACTGAACGCTAATGAACGGAAGAACACACCTTTAAACGGGCCCTCACTCAGATCGGTGAAACAGGAGTCCAGTGTTGCTGAGGAACAAACTCATGTTCTTGATGAAAATAGAAACTGATTCAGCCTTTCTGGATGGCGATTTGGCAACCTCCCCTAATTCCCTAATCAGAGCTCTTGTCCGGGTAAAGGTTGAGCAGTCATTTCCAGGCACTGGTGGGGGTGTGCAGGGCGGGCTTGGCAACTGCCTGGACGCCTGCAGTCTCTCGAGTCCATGCTGGGCGTGCGCTCTGGCCCCGGGTAATAGGTGAGGTCTCAGGTGAGGTTTGAGGAACATCTCCCCCAGCAGGGAGCCTTCCGGTGAGGAAACCGCTCTTTTACAACCAATGTCGTTAACATCGCTGGTGTGACTTCGGGAGACCAGGTGCACAGATCCGTAAATTGTAAGTATACTTACCGTAGCCAACGGTTCACTAGCCACTATCTGCTAACAGCATTCCCTGGATAGAGACCTTCTGGCAAATACTAGTCGTTGTACCAGGAGGCCCAGTTTTCGGCACATTTACGAGGAATCGAGATAGAGCACCTTCTTCCTTCCCAGAACCAAAGCCCGGCTGCTTCCATTCCTTCCCCTCACTCTCCTCAGATGATCAGGCAGGTGAGCCAAGGTATGTGGGAAAGGATCCTCTGGACACCGTGTTTAAAGGGAAAAAAAGGGAATAGCTTGGAAGTCCCTCCACAGGGAAGTTAATTAGAAATAATCGGCAGGCCAATTAATGGGAAATTACGGCATGCTCTGCAAAACACCAGGCCGTGTTCAAGCAGAAAGAGGAAAAAATAAACTTCCAGGGCACCTCTGGGGGAAGGGGCACGCCCTTTAACGTGAGCGAGTATAATGTGTGTGCACATGCAACAGTCCTGCCTTATCCCAGGTTCCGCCTTCTGCAGTCCGCAGTGTCAGTCACCCCCGGTCAACCACAGTCTGCAAGTGTGACACGGAAAATTCCAGGAGTAAACACGAGTTTTCAAGTGCATGTGTTCTGCGTGGCACGATCAATCCTCTGCTCTTCTGCTCCTCCTGCCCCGAAGTGAATCATCCCTTTATCTGCTCCCAGCCTGTTCTCTAGTCTGACGGCCGTCTGGGTGCGCAGGTAACCATCAGTGCAGGTATCGCTGTGATTGATTGTGTTCACGTAACTGTTTTACTGAGTAATGGTCCCTAAGCACCGGAGTAGTGATGCTGCCATTCAGACCTGCCAAAGGGAGGTGGGAAAGTGCTTCCTTTAAGGGAGAGGTGAAAGTTCTCGACTTCATGAGGAAAGGGACAAAAAAGTCAGATGCTGAGATTGCTAAGATCTACTAGGGAAGAATAAATCCTCTATCCGTGAAATTGGGAAGAAGGAAAACGAAGTTTGTGCAGTTTTGCTGTTACGCCTCACACTGCAAACGTCACAGCCACGGCGTGTGATAGCTGCCTTGTTAAGGTGAAAAGGCCACATTTGTGGGTGGAAGGCAGGAGCAGAAACTGGGCTCACGGACGGTGTGTGGCTTCAGCAGGCGCTGCGCCTGCACGGAGACGTCAAGCCAGTTGCTGCAGGTAAGGGCGGCCACACAGATTCAGGAACGGGTTGGACTGAGAAACAGAGAAGTTACTGGAGGGGCTGCGTCTGCCCACGAAGAAGCTGCTGCCACATTTCCGGCAGGGGGAAGCACCTGAAACTCATGCAAAATAATACCGACTGTAAGTGTCATTGAAAAATAAAATTAAAAAAAGAAGTTTATTAAGGAGAAATGGTGTCATCCAAATCAAGTCTTTAGTTATGAGGAAACTGGGCTTATTGGTAAGAAGCTGCCCGAGAGCATCTGTCTTCATGCAAGCGCACAAAAGGCACCAGGACATAAAAGAAGGAAGCAGAGACAAAGTCTGGTGCTCTGTGGCAATGCCGCAGAGCATCTGCTGGAGCCGGGTGGTGCTGCGTGCCCAGTGAAGAACCCATGAGCTCTCAAAAGCAAACACGAAAGTCACTGGGTGTGTCCTGGCAACATTGTCGGAACACGTGGGCAGCCCCCTCGTGTTTCTGGAACGGTCCTACCGGCGCATCTCAGGAGGAAGGGTGAGTGCAGCGCAGTGGGACCCCTGAGAGAGAGAGACCACCTTCCCGTACCTTACTGCGGTATATTGCTGTTATTGTGCCGTGTGGTTACGAGTTATTGTTGCTGATCTCTCCCTGTGCCTGATGCATAAGGTATACTTTATCGCAGGAATGTATGTCTAGGAAAAACATGGTGTATAGAGGGTCTGGTGCATCCACTGGGGGTCTTGGAACGTGTTCCCGTGGATAAGGGGGGACAACTGCACCCAGATAAAAGTGCAAGTGGAACCACGGCAACTTTTATTGAGGAACGGCAGCAGGAAGAGGTGGGGACCAGTGTTGTGGGGAGGAATGCTTTGACTTTTAAACAAATTTATATAAGGCTTGCATTTATTTTTGATTAGGGCATGTATACAATATATAAACATACACACACACACACGCACACACACACACACACACACGGGAACCAAGAAGATGACATTTACTTGAGGAGACGGAATGCTCACAGGCCAGACAACAACCGAGCAGTGAGCACTGCAGACATTTCATAGGTTTCCCTCTGGGAACTTCAGGACAGAACACTGTCCCCCACGTGTTGCCTGTATGAGGAATGCTTCCACTGTTGACTCTATTTCAAGCATATTTAATATGTTCGCAGGAGAATATTTCCACAATGCTTATTATGTACATGGACTTGAGAAGGCTTTCAAAATTAGAACCAGAATGCCACCGTGAGGGCTTGGAGGACCAAGCATGGACCACGGGTTACTGGACCGAGTGGGGAAAGGGAGCCGACAGGAGTTTGGGGGGAGACATCGAGGGAGGACAAGGACTCTGGTCGGCAAGGACTTCGTACCAGCCTCTGCGTTTGCTGTGGCCGTTGCAGGCAGGTGTTCGTGCTTCAGGACCGGAAGTTCTTTTCTCTTCAGGGCTGCAGGTAGATGAAGAAATGAGAACGGCTCTCTGGAGAACGATCTGGACACCTGCACACACAGCACCCAACTTCGGGAGGATTTAGCTGCCTTCGCACTTCCGAGCATGGTTCCTTAACGCAGAAAGGTGAGTGAGGCCGGTGCACTGGGGCCTCTGCCTCCCAGGAGCCCTCCAGCTGTTTGGTTGCTGGAGTCTTTTGCAAAAGAAAGCTGCTGACAGGTTCCTCGCAGGTTGTACTTATGGCTGGGAATCTGCGTCTCTGTCCTTGAAGAAGGTGACGGTGTGACAGGTGCCCCATTTTGGGCTTTCAAGCTTCTTTACGACACGGCAGTACATTACTTCCGAAGTGGAAAGCGTTTGCAGCCACCCTGCCTTTGTCCCCTGAAACGCTGGGCCGTGGCCACCCGCATGGGGCTTGCTCATGCTGTGGGACCGTCTCCCTGCAGTTGTGTGGAAGGGGTTTGGGTGGAACAGGGAAAGAGGAATTCCGAGCATTCTACTCAGTGTAGAGCATGATTTAAAGAACACCTTACACAGCCCTACCTAGCCACAGAGCTCAGTTGGTCAGAGTGTCCTGTGCACCAAAAAGTCGTGGCTTCCGTCCCCGGTCCGAGGTCCGGGAAGTGCCCCAGTCAGGAGGAGGTGGAGCCCCGCACAGCCCTGGAAGGAGCCCTGAAGTCTTTGTTTGCCTGTTAACAAGTTGCAGATGATTTCAGATGTTACTTCTGGTTGAATTTGACAGACAGGTCGGGGGGAGAAAGCTCATGTTTTCTTCCTCGAAGGAAGAAGGGACAGGTATAGTGCCATTCGTCTGACATACTAGTTTCCTTCCTTAAGCCCTATGTGAGGCATTACCACATTAAAGAAAATACGGTTTTTGGGTGGTTACATTAAGGGCCTCGATCCTGTAACCACAAAGAACTGAATTCTGCCAACACCATGTAAGCCTGGAAGAGGACTTCAAGTTCCAGGGGGCCACAGACGGGCTGGCCTTTGCAGCCGGTGAGACCCTAGGCCAGCCGAGCCAGCCTGGGCTCTTGAAATCACCGAGACAGTGAGATCGCAGTGAGTGCGGTTCCTAGCTGCTTAGTTTGGGTTAATTTGTTCCACAGCAAAACCCGCCAGCCCTCTTGGCTTTCTTTCAGACAACACCCTCTCGTCTTTTTGGCTTCCTTCATCTGCATCCCAGAAACTATCCCCCCTCAGAAGTCCTGAGAAATCAGGGCGTTGATGTGCACATATGTGTGCACTTGTACACACATACACGTGTGCACAGTTACACACATGGGTGTGCATCGTACACGGCCCCACTCCCGCATCTCACCTGTTCGTCCCTTGCTGGCCTGGCGACATGGATCAACCCCACCACCTGTGTACATTGTTGCTCCTACAAGCAAATGGCAAAGTCGATGTTGTTTGTGCCCAGATCTGATCACATCAGGAGGAAATGTCGTTGTAAATTACAGGGTTACCTATTACATAAAGTGGAAGTGGCCAAAGGTGTTTTTTTCCCCCCAGTGACAACCATGAGAGATTCTATAAAGACACTGTGGTGTATTAGCATGAGAGAGGAAAAAAAGAGAAATCTAGAAGGACTCTGCTCTGAAATGACTTCACGAGTGCTTTAAATTTCGTTTCTCTTTAGAGCATGGCACGCTACTTATTTCTGTGAGGAGAGAGCTGTGTGACTCACTCTGCAGACTTCTGCTTGGAGAAAAGGACTTGTCCTTACATTGTGTTTGATGAAGAAAATGAGGATTTGAGATGTGTGTGTGATCTTTTACAATGCTTTCGCACTTTAATTGACTTTTTCAATTAGTTGTGTCAGATAAAAGGGCTCCTTCTGAATTTTGATTTTACCATTTTCCCTCTGTCACAATAAGATGGCATACAAGCCATCCTGCTTTTAAGAAAAGAGATGTTTTGAGCTTGGTGGCTGGCAGCATTTTGGGAAAGACTCAAAGGCCTTGTCAGAAAGCTATGCCTCGCAGTCTGCTGTTTGTCGCAGCCGCAGCGGCGGCAAGAATAGCTGAAATGCTGAGAGGTAGGCTCCGCAACAGAACCGAGACGTTGTCTCCAGGCCGTGCGCCCGACATGTTTTCAAATGGATAACATAACAGGGTTGGGAGATGCTGTCGTTGCTCACCTCGACAAAGAACACTGGCTAGTGGGAATAACTCATAGCATAAATAACAAAGGGCTCTCAGAGCAGATTTCCTTCCTTCCCTCCCTCCTCCCTTCCTTCCTCCCTCCCTCCTCTCCTCCCTTCCTTCCTTCCTTCTCTCCTCCCTTCCTTCCTTCCTTCTCTCCTTCCTTCTCTCTTCCCTTCCTTCCTTCTCTCCTCCCTCCTTCCCTTCCTCCCTCCCTCCCTCCCTTTCTCCCTCCCTCCCTCCCTTCCTTCCCTCCTCTTCTTAAATCTATATTTTATAACCTATCTTTGTCCTAAGGCACAGTAAGATCCCAGACCTATTCCTGACGGCCAACACAGATGCATGCAATGAGCATGTCTCTGGAACTAATAATCCAGACAACTGGTTTACCGGTGAGGACAGACTCTGAAATTGGGGCATTCACTTCACTCTTGCTATAGGTTTACATAAAGAAGGGCTTGTGACGGTTGCTGAGGGCATTATAAACCTGAATTCCCGGAAGGGGTGCTGTAATGGGATTTCTGTTCCATCCACGGGTCGGCCTATGGAGAAGACAGACTCCTCTCTCAGCCCAGTGAGTGTTCAAACCTCGCTCTTGAGCCTATAGGTAAGAGTCTGTTAGGAAGTGGGAAAAGAGCTTGCCAGGAGATTTGCTTCTTTATGACGACTCCAGAAAGTGGCTTCCTAGACAACGGGCCCCTTCCTTGTGTGCCAAGCTCTGGACACTGGCCCCTTTTGTGCTGGCCCACGTACCTCCTCTGTGTGAACAAGGGGACATGCACACCCAGGGCCTACATCTCCCCTTCAAGGCCAGGCCCCTGGCACCTGGGCCCCCGTGGCCAGAGTTCACTTATGGGGGCTCTCTGGGGCTTTCCCTGGGGTCATCCCCTCCAGGGTCAGCCATCATGGCTGGGCATGGCTGACCCTGAGGGGTTCTTCTCCTAGGGTGGTGTGAAAAGGGTGGATGTGTGGTCTGCATGTCCGCGTGTGTGAGCACAAGGCCCCTCGTGAGTGGGACAAGGACAGGGATGGAGAGAGAAGGGACAGGTGCAGGCTGCCTGGCTGCTCTCTTTGGTATGAGAGACTGAATATACAAACTATGGTTAAAATGGACCTCTGACCCCCATTCTGCACTGACCAGCCGAGAAAACCCACCCCCTATCAACAGTCACCGGCCCAGGAAGCCAGGCCGTCATCCGTAGGTAGGACTTGTAGGAAGGCAAGCCACCGTGTCTAGTAAACTGGTGCAGAAAACCAAACAATTACCCCTGTACCAACTGGTCCCGAATGTCCAAGACTTGATTAGCAACTGACAGCTTCCCTAATTTTTATCCCCAATTCCAATTTAGGAACAACCTGAGAAAACTCGCTGTATACCCCTACCCAGTCACATAGAATGCTGTTCTTCTAATGAGCTCCCTACAGCTCCCCCTGCTGACAGCCTCCTATCAGGGCACCCTGAAGCCTTCCCTTTTCCACCATAAATGTCTCCCATTCCTCCTCTGCCTTTGAATCTCTGCCAACACGGTTCCATGCTGGCTGGCTGCCTTGCTGTGTACAATGAGTTCTGAATCATTGGCCTTTGCCTGCTCTGATTTTGGTGGTCTCTGCTTGTTCCCATAATTGCCACTGCTCTTCAGACTTCCCGAATTCTCACGTCTAACCCAAATGCAACATTTGAATGCTAAAAAGGATTACTCAAAGTACTGGTCTTTATTACTTACTTAATACATTTAAAGGCTGTTTAAAGTTTTATGAGGCAGACTGAAAGGATTAAAAGTATTGGGTGTTGGCAACCTGTGAGTATATGGCATTGGCCAAAAGGTTTGTTTGTTTTTTCCCTGTGACAGCTGTCATATCAGCGTGCATTACGAAAAAACTTATCAAAACTGGTGAATTTTTGTGTCGCCATTTGAATATTGAAGATAGTAGGAAATACAAGACATTTTTAGCATACTGTGCTTTATTACTTCAAGAAAGGTAATAATGCAACTGAAATGCAAAAAAAAGGTTTGTGCAGTATATGGAGAAGGTGCTGTGACTGATCGAACGTGTCAAAAGTGGTTTGCGACATTTCCTGCTGGAGATTTCTCACTGGATGATGCCTCAGGGTCGGGTAGACCAGCTGAAGTTGATAGCAATCCAATGAAGACATTAATTGAGAACAGTCAACATTATTCATGCAGGAGGTGGCGACATACTCAAAATATCCAAATCAATAAACTTATTGGTGAAAATGAAAAATGTGCCTTTTATTTTATGGAAAAAATCATACAGATTTTTAATAAATATAGAAATAAGATATATGTATATCTTAATTCTTTTTCCATTTATGCTTCTTTTAACATAAACTTGAAAGATATATCAGTCTACTATTGTTAATTTGTAGTGCTGATTATAGAATCCTGAAGGGAAGTCAAAAGTTAGGAAATAACACTGTCTTGTGGGTCAATAACCTCTTTCAGCTTAAGAACAGAGTTTCTGCCCTGGCTGGTGTGGCTCAGCAGATTGAGTGCTGGCCTGCGAACCCAAGGCCGCCAGTTTGATTCCCAGTCAGGGCACGTGCCTGGGTTGTGGGCCAGGTCCCCAGTACGGGGCATGTGAGAGGCAACCACACATTGATCTTTCTTTCCTTCTCCCTCCCTTCCCCTCTCTCTAAAAATAAACAAGTAAAATCTTAGAAACTCTATTTTTGTTTTTGAACAGCTGAGAGTGGTACACACACATGCACTTTCCAGTTTCACCACAAGATGGTGACAATACTTCTCTGGTATGTTTTGCCAATCTCCTTGGTATCCTCTCAACTGGCATTCGGGAAACATTGAAAAGAATTGGTTACTTATGCTCCTAACCCAATTAAGGTTTTTTATTATTAATTTAGCTTTTTATGTAGTTAAGAATGAGTATAAGCATGTAGCATCCTTCAGAACAGTTTCTGCCAAAGAACTCAGCCTCCTGCAAAGAATGGAGAGCTGCCTGTTTCCTGTAAATGTGCTCACACTTTCATTTATCCAACTTTCAAGCACCAGTTTCCACAAGTCAGACCTTTCGACATCGCCACCTGCCTGCCCTCGGCTGCATTACAGAGCGCCGTGCAATACGAAAATTTGCTCAGACGCTGCCGTCTTTAGCTCACTGGGGGCTGGCGCCTGTTGGACGGTTGGACCAGTAGGCAATGTGGCAGTCGGCCTCTCTGCTCGGTTTGCCCAAGGGACTTATGCCAAAGGTCTAGCCATCCCCTTGCTTCCCCTCCTCGACTCCCCTCATTCGTTCATGGTGTCTTCTGAATGAGAGTGGTCGTGATTTTTCCCCCTTAAACGCCGTGCCCTGGAGATTGGAGGGCAGTCTGGAGGGCAGGAGGCTTTGCTCAGAAACTGCACTTCTCCTCCGGAAGGTGACCCTGAACTCACTGACATCACATAGTGCACTCAAAAGCAACCGTGGTCAGCTCACATAAACAGGTCTTTAACGTAAGCCTAAATCCGTACGCCAGAGGTCTTGATACGCAATGAAGTGCGAATAGGAAAGTTATAAATCAATAATAAAGTGAGGGTGTCACACAGGTTCACCATCTATTATCTGAAGTTCTTGGGACAAGATCTGCTTTGGGATTCAGAATGTTGTGAATTTACACAGTGAATACGGTGTATATACCACTTATTGCATAATACTCCAGAAGGGTCCGGGGCAACTCCACATAATCAAACCATTGATATTACTGCAGAGAAACGTAAGTGTTCACATTAAGTGGAATTTAAAAAAAAAAGACTAAATAGCCACAGGTCAGGTCATGTCAAGTTTTGCTGACAAATGGGTTAGGAAAAGCCTTTGGTTGTCGGAACTTTTTGGATTTTGGAGATGTGGATAAGGCTTTGCAGAGCAGCATTAGATGTATTACAGGTGCTATTTCACTTAATTCTCCCAGACACCCAATGTTAAACATAAGGATAGAAGAATATGGGGAACCTGGGGCTCAGAGTGGTTAAGTAACTTTCCCCAGGTCACACAGCAGAGATAACATTCAAATCTCAGCCTGACTCTCAAAACCAAAATGCTATGTTGCCTCCTACATTTATGAAAATTACTAAATATTCTAAAATAATAAAAGCACTTGGACTTCCTCACCAACTTTTGGCTTTTTCACCCGTTTTCTGCACTATCCTTGAGTTTGGGAGGGTCCATGAGAAAGAATGTGATGACAGTGACCTCTGCTCCAATGCTGGATGCAGGGAAAGTCCCCTCCTTCCTGCAGCCTGGCCGGGCTGGAAGGCGGCAGTGCTCAAAAGCAGCCAGCCAGCACTCCAAATGCCAGATTTCCCAGGGGTTAGAGATTCCTGTGGGGCACTTGGTCCCCACAGCTCATCAGCCTTGACACTGTATGCAATATAATCCCACATCTAGTTGATGTCTCACCTGCTTTGCAAAGTTTGTGCCAGCCTGGCCTCTCCTAAGTGATTCTGCTTCTTCGAATGGGGACATCAGAAGTCACTTGGCTTGATAACGTTGCCAGGAGGCCAGGGAGAAACTGTTGTCTTTAATCTGTACATTTACTCAGTAAGGGAAATGAATTAAGACAATTCTATTTTAAAATTGTGCTTTCAAAGTAATTCATGAGCCATGGCCCTAGTTTGCATTCTAATTATCCCTTTTCTCTCTTCTCTTATGTCTTTCCCTGTTCCAAATTATACTATTATCTGTACTCCAAAGTTTGGGGGCTTACAGTTTTCTCCCCTGCTCCCCGATGTTTCTTTCTTGTAGTGAAATCAATAGCTTAGCAATTACAGGGACACAGAACTCCTTTTTTATATGCCTGTAAAAATATTACAAGCCACAAGACACTGTGTAGCATTTTAATGGATTCTCCCAGTGACCTTTTATAGACTTTCAAGATTTGCTATAAAAATGATTCATCATAGGTGTACCTCTATCTATATGTTATGCCGAAGGTACTTGAGAAAGTCCCCTCGGCTTATTTTTATAAAAGTAAACAGCAGATATAGGCATACATGTGTTCACACACAGAACTGCCCTTCTATGTGTAAAATTTACACACGATGAAGTGCACAGTCTCCAGTGTTCCAGTCCATGAGTTTCAGTGAGTGTGCGCATGTATGTGACTCCAACCCAGTTTCCTGCACTCCTGACAGACACTTTCAAATTTTTTCATATATATATGAATTATACTGTATATGCTCTTCTATATCAGGGTCTTTTACTCAACATTAAGAATTTTGAGATCTTGTGTGTGTCAGTAATTTCTTTTATATTGTCAGGTGGTATTTCCTGTGTTTATCTGTTCTCCTGTTGATGGCCACCTGGACAGTTTCCAGATTTTAGCTGTTATGAGTAAAGATGCCGTAAACATTCTCGTACAAGTCTTTTTGTGCACATACGCTGGTAAATAGTTCAGACTTAACTTGCAGGGTCATGGGGTAGATTTATAATTAGTTTTACAACACATTTTTTCCAATGATGCTTATACGTGAGAATTTCAGTTGCTCCACATCCTTGCCAACACTTGCTGCTCTCGGTCTTTTCCTTTTTAGCCATCTGGGTGGGCATGAAGTGGCATTTCACCGTGGTCTTAATTTGCATTTCCCTGATGACTGTGACTCCCTTTGTAAAGCATAGTTTCAACTCTGTTGCTCATTAAAAAAATGGGTTGTTAGTCTTTTTATTGTTGAGTTGTAAACATCCTTTGAGTGTTCTGGAATCGTTTATAAGATCTACATTTTGTGAATATTTTCTCCCAGTCTGTGGTATCTTCGGCTGAGCAGAAGCTATAAAAATTTTGTCTAATTTAATAGAATAATGTTAGCTCCATTGTTTTTCAGTTTTGGAAATTGTTTCTGTGTCTTATCTAGAAAACTCTTACGCATGCACAAACTATGAAGATTTTTTAAAATGTTTTCTTCTAGAAGCTTTTTAGTTTTACCTTTTGTGTCTAGGTCTGTGGGCCATCTCAAGTTAATTTTAAGCATGGTAGTATCATGTAGAGGTGGCAGGTCACTGAAGAATATCCACTTGTTCCAGAACCGTTCAGTAGACTTCCTTTCCCCTGGCATCTCTTCGGCGCCTTTGTGAAAAGACGAATGGCCACGTGTGTGGATGGGGTTCGTTCCCAGCTGCTCTGTCCTGTCCCACCGAGTCGTTCGTCTGTCTTGACATCAGTGGCACGCTATCTTGATTATTGTAGTTTTACACTTAGTTTTAAGTCTAAAACTAAGGGAATGAAACTCTTCTACTTTTTCTTCCCAAAATTGCTTTGGCGAATCTAGGTTCTTGGTCTCTCTTTCTATGTTGTAGAATCAGCTTCACATTCTATTTAGAAGGTCTCTGGGGCTATGTTGACAATTATGTTGAATCTACAGATCAGTTTTAGTCGAGCTGATGACTAAAAATATTGAATTTTCCAATTTAGGAACATGGTACATATCTCTATTGATACATGATGTGGATTATCTTTCCCCGTGCTTATTTGCTACGTGCGTGTCTCCTGTGGTGAGGTGTCTGTTCAGATCTTTCGCCCAGTTTTTAATTGGGTAGTTCTTTTTATTGTGGAGTTTGAAGAGTCCTCTGTGTATTTTGGATATCAGTCCTTTTGAAAGTAGTTTTTCCTAGTCTGCAGTGTGCACTCTCATTCTCTTAACTGTATCTTTCACAGAGCAGACATTTTTGATTTTCACAAAGTCCAGCTTATCAATTGTTCTTTTCACGGATTGGGCCTTGGTGTTGTATTTAAGAACTTTTTCAAACCCAAGGTCATCCAGATTTTTCTCCTATGTTATGTTTTATGGTTTTGTCCATTGCTGTTATTCCTATAATTCAATTTCAGTCAGTGTTTGTGAAGAATGTGAAGTCTATGTCTAGATTTATGCACTTAATTTTGCACACGGGCGTGCAGTTCTGTCAGTACCGTTTGCTGTTCTCTCCCTCTGCTCCTTCCAGGATTTTTTCTTTCTCTTTATTTTCCTCAATTTGAAAATGAGATGCCTCGATATTTTGGGACTTTTATCCTGTTTGGCATGAGCTTCCCAGATCTGTGCTTTGACACCTGGCATTATTTGGAAGAAATTCCCAGTCATCATTGTTTCAAATATTTCTTCTGTTCTTTTTCCTCTTTCTTCTCCTGGTATTCCAATTTATGTCTATGTTACAACATTTGCAATTGTCTTGAGTTCTTGAACAGTATGTTTTATTTTTAAATTCCAGTTTGACCCTTCCAACATCCTGCCATTTGGGTCTGGTCTGATACTTGGTCTGTCTCTTCAAATTGTACTTTTTTTTTCTTTCCAGAATGTTGTTTTTTTTGGGGGGGGTAAAATCCCAGATACGACACCCCAGTAGAGTTCCTGAGAGATTGCTGCCACTGGGTCTCTGATCCGCTAGGTTGAGATTCTTGCATCCACCTGTCTGTCTCTCCAGCTTTGGAGGTAGTTTGCCCTGTGACCTAAGTCTCTGACAGATCTAAGAAGGGTTGTTGGTTTTCAGTTTTTACAGCTTTTTCCTTGTTGTTGGGATGGAGTGGTGACTCCCCAACTCCTTGTAGGCTGAACCAGAAACCGGAAGTTGCTCGGAGCAGTTTAATTCACATTTATCTGATTATGATGGAAGTTGAGCACACTTTTATGTTTTCTTCTGTGTAATGGGCATTTGATTCCTTCTGTGTACTTTGCCCATTTGTATCTTCCTCCAGTTTAAATGTTGAATTGTTGGTCTTTTCCTTCTTTATTTTCAAGAACTCTTTATATATTAGAGAGCTTAGATCTTGGTGAAATAAGTTGCATTCCTCTCTCCCTTCCAATTTTTCCATTTGTCTTTTGACTCTGCGTATGGTATATTTTTGCCTCACAGAAATTTTTACTTTGAAGCAGTATATTTATAATTATTCCAGTGATTTCTGGATTCTGAGTCAGAAGTGGATCTAAAAGATTTTGAAATCCAGAGGAATGTTTTTATTATTGTTGTTTAAAACGCCATGCCCCAAAGCCACTTCTGTCTCTCAAAAGAGTGTCCATCTTTCTCTGCAGAGCAGAGAGAGTTCACTGTGGCAGACTCCCCTGTGAGCCATTCACTGCGGAACGACAGGCCTCAGAGGAGTAAGGCAAAGAGAGGAGGAAGAATCCGCTCTGCACAATGAAGTCAGAGCTTGCTGGTTTCTGGAATCAAATGCCCATTACACAGAAGAAAACATAAAAGTGTGCTCAACTTCCATCATAATCAGATAAATGTGAATTAAACTGCTCCGAGCAACTTTCGGTTTCTGGTTTAGCCTACAAGGAGTTGGGGAGTCACCACTCCATCCCAACAACAAAGAAAAAGCTGTAAAAACTGAAAACCAACAACCCTTCTTAGAGCTTGCTGGTTTCTGGCGGCTGCCCTGGGAAGGACCCCAGGGAGGAGCTGAGGTGGGGAGTAGGGCTGGGCCTGTGGACCCGCCCACGGAAGATCTCCAGGTGGGGTGGGGCGGGGTTCCGAAAGGCACGGAGGTGTGGTGCGTAGTTTTATGTCACCTGCCACGCTGTGTTACTGGTTATGCACAGACACAGCCAAAATGAAGAGCGGGGTGAGGTGTGGCTGGGACAGCAGAGGCCTCAAATGGATCTCCAAAGAGGTGGGTGAGAAGTTGCAGCCAGGGCCTGACTCAGGAGTTACTGTGAGACACTCTTTTTCCCAGATCGAGAGAGAGGAAGGGGTGAGGGGAGAGGGAGAGACAGTCAGACAGACAGGCAGACAGACATCAAGTGGTTGCCCCCCGTATGCGCCCTGACCAGGGATCGAACTGCAACCTAGCTGTGTGCACTTACCTGGGATAGAACCCGCAACCCTTTTGGTGTGTGGGGACAATGCTCCAACGAGCCGGACTACCAGGCCAGGGCCCCACTGACCGCGTGCTGACATGTGCCCCAGCGCCAGGAGGCAGCAGGTTGAGTTGGTTCTTTCCGCAAGAGTTTTGTGAGCTGGGAGGCTCCACGTACCTTCCTTCAAATCCATCCGCTGCCCCGGCAGCCTCCCTGCATGGCTGGGTTCCAGCCGTTACTGGCAGAACTTCACTGTATGAACCTGAGCACCTGGGGGCTTTGCTGAGCCTGAGCAAAGTGTGCATCTCGGAGGGCGTAGTCCTCAGGTAGGACTGAAAGCCGCCCCGGGCTGGGGCTGCAGCGAAAGCCCTGGATGTGTTCTTCCACGCTGCCTTCTGCCGTAGTCCACAGACTGAAGCTCTGTGAACCCCGAGTTACATTTGCAGGGCTCTGAGGCTGAAAGAGTTCCTGTAAATGCTCCCTGTAATTAATTATAAACAAAGCAGCCAGCCAGCAGCACAACGCCCCCGAAAAGCCTCAGCAAGCCTCATTTTGTGCTCTTTATTTCTCTTCTGCGTGTCTATCCATCCCAAACTCCAGAAAAGTAGTCCTCCCTAATGACAGATTCATGATGATGGGACCATTATATTTTGACGCTGTGGTTTTAAGAAGTGACTCAGAAGACAGGCTTTGAAACGCCCTTTCCCACCCCCTTTTACCCCAAGCAAAGGACCAGATTAAAAGAGCCCTTGTTTGTATGAATATTTATGCTGGATCCTCTACAGATCAGATTGGAGGAGTTTATCCTGCCAGGCAAAGACAGATCCCGTGCTCTGATTTAATGAGAAGCTGACACGTTGGTAGCATACTGATGTATCTGATTGTCAGGAAGTCCGCACAGCGCGGTGAGTGTGCGTCTTGGGGCCGAAGTGAGGTGCCACCTTGGTCACTTTGTGCCACCAGGAAAGTTGTCGCTGGAAAGAGGATTCCCCAGACACCCTGTCTCAGGTGGAAGGTGAGGAGTGGGGATTCTAGTCTTCACCTACCTAGGAAATGGCTCTTGACACCACCAGTGAGTGCGCTGGTCAGAGGTGAACTCTTTTTGTTTTTATTTTTTAAAAAGATTTTTTTAAATGTATTTTTAGAGCAAGGGGAAAGGAGGGAGAAAGAGAGGGAGAGAAATATCGGTTGGTTGCCTCTCACATATGCCCCGACCAGGGACTGAACTCACAACCCAGGCCTATGCCCCGACCAGGGGATCGAACCAGCAACCTTTCGCTCTGCAGGACAATGCCCAACCCACTTAGCCACATGGGCCAGGCCAGGCCAGAGGTGAATTCCTCTAACCAGTGTTTCCCAAGGTGGGTGTGAAGAGCATGCTGCCTAGCCCGCAGGCTGCTGATAGCTCCCAAACAAGGAAAGGGCTGTAGGTCAGAAATGATGGGTTAGTGGTGAACGGAACAGACGTTTTCAGTGCAGAACTTCCACCCTGTGACTTTTGAGGAAGCAGAGAAAGGAGGCTGTGTGTCCAGACTTCTAGACCGTGGCGTTCTTCCTTCTCAAAGCTCCCTCCCAGCACATGTGCCCTTTCTGTGTCATGTGCCCCCCTGGCAGGCCGGGGAAGCCTGTGGATCCCCTCTCGGATCCACATTTTTAAATACGAAAAATTTAAAACACAGGGCTACAAAGAAAAGCAACTGTGCTGAACCCAAATGTCACGCTGCTAAAAACATTTTGAAGTATTTAAACACGGGCACACACTAATATGTGGGCTTCTTTTTTAAGGGGTCTAGTAACCACCGTTGTTTCAGAATATTCATGGCCGTAAATGATATTTCAGGATATGGTCAATATTTGCAGATTCTATATTTGTGAATTTGCCTACTTGCTGAAATGTACTTGTTTCCCCCATTCGATCGGCGAAAAATTTCAGTCTCCTGACCTGTGCGTCCCCAGCTGAGGTGGATTAAGGTGAAGCTCTGCCTTTTGGAAACAAGGGTTCTTTCACGGTTTATTTATTGCCACATTTTGGGCCGCTCTATGCTTCTTGTCGATGGTTTCACTGTTGACAATGTCATCCGGGTGTGATGCTGAAGTGCAGTCCAGGGTTTCTAGGGACAAGAAGGCTGTGATGGGCTCTATGGTGAAGACAGACGTGTGGACAAGCTTCTTTCGGACATGAGTCCCAGGGATGCTGGCCCTCAGTTCAGCGTGAACCAATCAGCTGTACCTTAAACAAGGCACCTTTACACGGAAAGCACTCCTGACACAAGGTTCCGCATCGATCGGCCGATGATCACGTGGTGATCGGAGGCCTGCTGGGATGTCATCTGTGTTTCTCGGTCAACCTAGGAGCAAAGGGCCAGTACTTGCCAACTGAGTGTTCAAGGCAGCCGTACGGAGCACAACTGCCATAAGTAATGAGTCGGTCGTATCTGCAACAAATGCAATGTGCTAGGAAAACATTTGCGACAGAGACAACAACAGCAGAAGCAACGCAAGATGACGAACTCCACTAGTCTCCTCGAAAATAGACATGAGAAGATCAATACAGGAACTTGGAAGCATCTTCAAAAGAGGATGGATTGGATAGCATTCTTCCTAAAGGAAGACAACATTTCAGCGCGGCATTCTCTGGGTGCATCTTGACACTGGATGATTAAGATTTCAGATTTGAAAAAACAGTAACTAAACAACACCACGACAAGCACTGGTATTTTGGTGCTTAAAAATCACATGAGATGTTGGAACACAAGAACCAGCGATGTGGTTAGCAAGATGCCGTCTGTGGGATGCGGAATGTAGGAGGAAGTGTCTGTTGACGGGGGTGCCTGGGGGGCACACAGACTGCCCCCCGCCTCTGTGCTTGCCAGAGATGGGCGAGGGAGGTGGTACTGAAAACGGAGCACAGTCGAATTTTTCAGCACTCCTGTGCCTTGGTGGTCAGAAAACTTCCACGGCACGGCACACAGAGAGGGGGTCCCCCATCGCTCCCACGCAAAAGAAACTTGATACAAGGCTTCCCCATTTGGCAACAGTTCTGAAACTATGTGTGACTTCACCAATGAGAAGTGGTATAAAGAAACTCAATGAAATTATCAACCGTAAGAAACTGCTTTTATTTTTCAGTTCCATCAGCAGACAGGGACATCACAGAACCACGGCTGTGGGAGCAGGTGATCTGATTGCCTGGCCCAAGAATGTCAGACAATCTTCCAGGGGAAGAAACGCTTTCTGACTAAGGAAATTCCCTGTTTTCTGACTTCGTGGGGGTTGTGGTATTTGTCAACTTAAGAAACATGTGTACATTGCTGTGATTTGTTTTCTATTTCTAAGTAAATATGCAGGCTTGCACCTAATTTTCCGTTTATAGTTTTTTGGGGTGAGCGTCCTTGGCAGCCAGCCAGCAGCCTTCCCAGGAGGAGCCCTCGTTCAGCGTCACTAGTGAGGCTGGGTCAGACCCTGGCACACTGAGACCCTGACCCTGACCCTGACCCTAACCCTAACCCTAACCTCAACCCTAGGTAAGCTGCCTGACATGCTGGATTTCTCATTTGTTGTTACAACAATTAGCCATTCAAGGGCACAGATGCTCCATTGGTTGGAATGGCACCCAAAGCACTCGATTCAAGGTTGTGTGCATGTCGGCTGGCGGGGAACCGACCCCAGCAGCCCTCAGGATCACACTGTCGTGCAGATATGCGCTTAAAGGGGGGAAAACCACTGCAAAGATGCTGCTGCAGGGGCCGCGAGTCTGGGAGAGCGCGGCCCCTGCAACAAGTTTCTGCTTCCCGAAGCTCCCAGGAACACATGTCCTTTGGGGACCTAGTGTCCCCCTTGGTCTCCAAACACCTGTTCAATCTGGGGGTTGAACGGATTCTCCTTTCCCAGCACCTCGGGCCACCGGAGCTGCACCTTGTCCCAGAGCCCATCAGCCAGCAGCTGCAAAGCCACCTGCGGAGAGGAGTGAAACACACATTACAACCAAGGAGAACATCGACCAGCGAGGTTTCCTCTGTCCTCCTGTCCTCCGAGTGGTGGACACACTCTGGGATGGTCCCCCGTGATTCCTGCCTCCATGTCTCTGTATGCTCCCCCTCCGTGGCTGAGGGAGGGACCCAACACATGGTTCTGACTAGCAGAGGGTGTTGGAGGTGAAAGGCTGTCACTGGAGGATGATGTGGCATCATGTAAAACCCTGCTCTGCTGGCAGCGTTCCTCTGGAGACTCCCCCGCTGCATCGCTGCAGGAGGAAGCCCACGTGGCGAGGGGCTGCGGTGGCCTCCTGCTGACGTCTGACGAGAAGCTCAGTCCTACGACCACAAGGAAGTGAATTCTGCTGACAACCCAAGAGAATGTAAAAGCAATTCTTCCCCTGTCACGTCTCTGGGTGAGAATGTGGCCTGGCCAACACGTCTGGATGTTAGTCTCAGGAGACCCTGTGACCTCTTGCCAGCTCTCCTGACTCACAGAAACCGTGAGATAAGAAATGAGGATTGTGAAGCTGCTACCTGTGTGCTCACTGGTGATTAAGTAATAGCGGTGCACTCTCCCAGAGCGCCATTTGTCCTTCACCTGCAGACAGCTCACACTTACTGCAGGCCTGAGGCTGGGGTCTGGGAGAGGAAGGACTCCCAGTCTTGTGAGCGAACCAGGCAGGGAGGGGTGGGGGGCCCAAGTCTGCCAGGGTGGGAGTGGGAGGGGACAGGTCTTCTCAGAAGAGGGTGACAACTGAGCTGAATTTTCAAAGAAGGGCTCACCAGATGGGGCATGTGGGGGGAGCAGTGCGAGAGCAGAGGACATGCGGTGTGCGTGCAAGGGCACAGAGCTGTGGTGAGGAGTGGCAGGTAGGGACCCGTGGGTGCCCAGGTGATGAGGCTGGACAGGTAGCAGGGGCTGGTGGGATCAGAAGGCAGTGTGGGTGCAGAGTGGGGCTGGGGGCCAGACACGGGCCTCCAGCCCCATGCTCCCTCTGTGGCTGCACTGCTGTGTACCAGGGTGCTCTTCATGCACCGTGTTAGCAGGATCCATTGTCCAACCCCCTGGCTTGTCTCGAACCTGCTTTTGACCAGCGGTCTCCCTCAGCAGATAACACCCTCATTCAGTTCACAAGTGGGGCCTGGCCGGGCCTGCAGGCCCCAGCTGGCTTGGTGGGCACCTGGGCTTTTAATGCTCATGGTGCAGGAACAGTGATGGCCTGGCTGGTGGTCTCAGAGGGGACGCATTATTCCGGGAGGAAGCGTGGGGCCAGCCTGACTTTGCTCACGGGCAGGCCCCGTGCCCCCTTCTGACCAGCATTGCCTGCGTGGTGCTGGGTGGCTTCCCCTGCCCCCCCACCCCCCCCACCCCATCCCAGGGGCTGTAGTTCTCGCATCCACCAGCGAGCAGGCTGGAGAAATGGTCAAAAGGCCTCTCTGGGTCTCAGTTGTGTGCAAGGCTTAGCAGTTGTTGGGAAAAAGGAGAACTGATTGAGACGCTGCATTAAATGTCCCCAGCATATTAATACGTTCTGGAGCCTGCTGAGCTGGACCCCAAGTCCTGGCCATCCAACTCCGTAATCTCGGTCATAGCCATGTGGTGTTGAGCACACCACAATCACACACACACATCACACACACCTCACACTGCACATACTACATGCACTACACGCACCCACATGGGCTGACTGTCTAGGGGCTGTTTCTGGGCGGGTCTGACCATCTGGCCCTCACAGCGGTCAGGGCCTTTGAAGACAGAGAACGGGCCTTGTGGCTGTGTCGCCTGCTATTTCCCCACATGGGAGGCTGCCGCCTGGTCTATAGAGGACTATGCCACTCTTTTTGGTCTGTGGCCCGTGAGGTTGATTCCTACACGCTGTTTCCCTAACAGTGATGTGGGGTTGAGGCTTTGCAATCACCCACCTCCCTGTCTAAAGCGACGAGGCAGCGGATGGGTGTGGAGGAGACGAATGAAGGTTAAAGGACAGAGCTCAGCCTGGGGCACGTGGTGGCCGCTCGGTTGGAGAGCGATCGTCGGCTGCTACTCCAGTGGGGATGCAGAAAATCGAGTGTGCATCGCTAATATCGTGATAGACTCACGATTTAGTGGCATTGCTATCACTAAACCAGAGACTCATGATAAAACGACCCACTCTAATCAGTCATTCGTTTGAGAGCCACTTCCTGAGCACCTACTGGGGGATCATCCCAGAACCAGTCTCCTTTTGTAACTCCCACCATACACGGCACAGGCAGGGGGCGGGGGATGTGGGTGGGGGTGGTGTGCTCCCCTCCTTCTCTCCCCTGACTCCGAATGAGCTCTTCCCCAACTGCAGGCATTGATGGTGCTCCCTCAGTCATAGTCTAAAATGGCAAAGCAACGCCAATCCCTTTGAGAAAAATTTACAAAGGCAATAGAGCAAAAAGAGAGAAACGGAATGAGTAGAACTCAATCTGCAAGTATAATAGAGACAGACGCTGCTAGCACCGGGAGTGGAGGCTTTCTGACGCATGCGCATGCGCACACAAGCTGGATCCCCTATAAATATCACTCCGCAGTCCCTCCCGTTACCGCGTAATTTACACATGGTGAAATGAACTCCAGTTCGTATATAGTCCCGTGGGCACTGACAAATGTGTGGAGTTGAGCCATCATGCCCATAACCATCTTTAATCTGCTACTATTTACTTGGCTCTTATTGCAAACATATTTCTGTGTCACTAAAGGTAGATCGATACCGCTGGTTTCACTCCATGCACCGAGTTTCATCAGATGGATGCATGCTGATTTATTGTGCCCGTGGAGACTTCTGCCACGCCTCTCCCTAGCACTTGTCATCAGGACTGGGGATGGAGACAGTGTCCTCCTGCCGGTGCACAGTGGGTAGGGGCGGGGTCCAGAGGCTGCCACGGCCGCTCACCCTGCTGCACAGGGGCGTGGGATGAACTCTGGTTCAGCAGAACCCCGGCGGACGCAGGGGTTCTGATTTAGTGGGATCTTCCGGTCAACTGAGCTAGGCACCGTGGGTCTTGTCTTTTGTCGTGGACTCTCGCAGGGCCCGGTGACAGGGCTCAGATAGCTGCCCTGTGGGCGGTGCTGGTTTGTCCAGGCATCACGGCCATTTGCAGCATGCGTGGCCCTTCCTCAGGTACGCCCACGCCTGCCGGTCACTGGCATGTCTCTGCAGGCCCCCGCCCAGGTGCTTCTGCAGCGCATGGCCACCTGCCTGTCCTCCTGCGGTTGCTGCTGCTCAGAAATACTCCTGTTGCCCGAACCAGGTGGGGGTCGCTGGCCCACGGCGAAGGCTCCTCTTTGAAATTCTCACAGAAGGGGAGCAGAGCGGGGCGACTTAACACCCCCTTGGCTGATGGGAAATTTTGGTGAAACAGTCCTTTCTGTTTTTACTCGATGCTCCCAGTCTCCCCAGGGTCCAGGCGTGAGGTCATAGCGAGGGGAGGGGGACCTGCTGCCGTTTCTTGATTGGGCCCTGGTGACAGCCTCCTGATGGCTTTTGGAATTTTTCTCCTTCTGATAATGACTTTGAAGTTGAGCCGCATGTCTTTGCTTACTCATATTTGGACTCATCTTCAATGTAAGACACACCTAGAGCTGGAGAGAGTTTTTATAAGATTGTATGTGCGTCTAACTGATGACAATTGCCGGGGAGCAAGATCGCAAATGCTCCAGGGAGTAACAGCCTGGCAGTTCCTTATACACATTTGGAACTTCGGGAATGTGAGCAAGATTCCATGAGGGTGGGAGAAGGCAGGGTGGGGATGAGGTTACAGGGTAGTCAGCAAGATTCTGCACTCTCTCCAGGGGAGTTTCACTTGTAGCAGAGCTGTGTGAACCTAGACGCACAAGGACAATGGACAGGGCTTGCTTACAGGGAAGAGAAACCTTTTACTGAGAAGTTATGCGCTGGGGTGTGACTGCCCACCAGGACCTGCCCAGTTAGGAATTTGTGATCAGATCCCCCTGAGAGGTCACTTCCCATAGAACCCCCTTTTTGTCCACATTAGGGTGCGTTCTTCCCTCGGGGAGTCCCTGGTTCTCCAAGCAAATGCACTGCATCAGGCAGGTCCACCCCACCTGTTCGTGAGACACGCCTGGACAGGACGGAAGCCCAGCGCTGGTCGCAGCTGGACGTTATCTGGCGTTCCTCCACGCTCCCACTTCATGGGCTAATTGAAGATATTTTGCTCCGGAAGTAGAGCTCTTGAGTCAGTCAACCATAAAATCAAACTCTACAAAGCAGCTACATTTTGGTAATATTTTTAAAGAAGAAATATAATTCAGAGCCAGATTATATAGTTTGGGCCAAAAGCTTTTCATGGCTCAACCCCTGTTCCATTGAACCCTTGCTAAACTGAACTCCAGGGTGCTACAAAACCAAAGTTAAAAATCCGCCCTGAACCTGTCCTGCAGGATGCAGGCTCCAGGCTAACTTGGTAGGATGCACTTTGACACCTTTCCACAGGGCGGGCCTGGCTTTGCTTCTCCAGCCTCTTCGCCTGCCCGGGGAACACGGTCTAGGGGGCTTCTGACCACTTCTGGTCCCCTTCATTTTAAATCTGCGAACTTCACCACCTGACCGTGGCAAGGTGTACCCGGCACTTAGATTTAAGGCTCCAGCCCCTCTGTGGTGATTCAGTATCGGTACCAAAACACTCTTGCTTTTCGGTATGTAACGCAAACAGACCAGACCTGGTCCCTGAGGCGTGGGCAGGGCCAGCTGAAAGTGATAGCTGTCTGAGGGCTCCCTGGCCCCTTGTCACTGCCAGCATAACATCTTTGTTTTTTTTGAGGGAAACTACAAGTCTGTCCAGGCATTTGGGTTCCCAGGAGCTTACCCGTTGAGACAAATAAAAACCTGGAGGCTATAAGCTTATTTAAAACCAGTCCACTGAGTATATATCTTGTCTGATTCATGCAGTGTACAGGGTTTGGGGCTCCAGAGAGGGGAGGGGATTGCCATCACGGGAACTTCCTTGCTTGCAAGGGCTTTTAAGAAGACGGTTTGAGTTCCTACGGGCACTAGAGAGGAAAGGAGGTTGCTTCATGTAGAGCTGTGCTGGGCAAAGCTGCTAGGCCAGGAGGTGTCCGGGATGTTCAGCTAGTGGGTCCTGGGGTGGCCAAGGAAGCTGGCCTTCACGTGTGTCTGTGGCTCTTCCAACATTCCCTGTTTACCGTGGTCTGATTTCAGGCCTCAGTATCTTTTAAGTGCCTCTTCAGAGGCTTCACTTTGCAGAGATTTTGAAAAGCAGCTGTTTGAAAAGGTTGACTTGCTGCATTTTGCACACATCGCGGATCTGAGTCTGGGGTCTTTGCTGTATCAATTTTCTTTCCTAAGTCAAAATTTCTTTGCATTTTTGTCAGCAGTCAGACTGTTATTCCCACCTCTCTGCTCTACCCGCTCTCACCCGAGTCACCTATGCTTTCCTAGGCCTTCCTTCCGGTGAGTTCTTCTGCGAAGAGCTGCAATGCCCACCTTGCTGCAATCATACCAGTATAGTCCCTCTCCTTTGAGTGTGGACCTGTCACTTGCTTTAATGGTGGCCCTGCACCATGAACCAGCTAGGAACTGAGACCCTCAGTTCAACAGGCCTCAGGGAATTAAATCCTACCAATAAGCACGTAAGCTCAGAGGCAGATATCTCCCCAGTCTGGCACACGATGAGACCCAGGCATGGCAGACACCTTGCTTAGTTACAGCTTGGGGTGTGGGATGGCAGGGACACTGGGGCGGAAGATCCCGCTAGGCTGTGCCTGGATTCCTGGCCACAGGGACTGTGAGGCATGAAATGTGTGCTGTTTTAAGTATGTTGTATGTGACGCCGACCACTAAAACACTTCTCAGCCTTAATCTTCTGGGATCTTTCCTTTCCTTCACAATGTGACGACTTGGGCTGATGTCCTTTCTGCAAATGTCTCCAACTCTTCCCTAGAAGCGGGTGGTTCCCTAACCTGCCTCCAGGCCAGACCCCTCTGCTGAGGTCAGAACCCACACGTTTGATCCAATGCCTGTTTTGAGAGTCCCGTCTGGATATGGTGCAGGCAGCTCAGATTCAGTGTGTTCACATTTCCTTCCGTGGAGCTTCTTGACGTGGCCGTTTCCACACCTTTCCATCCAGCCACCCAGTCCCAGGAGTCGTCTCTGGCCCACCCGCAAAATCTCGCCAGTCAGCAAGCCTGACACTTGAACTTTCTTCCTGCTGCCCTTACCCTGAAAAAGGTAGTTCTCAAAATTCTGCTTCTACACCTTGGGATTGAGATTAAAGGTAAAAAACAGTTGTAAGTCTGTATATTGGGACTTTTTCTATGCTTGTTTGTTTTCCATAAAAATATAAGCAGAGTTTTGATAGTGAATATACTTCAGCTAAAAAATGATCAGGTATAAATCATAACTTTGAACTGTTCAGCACAACCCGTGTTTACATCTATTAAACGTGTCTCCCTAAAATAATTGGAGCAGCCGAACCGGTAGTAAGTACTTGATAACTTCCTGCTTCTCCGTCAGGGTTTTAGGACAGAATGGGCCAACGTGGGAAGGGCTGGTGCCCTGCTAGAAGTAGGGGACCTCCACTCCACATCTCTGCCCCTCCGGTCTCCTATTGGTCTGGATGAATGTGGCTTCTTTAAATCCTTGCATGTCAGACTCCCCACGGTTCAATCTTCTGACAGTTCTGGGTGGTATTTGTTTTATAGTGTAGCTGTATTTTTTTGCTATAGCTGTGTGCAGAGGCGAGGCGTGTGTGCCTACGCCTCCACCTTGACCGGGAGTCCTTCCTTTAACATTATTTTTTAATAAAGACACATCATAAGTCAGGCCAGTGTGTGTTACAGATGAAAATGGAGCTTCCCTGGCTGTGGCCAGGGTAATGTCCAGAGTTGAGGCAGGAAGAGGCTGCTGTCCATGCCCCTTGCTTTCCTCTCACAGTATCCTTCCTAGAAGGTTCCATGGAAGAGATGTCTCACAGGGCTCGCTTTCAGGAAAACTCGTGATTTTTTTGTGTGTACTTGGCATCATTTATCTCATGGAGGCTGTGGCTTGTGCCCCTCTCTGCCCCTGAAAAGCCCAGAGCTGCTGTTGCAGGTGCTCGCCGATGTCTCTCAGAACTTCCCCACACACATTACATGAATATGGATTGCGGACATGAAGCCAAGAAGCCAGGTATTATTTCTACCTTGTTTTCCTTTCACTCAATTTTCACTGTATTTTTACTGAATCTTCTGTTAAGCCACATGTGTACATCACCTTAAATAACTTCTGGCATGCATAATTATATTAAAACGGGTAACAGCCTTGGTTGGGGCATTGTCCTGTCTACCTGAGTGTTGTGGGTTTGATCCCCAGTCTGAGCATGTACAAGAATCAGTGGATCAATATTTCTCTCCCTCTCTATTGAATTAATAAACCTATTGTCAGGTGAGATTTCAAAACGAATCAAACCAAACCCTGACAGATGGTGCTCAGCCACCACTGTGTGGGCGTGCTCACCTCGTTGGGGTGGAACCCGTCCACGGGCTCGATGAGCTGCCAGGGCTGCCCGCCTCTCTGCTGCCACTTCTTCGTAACTGCAGGGCACACACAGAGCCAGAGGGTTAGTGACACACTGCCACTGCCACAGCCGGAGAGCAGGGACTGTGTGCACAACGTCGTTGGAGCCGCCCGATGCCCTCCTGAGCCGTGGCCACCCAGCCTGGCTGCCCGGGGCCATTATCTCAGGTTCGGGGCTTTCTGAGTGGAAATCATCTTCCCGTTGTGTGATTTGCTTTCCCCCCTAACTCAGGAGGAGGACTGTGAGAGTGTCGGGTAAATGTAGTGAGTTGCACAGTGAGGAAAGACAAGCGTCCGGATATTCGACACCCATTTCATTTCATCTCGTTTCCCAGCGGCCAGTGGGACAGGATTGTGGGGGCAGGAGGGGAAATCAAACGTTTCGATGTCGCCTTTCACGGGCCACTATTGCCCGATGCTGCCTGCACGTGGTCAGCCGTCACCATGAAAAATCCTACAGTTGGTCGGAAATGTAATTACGTAAAATTATCTCAACATCACGGTTAGAGTGAATAGGGATGTAGAGGAAATAGTTTGAGGTCCAAAGTGATGAAAAGCAATAAAACTGCTCTTCCATAGGAAATTTCAAATCTTAGAGAGCCTCCAGGGAGAAAAATGTGAAATCTGCCTCCCCCTGGAGCAGCCCATGTCCTCACTTCCCCGGCATCTGGGCAGGGGAGCATGCACAGCTACAATTCCTCCGGTCCGTCCCTCCTTACCCCACGGGAGACCCAAGGGCAGGTGTCTGTGCCGTCTTTGCTTCTCCCTCTCTTGCCCCCAGGGAAGGAGTGGAAATTCTACAGGGGGTTTTGATTGGGCAGAAGAAGCTGGACTTCCCTAGAGCTGAATCAATATTACATTGCTTTTATAATTAGTCCTAAGATCACAACCTGCCATCCCCATCTGCTACCCAATCCCTGTCCCCAGAGGGGCTGCAAACCCTGCTGTCCTTCTCCGAGCTCAGGAGAGAGACCCTGCTGGTGGTCTGCAGCCCCCCACATGGGGCCGCCAGTGCTTGTTGGTGTGCCCCCCGGCAGGATGACTGCCACGGAGACGCTCTTTTATATTTTGCATCTGGGTTTTATGGGAAGTTGTTGGAAGCAGCAGCTGTTGGAAAGTGGCCTTCGAATTTCTTGGGAAGCTCAAATCGAGGACAACATCCATTGTGTTCTCCACACGGAGTCCCGAGGGAGACATAGCTTCGTGCTGGCGAATGGTGCATCCCGCTGAAGGAGTGGAACATTCCACTCCTGCTCTGCCGACGGGAAGCTCGGAGCTGGAAGGGTGAGAAACCACAGGAGCGTTTGCGTAGGCCGATTCTGCTGAGCCAGCTTGCAGACCTCAGCACCTGCCCTGGCCGTCAGTGCCCTGCGAAAGGCAGAGCCCTGGAGGTGCTCGCCTGGCTTTGTCTTCAGCGTGCCTGGCTGCTTTGCTTGCTTTTGAAGGGGAGACCTTGGAATCAGACTTTCTGCTGCAGGTTCAGTTCTGGCTGCTCTGCCTTTCCCTCTGGACCTGACACTTCTCAGCTCCTGTGGACTCTGGCCTGCCCTCCATGGGAGCAAAGGCTGTGGCAGCCGGTCCCTGCTAGTCCCGGCCCACCTGCTATGCGCCTGCCAGTGCTGGGTTCAACTCTTCTTTCTCCCTCTCGTCCTCAAGAGGGTAGGCCAGTCTCCTACTCTGTTTTTCTACTTTATACTGACTCTCTCTGAGCCACCTCCAATCTAGACAGTGAGTGACTGTTCAGGGAGCACCAGGCACTTGGAAGTGTTTCTTCAAATGCAGAGCCAGTGTCATCCCCGGTCACCCCCCTTGATGTTTTTGTTTCTTTGCAGCATTAGCCTCATTGTCACCTTGCTGTCCCACAGGGTCCAGTAAGTCCCCCCACCAGAAGCCTCCTAAGAGGTCAGTCTCCCAGTCCTCTCTGTGACTGCAGAGGTGACATGGCTTCCCTTCTGCCTCCGCTCCTTTACCTTACCCACATTCTCACTGTCCTTTCTCCTGCTTCACCCTTTGCTTTTAGGGTGATTTCACCTTACGCGATACAAATGTTAGAAAGAGAAAGAAAAGAAAGCATGAAAGAAAATTCCAATTGGCTGTTGAATTCCCAGGCTACGGAGACAGTGGGAACCAAGCGCAGTGAGGACTGCAGACAGAGCCTGCTGAAACGTAGTGGAGTCCGTGAATAAAACACGGAGACTGTATTAGAGAGGTGGACCTGAACCGGACTGCCCACGTAGCCTCTTAGGACACTTTCTGTCTCGCCACATTTGCAGAGAAGGTTGAGTGACAACTTGGATGCAAACCTGTGTCTTCACTGGCCGAGAGAAAAATCCAAAAAGAATGACCGTGATTGGGGAATGTGGAAACCCACAGCAGGAAGCAGACTTAAGCCCTACTGGGGACACACAGTTTCAGTGAAGATCATGTTCCTGGAGAGAAGTGTTTACTAGGAGCCCGATTTTAAAACAGTCAGACTTGCTTATACCTGAGTTTTCCTCTAATGCAATTCAACTTTGGCACGTAAGCTTAAAGTCAGTCTGGGCTCTTCCCATTTTGATTTGAATTTTCGGTGTGCATCGCTAACGACCACACTAAAAATCCTGGCCCGTAGGGAGAAGCAGAGATGGTGATGGATGTTATGTGTGATGGAACAAATGAACATAATTCAGCCATCAGAATTAGTGACTGTTTTCCAAAACGAGAAGGGACAGTCATTCCTATTCCCCTTGGAGCAACTGAGTGATCCCATAATGTAGGGATTCTGAAGTGAAAACTGTGCAGCCAAATCATAAAGGAAAGAAGAGGGATATTGACTTGCTAAGTTCTGCAAGGCAGCAGGGTACAGCTCAGGGCAGGGGCAGTGGGAGAGGCTCACACTCTGTTGTGACCACACTCCCTCAATTCTAAAGGACAGCAGTGATAACATATTCCTCTCCATTCCCCCTCCCCCATCTCCCCCTCATTAGTTGGGCATTACGAGGGAATCCAGCCTTTAGAAGACCTGGCTTATATGGAATACTCTGATATGCACTAAAAGACATGCCACAGGTTACCAAGGCTACAATCTGTCTATTCATAGTGGAAAACATCCTTTTCGCACATGATCGCTGTGTTGACAAAGGTTGCCAGTTGCCACGTATTTGCAGACATCAGTATTAATGCTTAGAAGTAGAGTCAGTAACACAGGCGAGAGTTTAAGGTCTCACCTATATCGTGGCGAGTGCCAAACAGAGTGACCCTTTCTAGTTTGCGTATCTCAGGGTGAAATTTTGCCACCTTGGAAAAACTGCAATGCCAGATGGTGGTCTCCACTTCTTCCCTGAGTGAGTTGAGAGTGGGGGGGTCTGCAGGGGTAGCAAGGTTAGTTGGTGGGTTTCTTTCCCACCTGGGACCACAATTCAAAACAGGTAAATACAGGTCTCCCGGGGTTTGGTTATAACGTGTTTTCTTCACCTGCGAAGTGAGACGGACTCTGCTAATGACGGCTTCTCAGCGAGGCAGCAGAAATCGTGGACAAAGATGCATGTGACACTTGGTGGCTCCTGGATGAACAGCAGCTCTCTCAGGCATTTAAAGAGAGAGATTAGAATCCTGTGCAGCACCAGGACATCATGGGCTGTTTCACCAACAGATGCATTGGGGATCTAAGGATCAGGTTCACTCCAGAGGACTTGTCCATGGAAGTGGGGGGTGGCGGGTGGTGTATTTCAATGGTCAGTGTCCACGTGGCACCTTGCCAGCCAAGTGGCATGTTCCTTCCTATCTTCGGGAGGCATGGCACAGGCGAAGATAGAGGACATTTCCCGCTCCGCTGCCCTTCCCTGAAGGGGGGAAGACTTGCCACCTCCGTTCTGTTCATAACTAGTCGGAGGGCAAGTTAGCACGAGGCAGAGAGAGCCTTGGGAGATGAGTGATTGATCACCTCTCAGGGCCTGGTCGAGGCTGTCAGAGCGGAGAACAGATTGCTCTTGTGCCCACCCTCGGGGGATAGGACCCGTGATTGCAATGTGCTCTGTCATGATGTTACTGTTGGCATTTAGCTAATTATTCATGGGAGACAGGAGCAAAGGGAACTAGACACTGAGCTTAATAAAGCAGGGAGCCTGGGCCCGCTGGCCTCACCAGGATGCTGCAGCTTCTCACACCCCAGGGGACCACAGTGCTGCTGCTGTGAGGACAAGAAGGGGCTGACAGGTGTTGAGGTCACCAGCGGGATACCAGGCAGCTCTTGGCCTAGACCTTCCAGGAAGACATGGCCTGTCCTGTTTTGTCGGCAGCTGTATTCCCAGCACCCACCCAGCACATAAGTGGAACTTAGTAAAAGCCTGATGACTCACTGGGGCACTATGGAGTCCCCTTTATTAAATTTTCACGTGCATATGGGCCATCTGTGGGCTGTGCTAAAATGCAGATTCCTAGGCCTCAGTTAGGAGTGGGGCCTGGGTTCTGCATTTATAAGTAGCCCCCAGGTGGAGTGGACGTTGCTAGTCCCAGACCACACGCGGAGGAGCAAGGGTGTGACAGACATGGTACTCTCTCCTGGGGGCCAGCGACACGCCAGGCGCAGCGTTGAGGAGGATCGCACAGTATTCCCTATAATCATGGCAAAGATTTGTTACGGAGACAGGGTCTCATTTTCCCGTCTGGAAGGGAGAGCTCCGAAACGTTCAGGGAATTGCCTGGAATCCCAAAGACAATAAAGCATGGAGCTAGAGGCCGCCTCGTAAAATGAGGAGTCCCCTGTGCACGGAGCTGTTATTATATTTTTAATAACTTTATCTGTATTCCAGGCTGATGAGGATCGAAGATCACTTGGTGGTGTGTCTGTTTACAGCAGGAATTCATCAGCGTGGTCTTTAGCTCTGCATCGTAACGAGGGGCTGCTTATCAGCACGTCCCTGCCGGTGAGAGAAATGCGTGTCACCTGGCCAGGAAGTCCAGTTAAGGGCGACTGGCCCTGTTGAAAAGATGTTTGGAATGGAAGGACTAGAGTCTGAGACGCCGAACACTTCAGCGGAGGTGATATCTGGTACTTCTCGAAGGCCCCTCTGCCTCACCCCGCTGCTTGTGCTGCTTGTGGGGGCAGCGTTGGCGGTGGGGAGGCCGCGAGGTCATCTCAGGACATGGATCCTCTATCCTTCGCCTGCTCCATCGAGCTCATCATTAGCGTCATCTCCGAGGGCCGTCAGTCTACAGGACGCTTTTTTCAGAGTCCAGATGGAAGGAGGAAGCCGCTGTCGCTTCAGTAATCGTGGCTGTTTCTTGTGGCCGCTCCTCAGTGACCCCCGTGTTTGGACAGAATGCCAGCAGAGGAAGACTAATGTCCTTTCTGGGAAGCCGGGATAAGGGTTGCCCACGTTGCCACAGGCAAATCTGAAGTCCCTCCCACAGTGACTCTGATGAGTTTCTTTCTGCGTGGGGCCTGGGGTCCACCGTGCCACTGAGTCCCTGGGGAATCACTTCAGTGCCCACTGTGACGGCACTGCCTCTGCTTTCCCCCCGGCCACACTTCATCATACTTCGTGGGTCGGAGTGGTTGGGACAAGCCCTGGCCAGTCTGCTCCCTGCTGGCCTCTGTCCCCACCCCCCCGCCCCCAGCTGGGGCAGCCTGTAAACATGGCCCCTGCCTTTGTCTGGTGTCCTTACCAAAAGCAAGTAACACTTACTTTCTTGGAAGTCAAAATCCAGGTAGAAAAGGTCGAAGTTTGGAAATTTCTCGGTGGCTGCGATTTTCTTCAGCATATTGGAGAGTTGTTCTGCTCTCTGAATGCAAAAGGAAGAGGGAGAATTCCTTGAAGTCCAGACTTTAGTGAGCCCAAAGTCTAGAACACTAGACTCTAGTGTTCTGCCTTTGTTCAGGCAGAACAAAGGAATGGGTGGCTCCCACCCCACTCCAAGGCGCAGAGCAGCTCGGCACATTAATTTCTATTCATGCACAAGTGGCCAACCAGCGTACAAACTGTTAAAATTCATTAGCAACCAAATCAGCGCGCGTGCAAGTAATAAGATACCGCGTTCCCCTGTGGGGGTGGCGAAGAAGAGACTAACAATCCCGATAATGTCGAGGGGTGCCAGGGGAGAGGCGGTGCGGGACGTCAGTGTGTTTAACCTTTCTGGAGAGTGGTTCGGCACGACGGAGCCAACCCTTAAACATGGCATACTCTTTGACCCGATAATTTTCCTAGAAATTTGTCTTAAGGAAATAGGCCTGGTGCAGAGATACTCACACACACTCAGGTTCATCATGATGCTATTTGTCAATGTGAAAAATTGGAACCCTTCTATGTCCAACTGCAAGGGATGAAATAAATCGTGCATGTGGAGGGTACTCTAAAATGACTGCAGAATTACGATGTGGAGGAACTGTTTTTGCAGGTCAGAGGCATAAAGCAATCTGTGTATTCTGACATTATGTAGGCAAAAAAGTCAAAATATCTATCTGTGAAAGTAATATTGGAAAGATATGTGCACACGTTAACTCTGGGTAGTGGGATTTGGGGTGATTTTTTGTTATTGTTCTTTGTGCTTTTTAAAAAATGTTCCCCAAGGGTTTTTAACAATGGAAGTGTATTTGTAAAAAACTGTGAAATCTTTTACAGAGAGATTATTCATGATCTGTGAAGGAACTGCATGGCCCATAGGTTTCCGTAAAGAAAGGGGAAAGCTCTGGAGGGCCTGGTCCTCCTTGAACTTGGGAGAACTCAGACATGGGCCCTCACCCCACTCACTGCCCTCAGCCTGCACTGCCACACCTGGGGCTGGCTTTTGAAGGGGTATGTGTGCACCTGCGTGTGCGCAGACGAGAGAGACAGGCACACACACAGAGATGGTGACTGACAGGCCCAGAGGGGGCAGAAGGAGGGAGACAGGGCACCTCACTTTCCCTCACCTTCTCAACACTCTCCCCCACCCCCAGGAGTTTGAGGTCTCTATTCACCAGCTTGGAGGCTGCTCCTCTGCCCAAACCCCATCCCCAGCTGCAAACGCCACGTCAAACACAGGACAAGGATGACCTGAAATGTCATCAAAAGGCCTGTGACAGCCCTACCTCGGAAGTGAGGGCCCGGAGAGTCCTGTTGGAAGACATCCACCCATGGCAGGGGCTGACCTGAGAGCAGGAAAACACCACTTTGGTGACAGAGAACTGTGTGGTGGCGAGGGGAACGCGGCTTTGGAACATGTTGGTGGCCACTCACCTGCAGACAGCTGAGGAAGGAGTAGAATTGCTTGTAGGTCACGTCCGCATTCAGCTGGCCTGGAAAACAGCGAGGGTGGCTTTGTCATATGCGCTCAGATGTGGCGGCCCATGGGGCCCTTATGCATGACCCTGTCTCCCTGACAGAAGGCTGGCACATCCAGGGACCTGCCCTGAGTTTTCAGTTGGCATGGCTCTTGAAGAATGCCTGTGCATCCTTTCTTTCTGAGCCCCTAGAAATTCAGAGCCAGACTTTGCCGGGGCGCCTTAGGAGTTGACTTCCTTCTCCAGCTGTTGGCCTGGGCGAGGGCAGAGCCTCCCCCAATTTGGACCCAGGGGGAGGATGCGAGGGCACATACGGACCACAGCATCCCTCATGGTGGACTCTGTGAGCATTGCATAGCATTCTCCTGGCCATGGTATGAAATGCCAAACTCCCCAGGAGCGCAGACAGCATTCAGGGTGGTCTCAAATCCTCATTCATTTCTAACTTATGTCGCCCAGGTCCGACCCACTCATCCTCGGCCGGACCCAGGCAGGAAGTGGTGAGTGAACAACGGCTCTACCGTTTGACGAACAGCTGGCCTCCCCACCGGCCTGGGCAGCCGCTGGAGGGGGGTGGCCAGCACACGATGTCCCTGCACGGCCCAGTGCAGCGTGTCTATTGAGCCCTAAATAGCAGATGTGTGCTCCATCCTCAGGTTTTGGTGCCGGTTCGAAAGGCACCTGAAAGCAAAGGCGGTGAGCACCCCAGGCGAGGTCGCCGGGAACCTTTCTAAACATCACTTGCAGATGCAGGACCTGCGGGGCTTATTTCTTCTCGCCTCTCAGGTGCCCCCTCTCTTGCCCCCTTGCAGCATACCCACCACAGAAGCAATTCCACTTTCGGGCTGTGGCCGAGACACCAAGTCCTGGCTCTCCCAGACCTCGGGGGGAGTGGCTGATGCGGTATTCATTACCACGCCTCTCACGCTCAAAAAAATAAAGGAAAATCATAGGCCCCATCTCGGAGCGGAGAGAAAGGTCGAAGGTGGTGGAGCAGTCTTATTTTTTACTTACACCTCAGATCAGTTAGACCGAAAGAGAGATTCAATTTTCTTGTCATGGAAGAAACATATATTATCTCTCGGTGCGCCTGAGCGAATCCCAAGGCTGGGAAACCACAGGCTTATCATTGCTGTTGAAGTCCCGGTGACACACTGGTGTCCTCTGCTCCTGGGAGGCATCCCTGTGGTCCCGTACTAGACAAATCCCAGCCCCCCTGGCCTTCGGTTCCATTTTCTGGAATCAACATGGAGCTCAGAGCACCAGCTTTCTGCAAGATCCCAGCACTGGGCTTCTTTTCCTCTATTTTTTTTTGTCTCTGTATTTTTTGTGATTTGTTCCCTTTCTGTATGTGTCTCTGCTTGTCTCAGCCCCACACAGCTGCACAAACTGAGACCTTCAGCCTCCTCCCCGCACCGTGGATCCTCCCTGTGCCCCAGGGAGCCGGCTGTGCCCCGCCCCCTTGGGCCACGGCCTTCCTTCTGCCCCCTTGTTGCTCTGCTGAAACTGTGGCCTGGTAATAAACCTCAGATAGCGTGGCTGAGACCCTGACACCTGCTTGTCCCCTCGGAGTCTCCTCTCCCTAAGATGTATCTTCTCCCTCGTTCTCCTGCGCAATGGCCGAAGTCTTTTCAGCCTGGGGGAGGTGGTACCTTAGTGAGGCCGGAAGCAGCACCCCTGCGCCGTCCCCCTTCTTACCTCCATGTCCCGGTCGGTCGCTCTGATACCTGGAGGGACTCCCTCTGATACCTGGTTGGTCCTGCCCCTGGGGCTGGGACTCACCTGCTGGCTCCCCCTGGTGGGTAAGCCCCCTAGATCTTGTTTCACCCTGCTTCCTGTCCCTTCCTGCGGGCCTCCTGCTGAGGTCCCAGCACACACATCAGGGTGAGACCACAGGTGTGCCCTCCCTCTGAACCTTCTCGGACTCCCTGTCCCTTCCCTGCTGTCCCCCTGCCATTCTAGGCCCCATCAGTAAAGGGAGAAGCCCAGTGGAGCAGGCAGGTCTGCCGAGCAGAGTAAGGGCCAGTCAGGTGCGGCGACAGGCAGCTGGGAAGCCCTTGACGCGATGGTCCATGCTCTTGGGTGTTTCTGCCTGCGCGAGGTAGGGTGGCTGTGGCGCAGTCATGGGGGTGGGGAGACCAGTTGGGAGTGCTTGCACTGGGCTCACGGTTTAAAGAAAGAGGAAAAGAATTCTTAGGGTCATTGTCAGTCATTTACTGTTTCTTTGAGGCATCACCTGTCTGTCCCTCCTCCCCCAGTGGCGGGCTGCTCTGCTCGGAGGAGCCCTGGTGTGGAGGCTGCTCCTCCCCGCACGTGGGGCCAGTGCAGGGGCCAGGCCTCTGGGTCCCTGGTCAGAAGGTGCGTCTGGTGCACAAAGCTGGTCAAGAACGACCAGGACAGGGGAGAAGGACTGTCCCTCGGTGCCTGGGAATGGTGGGGGCATGTGTGTGCATGGGGGTGGGGTGAGGGGCCAGGGGCTGGCCCCGTGGACACCCCGAGTCCCTCTGAAGCTAAAAGGGCAGCTTCCACCCCCCGCTGGCTAGAGTAACGGCTTGTGTCTCAGCCACTTGCAGTTCTCTAGGGTGGGGCTTTTGGTATTTGTTTAATGCCGGGACATCCCTGAAATTTTAGGCATCATAAAAGCCTGGTTTCAACAGAGATCTATCATACTTGCGTGAAATACCATCCAGGGTACCACTAACCCTGGTAAAAATACATTAAGTCAGACAGAGAGGAAGCCAGCAGTGAAATACACGGTATGCTACAATGCGTTTTGGAATACATTGTGTTTTAGGCTGAAGAGCAAGTGGGGTGAAATGAAGGTGTTGGTGTTCTGTGGCAGGAGTCCTTCAAGAAGGCCTAGGCACACCCTCGACTGGAGCCAGCGGTCCCAGATGCCTTGCCTGGAATGTGACCCTGTGAGCAGCACCCCGATGCTTAGGGCTTGGACCAGGGCCACTGACACTTAGTAATGTCACTGTGGGATCTATATTCTGGTTTTCCCAGTGGGGCTGTCTTTGCTGTCTCCTTTGAGAACAAGAACTCCACCTTAGCGTCCTCTTTACCTCACGGTGGGTTCAGTCATGTTTATTTCCTCCTAGACTGTGCCTGGGGGGACTCGTCACTGGTCAAAGGTGGCCTTTCTCAAAGGGTCCTGAGGATAGCCCTGGCCTGATGGCTCAGCTGGTTGGAACATTGTTCTGGGCACCCAAAAGTTGTGCGTTTGATCCCCAGCCAGGGCAAGTATGGGGGAAAACCGATCAATATTGTTATCTCACATTGATGTTTCTCTCTCCCCCTTTCTCTCTAAAACCAATAAAACATACCCTCGGGTGAGGACTACAAAAGAAAAAAATAAAAAGATCTGAGTGTGTAGAATCCTAATGTGTGAGGCTTATTGTCTGGTAATTCCTCAAAAGGCAACACATCCTCCCTGGGAATTTGGATTTCCGGTGCAGACTGTGGGGCTGTCACAGCCCTCGGGAGCCAGATTGACTGCGCAGTGACTCTCCCATAGGGCTGAAGGAGGCAGGTCCTGGGGATTCATCTCTCCCTCCTCCTGGCAGGAACGAGCTGGGAACCTGTGTTTGTTCTGGGCTTCCGTTACCTGCCGATCTGATGCTATGGCATTTAACCTTGTCTTTGCCGATGGTCAGGCTGAGTTCCCGCCTGTCCTACCGAGGCATGAGAGACTAGTCGTGATCCAGGATTAACCCCAGCCCCTTCCGCTCCCGGAACTCTTTCCTAACTCTTGCGATTGGCTATCTGAGTAAGAGTGTCCTGGTCATGTTTCTAGGCTCAAAGACAGAGGTAAATTGGAACATCCCCATATTTGCTGACACACCCTTTAGCACAGGGCCTTGGGAATCAAACGAGGGTGTTGTTCTGCTTTTGATTAAGATGAGAGTCATCCTAACCTAGGCAGAGCAGCTAAACCTAGAGGCTGGCCCAGCATTAACTTGGGAACAAAGATCCAAAGATCGGATTTGCAGCAGGAGCAGGCCAGGGAGGGAGAACGTGGGGGCAGCAGCCCTCTCAACAAGCCTCTTGGGTTCTGTGAGCTGTGTCCCTGCCAGAGGAGGGAGGGGCAAGCTGGTAAGTCCCACCTACTCCCCTCTGTCTGTCACCAAGGACCCTGGTGCTTCATTGAGGAATTCATCCTTTATTTCCCATGGCAACCAGGCAGTGGGGATAATTTAGGAAATGAATAATAACTTAAAAATATTAAGCACATTTTGAGGGTTTCATCTTTCTCCCTAATTAGATTATTTTTTTTAAAAAAACAAGGGTTGTTTATGTAGAACAAAGTGGTTGCATCTTTTCCTAGTTTATGCAGTGAAATACTGGTGAATGGTTAGCAGTTGGAGAGAGGCCATCTGAGGACAAGGCAAAGCTGAGGGCAGGGTTTCTCGACCTTGAACATTGTTGGTTGTTGGGGGCTGTCCTGGGCGTGGTAAGGTGTTTAGGACCATCCCTGGATTCTACCCAGTAAATACTGGTAGCAACCCCCTCTGCAGTTGTGATAATGGGTGTGAGGGCACTGCCCCTGAATGAGAACTGGTGGCATCCCTTCCAAATTGCATGGAATCATCGTTACATGCTGTGGTGAAATCGAGTGACCAGTGTGGCACACCCGAAAGGATTTCTAGAGGTGGTTGAGTGGAAGTTCACGGAAAGAGATTGGAGTGTAAGCTGGAAAACCCCAAGTCAAGTCCTTATGGGTAGGACTCAGTGAGTCGGAAATACGCCTTCTCTGCCCCCAGCTTCCCAGCCCCAAGCATTGCTGCGCCTGGTTGTCCTTCCCGTCTCCAAGGGGGCCCAGGATGGAGTCAAGTTCTTCAACATGTGATCACAGCATCTATCTCTACAGGGCACCGTTGAAGCCACGTAGCCAGGAGGAATATGCCAGGCGGCATTTTCCTTGGATAGCAATGGCATTTACGGCACATGTCCTAACTGCAGAGGAAATGACCTCGGTCTCATGCATGAGAAGCCTGCAGTGTGGGGGTCTGCTCTTGCCCTCCCTGGAGCCCTTCAAGAGCGGATAAGAGGACCCTGCCCTTTTCCCGTGTGGGAAGGGGTAGGAATCCCTGAGGGAAGTGTGTGTGTGTATGTGGGATTGACTTAAACCAGAGTGCAGGAGGGGGACAGGAGGAGATTGAAGAGACACAGAGAAGTCACATGTGCAAGGGGAAGAAAGCTCTCCTGAGGAGGCACCAAGCAATGAATTTCCACTCTTCCCCTTTGAATCGCTCACCCGCCTCAGAAGAAGCTGCTTGGACCTCCAGCACCTCTGACCTTGGGCTCGGGTAAGGAGGGGGCTATCGCCATACCAGGGAGGCAGTGGCCCCTTTAACAAAAGACTGGCCCAGGTGCTATCAATATGGGGCTGAGGAGAGGGCACCCTCCCGCCCTGAATTTTCTCCCGTGACACTTATCATCCTCTGACATGCTTTGGCGATCTTTTCACCACTGGAATAAAGCCTTACGTTGGTGGATGTTTTTGACAATTATGTGTACTGTGGATCACCCAGTGCCCGGGGCAGTGCCTGGCACATCACTGGCCCTCAGTGCGTTTCTGAAAAGGCATTCTCCTCCACAGCACAGAGAGAAGAGCCGTGCTACCTCCAGCTTACATTACAATGAAGCATGCAGCATTCGGTAAGCTGCCTACCCTCTCTGAGCCTCCCTTTTGCTCAGCATTCAGTGGAATGACTGAAAACGTCCATCTCACACGGGTGTTTTCCGGATAGGCACGGCAGCCCTTCCTAATGTGGATTACCACTACTTTTATGACATAATGCATCTGGAATGCTGGAGGGACTATTAGAAGTTTCTGGGGATCTCTGGAGCATTTCAGAGCCAAGGACTCCGAGGGAGTGTCACAGTAGGGCACCAAGTCCGCTGAAGGACCGCCGTCGACAGAATTCGATCTGGCCACCAGGGGGCGCTCACCATTGAGAGCCTGAGAAATCCTGCCCTTCGACTCCAGCAAGGCTTTCTGTCTCCCGTTTGGGCTTCATCAGCACATTTCTAAGTTTACCTTCAGTTAAGGGAGTTTCCTGACCTCTTACCTTTCACTCTTACCTTTCAATTTGTCTTACTTCTTCATTAATTATGTCTGCCCTTCCTGGCTTGGGATCTGGCTCTGCCCACCTTTGAATACTGACCTTTTGATCCTGCCCTTGGGGGTGCTCCCCTTCAAATCTCTGATTCATGGACTGTGAAAGCCTTTGGGGTGTATTTGCCTATGATGTGAGCTATATATATTGGAACTATATATTCATTGACATTGTTAAAGAATAAAAGCAGCCCTTGGCTGGTGTGGTCCAGTGAGTTGAGCACCGGCCTGCAAACCAAAGTGTTGCTGGTTCGAATCCCAGTCAGGGCATATGCCCGGGTTGTGGGTCAGATCTCCAGTAGGGGGACACACCACATATTGATGCTTTTCTCCTTCCCTCCCTTCCCCTATCTCTAAACAACATAAAATAAAATCTTAAAAAGAAATTAAATGGTAAAAGCAGCTTCAAAGCAATACCGAGAGGGTGATGTCTGTCGTGCAGGTTATCCCAGAGGAAGGCCCCGTCTGGTAAGCCGTATAGAATAACGTGGCTGCTGTTCGGCAGGTGGGAATTTAGGTACTCCAGCGTCTCCATGACCTTGGAATAGAATTGCTCAGGAGTGGTCATTTTGGGGACTGGATCAGTCCTCCTGTTGGGAGAAGAAACAGAAAATATCTCACCAGACGACAAGGATAGGTACATGCAAATTCTGAAGTCCCCCCCAACCCCCACCCCACCACATGGTGGTAACTGGTGCTACTTGAAAGACATTTCTGGCTTCCTGATTGCTGTGTGGTTGGCTGGGCCATGTCCCTGGTCTGGTGCATGAGCTGTGAGAAGTGACATATGTCATGTTGGGTGGGATGAGAGCCTCTAGAAAGCTCTTTTTCTTTGCCATGGATGTGGGCAATGTTCTAGGCAGCAGTTATGTCACCACGGAGTCCTGGAACAGAGTCACATGATGAATTTTGATGGACATATCGTGTGAGTGAGAAGTAAATGTTTGTTGCTTTATGCTCCCAAGATTTTAGGGGCTGTTGGTTCCTGCAGCGTAACCTCACCCATCCTAACTGACGGACGCCGTGAATGGAGTCTGGTATGGATTATTATTATTGGTTGGGCGCTTCAAGGTTGCAACTTGGCCCTTAACACTTTGCACCCGTATTACAGCGCGGGGAACAGAATGTCACTGAGGAATGAAGCTGCATTATGCGCCCACAATATGCCCTTCTGTTCGACATTGAATCTGAACTTTCATGAATTTCCTGACCGACTGCTGTTTCAGGCTGTCCCCTGCGACGCTCCTGCCAGCAGGCAGTTCCATGATGCCTCACGGCTTTTCTCTTCCCGGTAGTGCACTGGTGCTCTGTAGAACGTTTGGAATTTTAAATTGTATTTTTCTTCTTGTTTCATAACAGGTAGTGAGCACAGAAAATGAAAGTTTTGTAAGTAGATATAAAAGCATCAGCCTAAAAGCGGAAGCGTTTAAGACCAAGATGGAAATCACAAGTGAGCTGAAAGAAATAAACTTTTAGTTTCAAACAGGCATTTTTTGAGCTTAAGCTGGTTGACTATTTTTCATTTGGTTTGGAAAAAACAAAATAGGAAATGCATGGATCTCTTCTAGAAGTACCTCACTGGTAGTTACATTTAAATTTCTTTCTTTCCAGCTGTGTTTCAACGGCAAAGGGAAAAGGGAGATGCTAGAATATGTGTTGGCTTTAATAGGTAAACCTATTATTGTTCATTTTTTTTTACACGGCTGACTTTTGTACACGCAGGATCACCTTGAGTTCTAATGAAGATACTAACCTGCACTGAGCTGGGAACAGGAATTCACTAAGATTCTCACTTGCCCGGTAGGCTCTAAATGGCCTGATGTTAAACAGAATGAAACAATGATACATGTTGTTTTCTATTTGAGTCCTCAAATTCCAGACTTGCCAAATGACCCTAGAATGGGTGGGATAGCATCCCTCAGAATGTGACTGTATTTGGAAACAGGGTCTTTGCAGATGTCGTTAGTTAAGATGAGGTCATCATATTGGATTAGGGTGGGCCTAAATTCAGTGAATAGCACGTCCTTGTGAGAAGAGGAGAGGACACACAGACACACACAGGGAAGAAGGCCCCGTGGATACAGAGGCAGAGACAGGAGTTTTGTGGCCATAAGCCAAGACATGCAAGGGTTGCTGGGAGCCCCCAAAACATGCAGAGACAAGCAAGCACTTCCCCTTAGGTCCTGCAGAGGGAGCAGGGCGCTGCGGACACCTGGATTCCAGACTTCCGGCTCCAGAGCTGTGCGAGGACGCATTTCTCTCGTTTCAAGCCTTCCAGTTTGGGTGCTTTGTTACAGCAGCCCTAGGGAGCTTTATGCAGATTCCAAACCAGAGAAAGTAGGTCCATGACTCACAGCCTGAACCCAAGGCCCAAGTCACACAGGAAGAGGGGACAGAACAAGGCCCCCAGGGACATCCACTGTTCTCCCTTTCAAGGGAGCTCCTAAATGGAGGGACCTTTTCAAAATGTGTCAAAATTCGAAGTAGACTTAACTCTTGACCTTGAAATTTTACTTTCAGAAAGGCGTCTTATAGTAAAATTTCCATGAATGTGCAAGAATGTATATCTAAATGTACATACTAATTGCAGCGTTGCTTGGAATAGTGTGAAACTGGAAAAGTGACAAAGGCCGTCTATGAAGCCGTAGTCCACCCACGTGGTGACGCACTCCACGGCCACTGAAACGAAGGAACTAGATAGAGGTGGTGGCCATGCACGATTCTGAATGAACTAGATGTCCCTGAACCAACCGTTCACTTCAAAATGTTTAATTTTACATTAGGTGAATTTCACCGCAATAAAATAAAAAATATATATAAAAAGAATAAAATAATCTGCATGCATTAGCATAGAAAGACTGCTACAAAGTATTGGTGACAGAAAAAAACAAATGGCAGAGTAGTAAGCATAATATCTCATTTAATGAATATTAATAAGTGTGTAGGTTAGAATTTCCATAGAGAAAATCTGGCTGCAAATACACTCTCATGATTGGTTAGCTTGTAGCACGGCAGTGGGGGTGGCAGGGAGTGATTCTGGGAAAACGTTCACTTCTGAAGCTCTGTGTTATTCAACTTTTCACAGCAGATGTTACCTTGTAAGTAGAGAAAAATATAAATAAAACAGATTCCCATTTCATTTTCATTATCCTTTCTAAAGGAGAAAAACTGGACTCGACCTAAGTTTTAATGGGAGGGGCAGAAAACACTATTTTATGTCATTTGCCCTGCATCTACTTCACTGTACCTATTTGGGAAGAAAATCACTTCCCAAATTGCAGGGATCCAGGCGACAAGGCTGACCACAGGCAAGGGGACCTCAGCGGCCAGTCTGTGACGGGCAGCGTGTGCCCATGCAAAAGAGAAAGAGGCGGAGCCAGCCTGGCATTTCCGGGAAGCCAGCGGGAAGTCAGCTGAAGTTGATGTTTGTGCTTCTAAACTAGGGACTGGGTTGTTTGGACTAACAGGAGGGAGGGAGGGAGGGAGGGAGGGAGGGAGGGAAGGAAGGAAGAAAAGAAGGAAGGAAGGAAGAATCTTGTCCTGTTTGAACAAACTCCAGCATATATTAGGTTGGCCAAAAAGTCCATATGTTTTTTACTGTGAAATAGAAGACACATTTTTAATTTTCACCAATAACTTCATTGATTTGGCTATTTTGAGTAGATTGGCTAGTTTGCATGTGGCAGAACATTGATCATTCTCAATTAATGTCTCGCTACCGACTTCAACTGGTCCACCCAACCGTGGACCATCCTCCAGCAAGAAATCTCCAGCATGAAACTTCACAAACCACTTTTGACACATTCGATCAGTCACCACACCTTCTCCACACACAACACAAATTATCTTTTGTCTTTCAGTTGCATTTTTACCTTTCTTGAAATAATAAGGCATAATATGCCAAAAATGTTGAATATTTTCTTCCATCTTCAATATTAAAATGGCTACACAAAAATTCACCAATTTTGATAAGTTTTTTTAAATGCACACTAATAGGACAGCTGTCACAATACACTCTAACAACATTGTTTCAAATGAGGTTAAAGACAACTAAGAGTTACTAGAGCCATTGTATGGAAAAAACTAAGCAAACTTTTTGGCCAACCCAGTCGAACAGAATGCTAAGTTCATGTTTTGTTTCCTTGGGAGAAATTATTCTACTTTATGAATACTAGTCTCCCTACCCTGCACAAACAGCACTCAGAGGATTTAAGAGGTTGCTTCTACCCACTGGGGGCAGATGGCTGGGTGGGGCCTTGGCTTGGTTTGCATACGCACAGAAGCTCTAGAGGCCCCCACCTTTGCAAAGAGAAACCCTCCCCACTGCCTTGCAGGTTTGTCAGACCAGGAGAACCTGCCCAGAGCGACCAGGGTTTACATTCCCAGTGGGCTTGGAGTGGGACAGTGGGAGTGACATGAAAGCAGGCTGGGGGTCTGAGTCCTGTCCCTTGTCACCAGGAAAGCCCCTGCATATCGCTTGGTGACTCCTGCCTTCCTGGTTTTGTTTTTGTTTTTTCTGTTGTTGGCACAACAACGCCGGCACAAAGCAATTATGCCGAGTGAAGTCTCTTCAGCCACATAAAGGCAAGATAATGAGGAGCAAGGCTCCCCAACCCTCTACTTGGTGATTGTTTTGTGGTCAGAGACTCACCCTGATGATACACAAGGAATCTGAGCTAATTTGTACTCATGAAGAGGGCACCCCACAAAATGAGCAAGCTGGACCCCAGATGGCTGATGACTCAGGGAAACCCAGTGGGGGCACAAGGGGCTAAGGGACAGGTGGTGGGCTCCCCCTGCTGCAGGCCACAGAAGGTGCCTCCTGACTCTGCCCTGGAAAGGTATCTGTGCCATTTTGACCTGGGTACTCCTTCCTCTGGTGATTGCAATGGGGGTTTAGTTTGAGTATTTTGGGGACTGAAGAGTCCCAGGGGTTTGGAAAACACCTTCTGGGCCTTCCCTGGTGTCCGAGGACGAATGGACTGAGCTGAGACTGTCTAACCCTTTCCAACCCAGGGGTCCTGGTGCCCACGTCAGGCCCACTTTGTCACCCCAGGTTTGCCTGCCCACTCCAGTGCCCTGCGTCCCCCTCACATGCCAGCAAGCTTGGGCCAGTCACTCAGATGAAGAGGTGGGGGGTTTGCTAGGCTTTCAAAAGAGAAATTTGAGAACCGGCCTGGGGGCCATGATGCTCACATGGGGCGGGGGTGGGGTGGGGGGAAGGGAGCGAGACATGGGAGTGAGACATCAGTGTCCACGATTGTACCCTCATGCCCGCCAATAACACTCGGTGGGCCCAGAACTGCCTCACCCCTGGGGCAGCTCAGAGCCTGTCTCTGCCCTAATGAATCGTGTCTGACCAAGCAGAACCCCTCCTGGCATGGGAGCAGGGCCACGATCGTCCCTCACTCTGGCAGGTCTTCCAGCCAGATTTTCCCTGGCTGATACCAGAGAGAGGTGCCCGCAGCAAGGAAGAGGGCGGGCAGCCCCTGCGGGAGACACTTCCCAGGACCAGATGTACCGTGACCTAGTGCCCAGACCTCCCTCACACCAGCATGTAGGTTTTCCACCCCCGTCCCCCACACCAGTGAGAGAACGAGCCCTTTTCTTCAGGCCAGCCAGTTGTCACTGCACCACCTACCTCTCACCCAGCACCCAGAAGAGGCCTCTCGACACAGACTGGGAATGGGGTGGGGACTTCTGCGCTCACACTAACTACCCCAGGAGTGGAGATGCTGGGTCCCCTAAAAGTGGGTGTGGCCTGCTGGGCGGGAATCTGTTCCCTTGGCCATGGTGCCCTGAGGGAGGAGGCTGGGGGACAGATTCCTCTGAGCACAGCCCTGTTCACCTGCTTTGTGGCTGGTTTCTACCATTTGGGCAGAACGGGTCGTCTCCGGCTGTGCAGCTTCTTGGGTCAGTCCCTCACCTGGCTTTCTCTTCCTACAGGCTGATAAGCTAGCTGCTCAGGGAAGGAGTGGGGGCTGGGGACGGTGAGGGGGCTGACTGTCCCCACCATCTGAAGCATTGTCATTGCAGAAAAAACTGCTTGAACGCCATGGCACACAGACAACCTATGTGAGCTGGTCCTGGCTCTCTCTACTAAGTCAAAAATGTGTAATTGATAATTTCTACATCCACTGTGAAAACGGAACGCTGTCAACTTATGTGGCTAGTGGTAGATGCCTTTGTAATTCTATCACATTTCTAGTAATTATAATGATCTTCTCAGCGCTGTCGTGTTGGGATGTTGAGGATTCATTGTCATCACCCTCTGTGATTTGAGGGACTGAAGGCCACTCTCTTTTCCCATAGCTGGCCCTGTCACCGCAGGATCTGCTGCTGCAGCTCACTCACATTTGCCCGTGTCCGGGAATGTCTCTCCTTCTCAATCACTCACATTCTGTAGCTTTTGTGGGCAGTGATTGGAAGTCCCTGGAGCTGGGTTCGCTTAGCCAGATGGACTAGAGTTTCAATGAGAAATGTAGGTTTGCATGTGTTGCCTTATTTCTTGAATTCCAGACACTAAAAGCTATCTTCCCACCATGACCTTCAGTCACTGAGCAAGAGTTCACTGAGTAACTGCATGAGTTCAGAGGCTGAGACAGGAGCACATGATTGCATTATGTCAGCAAGAGCAAGATGATGTCATCGTCAACCTGGGGAAGGAAAAGGTCAAGCGAAATCCCCAAACTTGTCCCAGGACAGACTTCTTATGCAACCCGTCGCCGGAGTGAGCTTTTTATGAAGTCACTTTGCTCATTTTGGGTTCTCCACTCCACCTTGACGTCCTGGCAGATGGGGCGGTGTAGTTGCCATCTGTCTTTATTTTTCTAACCCCTCCGCAGGACGTAGCAAAGTGGGCACCGCGGGGACATCCCACACTGCCAGCTCCGTTATTTTACCCAAATGCTTGCTGCTTCTCTGCCCAGATCCCGGTGGGGGGTGAGGGGGAGGCTGGCATTCATCCCCAGCTGATAGCTGCCTGCCCTTGGCTCTTTGGAAAAGTTTGCAAAGTGGGCCTGGCTGGAAGGGCCTCTGGGTAAGCAGATTCTGCTGAAAAAAGGGCAGCTGCAGGGCTTTGGGTCTTGGAGCCACAGCCCCTTCCTACAGATGTCCTGCACTCGGTATAACTAGTCTGTGCTCTGTGTCCTCCAGCAGGCTACGACCCACGGGCTGGAGGGGCGCTAGCCGATCTGACCACAGGTTTGTTCTGTTTTGTGATGGGGCTGGAGGCTGAGGGTCATTGCTTGTCCTTCCAGAAGCAGCCCGAGGTCAGGGATGGCGGCCCCATTGCCAGTGTGTGCCAGAGCTGGCCCATCGCAGGTGCCCAATGCCTACTTTGAAATGGGAATGCATAAAGGGAAGCAGACAAGGGGATTGTAGGAAAGAGCTCAAAAGTTCACTGGAGAACCTCGTTCGGCTCTTAGCTTGGCCGCTCAATGCTCGATGGCAGGATAAGCAAGTTCCTTTACCTTGCAGAACCTCAGTTTCCTCATCTGTAAAATGGGGACATCATACTTGCCTCCTGGGACTGCTGTGGGGGTGAGATGATATAGTGAGTGATGTGACTCTGGGCTCATGGCAAGTTTAGGGCTGTTTGCTCTTTACTGGGGAGTCCCAGGCGATTCTTCACAGGGGCTGGGACTTCGGTCCCCAGTTCGTAGCCAGGGCAGAACTGGGGTTCTGAGGAGAGCGGTAAACCAGCGTGGGGATTGCCAAAGCAGGGTCTGGCACATAAGCATTTCTGGATCAAAGTGTGATATGTTCTGCCCTGAATTCACTACACTGAGTAGGTCTACACCTCCTTCACCGTAAGAGTTCTAGGCTCTTGTGGAGGTGTCCAGGAGTGCAAACACTTCGACAATAGGAACAGGACCAGGAAGCCAAGGCTGGGCCATGAGCAGGAACCCCTTTACTCCTAGTGCTGCACAGGGCAGAGCCCAGCTCTGTCAGCAATCAGTGAATTAGGCAAGTCATGTCACTTCCTTGGCTTTACGTTACTATTTTCTAAAATGGAGATCTTGTGTAATTTTTTTTGTTTTTGTTTTTGGCTGTGATCACAGGACAGATGACATTTATATATGCAGCATACTCTTAGGGGCAGGCACGGATTTTGAGAAATCTCCCAAGATGTTGTGAGGGGGATGAAGTCATTCAACATTTTGAAATCTCTGCTGATATTAGTGGGTTAGCAAAACGACTTTCTCCCGTGGGCCACGCATGTAAACAGGATTGGCTGTGAAGTGTGTGTAGTTTCTCTGCAAACGCTCGAAGTCTGTGGTGGCTCTACCACATGCGTGTGTATGCGAGAGTATGGGAGGGAAAGCTGTTCTGAGGGGGTGGCTGTGATTCTGCCTTCTTTCATTTAAAGAAGTCATGAGCCTCAGTCTTGGACTCCTGGCTAGTAGAAGCATATTTCCGGGGACAGAAGTCAGCGCTGATCTGACACACCTATTTGTTGTGAATCAGAGCAAAGAATGAATGGATTAAAATGGCTTTTAAAAGGGCCTTTCAGCTTTGCGGGTTGGTTCTGTTGATTTCACACGTGTCTGGGGCTTGTGAAGACAGAGACATTTAATGCAACAGCAGACTGGTGGAGTGGAAGAAAGAGGGAAACCTGGAGTCAAAGAATTCTCAAAACCGTCTTTCTTAATAACTCACCCGTTGCAGACGTCATTCCCGATCATGGCGTATATGACGATGGCTGGCTGGTCCAGCAGGGGGTTCCTAGACAAACTGAGAAGCCACAGATAGGATTTGAGTCTCAAACACTTGGCAACCTAGCTTGGTAGCCAGCGTCACAGGCTGGGCCTGTGAAAGAATCTCTGAATGCCCCCCTGTCCTGCCCTCTGGGGAATTTTCGCTATTTTTCTTTCATTCTAGTTATCACCATTCCGATTCCTCCCTTTCTTCTCGGTAATCTTTAGCCCACTTCCCGTGAGGGAAAGACCCCGTACATGTATCGAACTGCAGAGTGGAATGACGTGTCCAGGAGGGGAACACGCCACCATGTCCTGGCACCTTTCACAGCCTTTGTCGTCAACACGCACAGGTGAGGTACTTGGGTTCCTTATCTCCAGGTTCATAAGACATTCTGTGGGCCTGCAGTCAACTCGGAAAAATCAAGGGTCCCCCGAGGTTTCCGTTCTGGGCACCCAGGGCTATGCTTCTGAATTTTAGGCCCAACGTGAGCACAGAATTGTTTTCTCATTCTTAAGCAGGAATACAAAATAATCCTTTTTGTCTTTTTCAGATACTTTAGCCAGATCTTAGTTTCACCCTCTTTGTGTGTGTTTCTGTGATCCTTCCTGAAGGACATATGCAAAGTAACACTGCCCACACTCACTGACCAAGAAGAGCTAATGTCCCAGTGTTTTCGGAGTGGCTAACAAGCCACTGATGCCCAGGGCAAGTGACGACGGCGTGACAATGGAGTTTTCATTCATTTCTAGAAATGAGGAACTCCATTGAAAAACAACTTCTTATGTCCCTCTTCCACTTACCTTTTTATAAATTCCTCCAGGTTTTGGGAAGATGCACCTGAGTAATGAAAATTGAGAAAATAATTAACATTAGTGAGTTCAGTCCAGCATGATGAGTAGGAAGGCCTGGTTATCTGAAACCGTGGAAGAGACACAATCGTTCAGTCAGAGGTCGTCTGCACCCTCATGCTGACGGGAATAACATTGCCCTGGAACTCTCCTCGGTGGGTCTTATGTTTCCTGGCCATTATATTAACATAACTGCGAAGTCTTTGGATTTATAGGTCTCAAGACATTTTCTAACATGAATGGGTAAACTTGCTGGTGGCTGTAAGAAAAAGGTATATATCTAGCACCAGGGAGAGAAACTACCCAAAAGATTAAGGAATGAGTTGAGGGAGGAGAAGAAGGGTAAAAAGGATTCTTTGAGATGCACGGATGTCCCCAGAGAGCCTCAGGGAAGTGCTGGCTGGTATCCCTGCCCACTCCCAAGGCCCCTCCTGCTGGCTGGCCTGTGTGCCAGGTTCAGATTGTAGAGGTGATGTATTCTTTCAGATCCTGCAATGGCATGTATGCCCATCCTGCCCCCACCCTGTTACCACCTGTAATGTATCTCTTATAGGAAAGTCGAGTTACTCAGTCCTCATGTTATTGTAGACACTCTGTGAAGCACTTCATATTATTAGTTCCTTGAGGTCTTAGCACAACTGTGTGACATAGGCACATCAGCAGCCCCACTTTATAGATGAGAAAACTGAGGCTCACTTAAGTGACTTGCCTAAAGCCACATAACTAATAATGTGGAGAGTTGCAATTCAAACCATGTCCCTCTTGCCTGCCAGGCTGAGCTCTGGCTCCCTGGGGGACACTGCTTCTATAGGGTGGGGGTCTAGAAAGAGTAAACCTATGTAGGTATTTTCTGTCCCTTGGAGGCTGATCTTCAGTAATAAATGAGTAATTCTCAGGTGGGAGGTGCAACTCCAGGAACGAGGAAGATAGTTCTGTAACTGCCAGGCATGCAAGGCTGGGGGGCAGGTGCATTTTATGACAGAGCCAGTGCGCGTTCTTACAGACCCACGCGGGACAGAGGGCCATGCACAGCTGTGGGGAACATGCTGGCCCTTGCTCCTGGGAAGCTGTGTGACTATGCAGTGACCGCCTCTTTGTCACATGCAACTAGGTACAAGCTCTGTGGGCAGTGTCAGTGTTCTCTTGGCTGGTTCAGGAATGCGACCACATTAAATGAGCATTGCTTTATTTCCTTGTTTTACACCTGGTAAAGTTCCAGCACACAAACTTGACCAGTTTGACCATTTTCCAGTGGACAGGTCAGTGGCATTAAGTACAGTCATACTGGTGTGTGGCCATCCCCACTGTCCATCTCCAGAACTTTCCCATCATCCCACTCTGGAGCCTCCTGCCCATTAGAGAGTAACTCCCTGTGCACCTCTCCCAGCCTCTGATCACACCGTGCTGCTTTCTGTCTGTATGAGTTTAAACTGTGCTAGGTGCTTTCTATAGGGGCAGTCACACAATATTTGTCTTTTTGTGTCTGGCTTCTTTCTTTCTTTTTTTAAAAAAGATTTTATTTATCTATTTTGAGAGAGGGAAGGGAGGGGGAAAGAGAGAGAGAGAGAAACATCAATGTGTGATTGCTGGGAGCCGTAGCCTGCAACCCAGGCATGTGCCCTGACTGGGAATTGAAACTGCGATGCTTTGGTTCATAGCCCGCGCTCAATCCACTGAGCTACGCCAGCCAGGGCATGTCTGGCTTATTTCAATTAGCCTGATGTCTCCAAAGTTCATCTATTTGGAGCATGTGTCCTTTTAAAGGATGACTAATAATCCACTGTGTGGATAAACCACATTTTGTTTGTCTATTCACCTATTGATGGGCATTGGGGTTGTTCCTACCTTCTGGCTGTTGTGAATAATGCGGCATGACCCTGCTTTCAATCCTTTTAGGGATATACCTGCAGAATTTCTGGACCACGTGGTAATGCTGTGTTTAGTCTTTTGGAGGAACCACCATACTGCCTTAAATGAGCAGTACTGCCTTCATTTCCTTTGTGTGGTGAGGTAGGGTGTTTTCAATAGGCAGAGCTGTCCGCTTCTCTCCCACGCACACCTTCATCCGCCCTCTCCCTCCATGTGCTGAGCACCCGCCACGTGCCTGGCAGAGCGGGGAACTAGCAGGTGAGTGGACACAGCCTCTGTCCCTGAGCAGTGGTGTCTATCGGTAGACATATAACTGAGTACTGGCACGAGGCATCACACGGATCCAACCCCAGTGACCGAAAAGGGGAAAACTCAAGGGATTTGAGTTCTTATCTCTGCTCAGAGAAGGTGCCAAACTGGGTCCTAAACGTAGAGACGCAAAGTATTTCTGGGTGTTAGATTGCTCCCCACTGTTGTCAGAAGCGAGGAGGCAGAGGGCGGCCACCGCGCGCTGGCAGGGTGCCTGCGATGGCTCCTCATGTCAATGGCTGGGCCTGCGTTCAGTTCCAGTCCCAAGCTCACACCTCCCATTTTCAGTAAGATAACAACTCAAGAGGTGTTTCATTCTCACTCTTCGATTTGTGTGCTAATGAGAAATGAAAACTAATAAAAGCTCAAGGACCAGGCCAGGCCAGTGATTGTCCTCATTATCCAGAGGACAGCTGGGAATTTGAGGGGCAGCTCACCCACAGAGCCTGAGGGAAAGGAAATAAAAGTCTGTCATGGTGTGCCCCATGCTCAGCCCCTCCTGAGGTCCACAGCACCCACACCCCTCTGCTGCTCGGGTCAGCGATGGTGGGCCAGTGGCCCCTGTCAGGGCGGATGTGAAAATAGCAGTCACAGATATCCACTCAGGAAGAGAGGGTGTGCCTACTCTTCTCTACCCAAATGTCCGTATTTATAACATGAGTACCGTATTTTCTTTGCTCCAAAGCTATTGCTCCTTCCAGGATTTCCACTTCTCTTAGAAAGTTTCACATTTTGAGATTATGTCATTTGTGTATGTAATTACTACTCACTTTCTCTTCTTGAGCCCCCTTTCCTGTGGCTCTGCTATCCTTCTGCCACACCCACTGACAATTCTTTCTCACCCCTCCCAGTCTCTATCGTCTTTCTCCTCTTGTCTATAGCCTTCTCAGCTGCCGGTTTTGCCGCAGCTGCTGCCGCCGTTACGGGAAATCCGTCCCGAAGCTGTTGGCCTGAGAATATGGGTGCAGGAAAGGCAGCCCCCGGCCTACGGGAGGCGGCGGCGGAGCCAGGCGAGCCTTCGGAGAGCTGGCACTACCCTGCAGAGGGTCACACTCCAGTCTTTCCGATTACAGTTCAGAGACATGGAAAAGGTCTGACTATGAAACAGGGCATTTAATCTATTTGTCAGGCTGGTCCCATGGAGAATTACCTGCTCCTAATCAAAGAAAGAAGAGGGTCTTTAGGGCCAGCAACATCGGAATTCTGGCTCATCCTGCTCTTTTTAAATATGGCGTAGTGCGTTACAAGAAGAGAAGAGAAGAGGGTTTCCTGTCGCCTAAGTGTGGTCTGTCCTTCCATAAGTAAATCTCAGCTTACACCCCCACCGTGGGACCGGTGCGGCCCATGACACCGAGCACTCAGCTCTGCTGGGAAGGCACCTTCAGGGGTCTGCTAAGTGAGCCTGCACCTCCCAGGCCTCACCCAGAGCAGGTGTTCAGTCTCAAACTCTTCATGGAAAGACACGGGGTGTATTTATGTGTAAGTATAATAAGTCTTCGTAAATTAAGCAATTCATTAGTTTGGTAACATTTATTAAGTGCTTACTATGTGCCAGGCATTGTAATAGATGCTTGGGGACACATCAGTAAAAAACAGCTGTAGTCCTTGTTCTTAGGGAGCTTATAGTTGCTGAACAAGTAATAAACATGAAGTTTTAGGGATTCAGAGAGGTCCTCAGGAAGCGGTGTTCAGCTGAGCACTAAGGGAAAAGTTGGTGTTCTCTTTCTCGAAGCCCCAGGGTAAGAACTTGTTTATTAATTCCCAATCAATGCCTGATGCTTTTTACACACGCCTCAGGAACAAAGCTCTAGCTAGTTTGACGCCATCTCTGGTAGAATCATCTGACTGGGCCAAGGGCCAAGGGCGGATCCAGGTTTTGAGAGGTGAAGCTTTGGTAATTTGGGGATCCCGTTTAAGGAAAAGAACATCACACACAGAAATGACCCCTGACCCAAGGGAAAGCCAGAGCGAGAAGAGGCAAGGCCTTAGCCAGCTGTGGTGAAATACCCTGGGCCTTTTGGGCACGGTAAGGCTCTGAGTCCTGCGTGTGTGTCCTGGCAGGCAGTCGACCTGGTTAGGTGTAGGTGGCACGTTCTAACCTGCCTTCTGTGAGCTCGCGGTTTCAACGTCAGGCCCACGTTTGAAGGCTTCATCCTGTTATTTGGATTTGTCTCATGTCTGTGCTGTTGAGTGGCCTGTTTGGGCCTGGGCTGTATCTGCGTCTACGTTCAGCTCTCCAAGTCTCCAGTATGCTCTCCAGGGTCAGATCCACGCCTGCGTGGCTCAGGAGAGAAGCCCAGAGGTCTATAAACAACTCTATGGGACTGCCTGGCCAATCCCCCTCCCTAATCTCCTTGGTCCTTTCTGGTTCCCTGTGCTTCCCTCCTTGGTCTTAGAGCCCCAGCTTTCATGTCCTCCCTCTGCTGGGCACCTCCCACACATTCACTCTTGGCCGGGCTGAGCCCCAGGAGGAGAAAATCAGCAACGGGGTTCACTTGCTGCACCCTCTTGAGGCCATGGCTCTTACAGTTGGAGAGGTCCCCCACACCTCAGAATTTTAGGCACCTGCACGTCCCCACTGGTGTCACTGTCATTGCCAGGAGACCCTTTCCTGACTCGGGAGTGAGAACCTGAGGGTTTCTTCTGACGCGATGTCTTCGTGCCACCGTCCACACCTTGAGTCTAGGTCGGGAGACAGCAGAGGACAACACAATGCTGACCTCACTCCTGATTCTGGGTTTCTTTTTCAGTGCACCTGCTACTATTTACTGTCCAGGGTCCTCCGATACCTGCTCTCTACATTCCATCGGGCTTTCTCGCTGTGGCCCAGGCAGGGTCAGGGGTGTGGACTCCACTGCACCCGGCACCAGAGGCCTGAGTGCATTAGAGAGTGTATAAAACGTTTGTGAAAAACATGGTGTCTTGCACTGACCTAAAGTAAACCTATTAATGTTACTTAACTCTAATTGGGTTTAAAGTAATGCAGACTTGGCTTATATTTTTGGACTTTATGAAGCACTTCGAAGAGCATGATTTGTAGAATCCATTTAAAAAATCCACCATGAGAAATTTACATGCCCTCTTTTCTCTAAAAATGTTTGCTTGCAATAAGCAGAAACATTCAGGCTAATGTATTGACCTTGAGCTCAAAACAGTGGGCACATAATGATTATTTGTTGTGGCACTTTCTGATGATGTTTCTGCTGCTGTAAATGCTTTCAAATTTGAAAGTGTGGTTCTGAATTTCTGTGACAAACCTGATAAATGATTCTCCTAAACATGTGTTTTGAAAAGAACATAATAGCTTCCTAGTGCTTCACCTCCTGTACTTCCTACTCTCAAAACTTGACGTAGCTTCACAAGTGTCCTTCAGTCGCGCTGAAAGTTCCCTCTCGTCTTCCCCAAAGATCATTTTGTCCTTGGATCCTCTATGTGCTGAGTTGCCATCTCCCTGTGCTTTCTGAATTTCTATGTTTTTTTCTGCATGGCTCTCTGCTCAAATGTACCTTCTCTGCCGTGTTTTCCTCCCCTTTTCTGGCAGAAGTACATGCCTCTCACTTCTGGAGGCCTTGAGCTACCTCTATTTTAGTGTCATTTTAGAAGAACCATAAATATTTCCTCACTTGTCTCTCTTTTCCACTTAGTTACGATGTTGTGAAGACAGGGGCTTCCACTTGTTCATCTTTCTCTTTCTAGCACACGTGGCAACATTGGAGGGGAAACAGAGGGAGGGGCCAAGGCAAAATGAAGTAGGAAATGGGAAGAAGGGAAGTAAACAGAAAAGACCAGAAGTACAAGGTGCACCCAACATGCTTTGGGGCTGATAAAAACCCAGCAAGTTCATTTAAGCTCCTCGCTGGACCAGGGGCGTCCAGGAAGGGTTGCATAAATTCTAAGAAATAGTCCTGCATAGATTGGCATATCTCCATTGTTTAATGCTTCTTCAAAATTGAAAGCTTGAAAGTATTAAAAATAGGAATAATGATGCCCCCTAATAAAAGGGGCGGGGAGATGCATTCTTCTATGGGAAATGTGTCAAATTGAAATGGTTCTTTTTCAAAAGTTCCTAATAGAATTAAACATCGCATCTTGGAGATATATTTGGTCCTTAAGAGAAACAGCAGGATTTGAAGTGTGCAGGCATTGAGTGTGTCGGTGAGTGCTTGTCTTTGCGATCAAGCCCCTCAAACACCGTTTCATTCGCTGGGCTGAATTTTGCTGGCTCCTCCGGGTCTGTCAGATTCCCTCTCATTCTCCAGGTGGTTTAACCAAAGCCCAAAGAAGGCAGCCAGCAAGATGAGGTTTTGGGGGTGTGGGGGGTGGGAGGGCATGTGGAGAGGTAAAGAGGTTCAAGGTCAAATCTGACTGGCAGCGAGGGGAAGAGTGGTGGGTGGGCGAGGCTGTAGGCATGCGCACTTTTGCAAAGCGCTAAAACTCTCCATTTTCCATACCCGTGTACTTCGGGTTAGCCCCTCCTCCCCACTCTCCCAGGAAGTGGGTGAGCACACAGGTGTGCAGAAAGGGACAACTTCTCGGGGTACGGATGGAAGATGGGGACCCTGAAGGACCACACCCTTCAGCACTTTCGACTTGCTGAAGACAGAACGACCCCGAACGAGGTTTTCCTAAACCTGCAAAAACACAATGAGGAAAGGCTGCCTGTGAACAAGAGAGACGTTCTGTTCCAAGCTGGTGAGGTCCTGTTTGGGAAGCATGGTGACCCCAAGTGCTGCCCACATGCCCACCAGAGCACCCCTCTATCCTGCGCCCCTGCCCCCTTGGCCCAGACAAGGCATTCAGGGGCTGGGAGCTGCTTGTTTTTTAGAGAGGACTAGTCTTGTTTATTTTGAAAGAAAATGCCTTATGAATTTTTATTGACTTATAAGTACATATAGGAATCCACTGTAACATTTTTCTCCTATCCTTTGTTTTAAATGAAATGTCATATTGATAATAGTGGTTTTTGCCTAACACAGAGATACCCAGGTTGGCAAAGGATGATTGTGTGTCATTTCCTTCTCATCAAAGGTTAAATGTAACTCCCGAGAGTGATTTAGGTTAAAAACAAGCGAGTGTGTCCGGGTGGAGAAGCACGTACGATGTGCAGCAGACGCTGAGCTCGGTGCTGAGAACAAAAATCTGGCTCCCATGGGGCTCAGTGTCAGACCTGGAGCCACGCCTACAACAGGTAGCTCAGCTACCAGCCAAGGAAAGTGCAACAGGAGGGGCAGGGGCAGAGGGCTGGGGTGAGGGGCAGTTGGCTCCACTGGGTGTGTGAGTGCGGGGAGGGGGTGGAATCAGGCAAGGACAGTGAGGGCCGGAGGAAGCTAATATTCACTGAGCCCTCCCTGCACCCGAAGCCCCGAGGCCCAGCGCTGAGGTTCCCAAGAGCAGAATGTACAGCAGGGGTGTGGGGTGGCTGCGGGGTCTGCACTTGCCAGGCCTTAATGCTGTCCTTGCCTTCTTCCTGCAGCCTCACAAGGGCCCCCCTCACCCCTGGAGCTCGCTCTGCAGGCCATCCCGGTCACCCACTCCCCGGAAGTCCCGCTGACTTCTCCTCTGCCCCTTGACCCAGCTCCCCTCTGTCAGCCTCAATCAGTGTCTGTCACTGTCCACTCCTCTCCTGAGCCTGGTTTTTTGTCCCAGAGGGAGCCCCCTTCTTTCTGCCATATTCTCCGCAGCAGGCAGCCTCTTGCCCCTCCCTGTTACCTGCCCGCCTGCTACTGTACCCAGGGCCTTGGAGGCCCGGGCCGGGACACCCTTCTTTCTGCCCTCCAACTCTGGGAGCCACAGGCCTTCCTATCACAGACATGTGTCTTTTAAATTTATTTTTTCAAGTCTACTTAAAAAATTTACATAAAAAAGTGACTGATTTAAAAAAAATCAGTAACTGAGTAAATAGGTAGACAGGTGGATATGAGGTGAGCAATGAAGACGGATACTTGGGCAGTTCTGAGACGTCCCCCTTCAACCTCACGACAGCCCCGTGAGGTTCAGGGATGGACTGTCATTACCCCTCCTGGGAAAAGGGGCCCATCCCGGCTTTGTGGTGAATTCCACAATGTCATGTGATATAGTTTAAGGAATTGGCTTTGTTAAGAAAGGGCAAACCAGCAAGGCTGGGTTTGTCCCCTGAACCCCATCACCCCCACTGAATTGGGGGCAGCCTTGGGGGCAGCCTGTCGCCCATCAGACGAAGTGAGGACGGCCCCTGGGAGCTGGCTCGTTGCCTAGGCAACCAGAATGAGATTCCTGGGGTACCTCTGGCAACCGTGCTCATCGAACCATGATCCCGGGTTTACAGATGCAGAAACAGGCCCGAGAAATTGGACAATTTGTCCAAGTCACACACACCAGTCCCAGCGCCTAAACTCAGAACCAGTCTGCTATTTATACTTCAGGGGAAGGAGAAGGTTTTGTGAATTGACAGGAGGGGAAGAAAGACCTCTGGTCTCTTGATTCTGGGCCTCACTTGGCTGTTCCGTGAGGAGCTGGCTTTGCCCCTTCCCCTTGAACCACGCTGGCCGCTGCCCACCCGGCTGCTTCGCTGCATCGGAAGCTGTCGGATGCCCTCCCCTGCTGACTGTGATGACTGGGCATGGGCCTTGCTGTGCCTGCAGCGTGCCAGGGAACTGGTACCCAAATTAAAGGTCACCTTGACATTTACATGTTAAAACGCTTTACAATCACTGGCAATGGTCCGTGGTAGAGCTATCTACAGACATTTTTCGAGATCTGGTGCCTAAACATCAAGACAAAAATAAGAGCTGTTTCTTTAATTCTGACTATACCATTTTAAAGAAATGCCTTAGTATTCCATTCAACTCTTTCTTCCCTTTTCCTCTTTTTGGCTGCTGCTGAAAAATAAGCATAGCCATAAATATGCAGGATCTAGAAGGCTGATGTTTGCTATAGCTAATAAAAACCTTGGGGAGTAATCGAACTTGCTTGGTGTGGGGACTTGGGTTACAGGCTGCACGAAATCAAAGGAAAATAGTGAGGAGAAGCGGCAACACCAGGAGGAGTGGCTGGAGAATAAAACCAGATCATTAAATAATGAATAACTAGGAGAAACTTAAAAAAAATTCCTCTTAGAGTTACATTCTTACAAAAATAGTCCAGTGTCACCTCAGTGGAGTGGCGCCAGACATTGTTGGCATGCCCTGCGCGTCTAAGGACCGCAGACTCGGAGACAGAAAGGGCGTGACCTCTCCTGACCTCCGGCACCTGTTCGTCAGACAGGGTTTCTGTCCCGTTTTGACACGCATGTGTTTTCAGGACTGGGCCCATCTCCTCCCCCCCTTTCCCCTCTGCCCTCCGAATGTGAAAGGACAGCTGTGACAACAGAAGGCCATGAAAGGTCCGCCACAGGGTATACTGAGGACTGTTTGCACTGCCTCGGCTGGTCGTTCGTTTGGATTTAACAAAAGGTCACCATATTCGTTTTTGTGGGTGGAAAGTGACATCGCGTTAACGTGTCTGGGTCTGGTGTCAGTGGCACATAAAACCTGCATTTCTGGCAAGACCTGGTGCCCTTAGCTTTGGGACCCTGGGCAGGCCCTTTTCTGGCCCTTGACTCAGCTTCTTTCGAAGGACTTTTAAAAGGTTGTTTCTACATAAAAATAAAATCCCTGGGAAAAAGAAAAGGTAAAAAACACAACAGCCCACGATTTATCAGAGATAATGATTTTGGGTGTATTGTCTACCCATCTTATGTGCCACTGTTTTTTTTTATTTTTAAAGATGTAGTAGAAATTAAATATACTACCCAATTTTATATCCTGGGTTTTTTTTGGCAGTGTTTGGCTTTCCTAAGCAAATATATATGACATGTTAACCATCATTTTGTAGAGCTGCATAATATTCCACACAGGTGCTTTCGTTCTCTGGTTTTTACAGTCTACCTGGACAGGGAGCTTCCGACAGCTTTGGGACTGTTTAAATCTCCCAGTAAAGAAAAAGAGGAAGCACAAGGAGGGGCCAGTGGTCACTCTGTGTCTATGATGAGTCACAGTCAAGTTCGGTGATGCCTTTTCAATGAACTGGCCATTGCTAGTGTTCATGCGCAGAGAGGTGCGGCCGATCTCTTTCTGTAGACTATCTCGAACCGTGGACCAGGGACCGTGTTGTCTTTGCTGGTGTCTGAGTGGAGGGAGACGACCTGGATGCAGAGTCCAGCTCTTACACTGCCTGTCTCCGCACTCCGGGTCTCTCCAAGCCTTTTCTCAATGGCAACAGTGTGGAGATCATTATAATTCCTCAATTTGGAGAAGTATATTTTAACCAGTTTAATATTGGGTTGAGCGCTGCCATGAATGTGTGCATTTTAATTTTTTCTCCCTCGACGCTCCCCAGAGCTATTACAATCAGTGGTTTCCGTGAACTGAAGAAATATAATAATACTCGCCTTACTGCTTGTTGAAAGGATTACTTGAAACATTGCACCTAAAGTGTTCTTAGCACTTGGTAAAGGAAAAATATATGTCAACTATTATTAGTAAAAATATCATGCGGTTCTTAGAATAGAACATTTATTCTGTGTAGAATATAATGAGAAATTACTTGTAGGTCACGTATTGAGTGAAAAGTTGTGCTGTTAGGGAAATTCCTTAACACTGTTGTTCATTAGAGAAGGCACAGGGTTGGCAAGTAGGTTTCCCCTCACGTGCCAAGTCCAACAGGTCAATGAGGATTGTGAGACACGCTGAGTTGTGAGAACTGCTGAGGTGGAATCTGGGGGCAGCCTGAGAGTGCCAAGATTGATTAGGGGCACCTTCCCCAGGCACTAGGGGTCTGCCACCTTTGCATTCTGGTGTCACAAGGCATCACCTGGCAGTTCATTAGGCACTAGCCAGGCCTTGGTTTATCGATGAGGAGTTTAACCACACCTGTGGCAAAGGGTTGCATCTGGGTCCAAGGTGAGAGGTGAGGCCACATAGGTAAGAAGTGAGCCCAGAAGACATGGATGTTCTGGGAACCATGGAAGCTGCCGGAGGCCTGCAAGTCTCCGTGTCATTCGGAGAACACATTCCTTCCCTTAATGGCTTTGGGGACATCAGCCACAAACACTAAGCTATTTTTCTTAAAACTCCCACCCCCATTGAAATGTGGGAGACTTGGCGCCAGAGGGGATGGCAGAGTCTTTGCCATGACCTTGATTTTGCTTGGTTGTTGTTCCACTGATGCTCACTTAGGTCCTCGCCTCCTGAGTCTTGAATGCCCTGCACTTCCTTCCCCCTTTCAGGAACTTTGCCAGAAGACTGACACGCCCCTTTGTCTGTGTTTTGGCTGCATCCTGTTCTTGTTCTCTTTTGCTGTGGGGAAAAGGCTCTAAACCCAGGGCCCCTCTATCAAGAAGGGAGACTGTTCATTTTATTCCATGGTCCTTGGTATCTAATCCTCAGCCTTTGTGGGACTTAGGACATAAAGTCAATCATTCAGGCACATTGGTGAAGGCTTAAGTGGAAGGCTGGCTACATACCGTTTTTTGAAAGATTCTGGTAGTCTCTGTGATTGCAGTGGTTTCTTTTCCATAGATGAAGGTAAAGAGAGTTTTCTTTAATGCTGAAACAAATATATATATGTGTTTACTTAACATTGGGACATTCAGATGATGAAGTTCAAACAAACATGTTTTTATCATGACTTTTATAAATGTGGCGAAGATGAACTCCGACAATCAAATCTCTGCAGACGCGTTTTCTCTGTACTGTCACTGCATGAGTTGTTCAGGAAACAGTCCTGAAGTGGTTGCAAGGGTGTGGTATGGCGAGATCAACCGTTTCCTCCCTCCCTCCCTCCCTCCTGCCCTTCCTTCCTTCCTTTCTTCCTTCCTTCCTTCCTATCCTCAACAGAGGACCAGCTCACTTATTTTAGAGAGAGGAGAAGGAAGGGAGAGAAAGAGAGAAAGAGAAACACTGATGTGAGAGAGAAACATCGATCTGTTGCCTCTCACGTGCCCCAATTGGGGACTGAACCCACAACCCAGGCATGTGCCCTGACTGGGAATCGAACCTGTGACCTTTTGGTTTGCTGAATGACTCTCCAACCAACTGAGCCACACTGGCCAGGGATAAACATTTTCTTTTTATGCAGACCTCCAGAGTCATCCCTTTATACTCTTTTTAACAAAAGCTGCTCTAAGTCTCTTGAACAATGGGTTATCTTTCCCACTTTTGTATTTTGAAAATGACCATGTTCCCTTTCTTCTCTCAGTTGCTATGAAGCTACGCAGACGCTCTTGTCCTTCAGATCCATGTTTCCCCTTTGTCCATTTTAATAGAAGTTTTAGTAGGACATATATCTACCCAGAATGATGATTGCTTTCCCAGCTTCCCTTGCAGCTAGGAGTGGCCTCTTCACTAAGTTCCAGGCAATGTGATGGAATTGGAATTATTCAGCAGCAGTTCCTGGGAATGTTTCTTAAGACACAACTGGCAGATTTCTCTGCTCTTTCTCTGTCGTGTTTATCCATTCCGCTGCCCAGAATAGAAATGCTGCTATTTTAGACTATAGGGATAAGGTCTACACTGGAAATGCAGGGGGTGAGGTGGAAAGACTCGAGATCCCCAAGGACCAGTGAACTTCAGCTTCCATACCATACCTGGATTTCTCATCTCTGAACTTGTACTTTTGAAGGAAATAGACTCATGTGTTACATTATTTAAACCACCCATATGTTGGGTCTCTCTGTTACTTGTAGCCCAACCTAATACTAAGGGACACAGACTTTAGAGACAAATTTGTGACCAGTATCAAGCCATAGTTACACATATTTTAAGCCATTTTCTTGGCTCCTCTTTGTTCTGTCTTTGATTTTTCTATCTTCTTTTGCCAAGCTTTAATTTAACTTAAGTACAATTTAATGTTATGTTCTCTATAATTTTATAGGCTTTCTAAAATCCTTTTAGAAACAAGACTATGTATAAACTAGTGAATAATAATTAAACTCAAAAGTATTTTATCACTCCTTAAATGTATCATTTCCTTTTCATTGTAATAAGTTCATATCTCATAACCTTACATAAATCACCGTTGATTTTTCAGTGTTATGTAAGCCTCACTTGTATTACAGTGTTTGCCAACAGTCTCTGTGCTTCTGAAATGCATGCATGTATCAGGTTTGGATGTTCGGGACGCAGCGGAAGTTTATTCTTTTTGAAGTCAGAGAAAACTCATGACAACATTTCTTAATAGAAGAGTAAGATGTCTGAGCAACATTTTAAGCATGGAATTTTGTGTTGTGGTAGAGCTTTGAGGTGAATAATTCATTTTATTTTGTAAAAATCAAAGCTACTCATGCATATAGTTCTGAAAAATTAAATTCATTTCACTTGAGTGATGTTTATTGAGTCTGACTATGTTCCAGGCATGTTCTACGCACCTGGGTCACATTGGTAAATAAAAAAAAAAAAACCCAAAGACCTCTGCCCTTGTGTTCTTGACATTCTAGCAAGGAAAAAAGGGTATGGTGGAAAAGACACTATGCCAGCTTTGGCCTGGCTTTTTAAGATACCTGTCAACTTTGGTCCCTTAGAGCCCTGACACCCCATGTAAGAAACCTGACTACCCCACTGAGACGTCACGTGTAAAGGCCATACAATGGAGCAACCAAGGTGTCCTTCTATAGGCGGATGGACAAACAGAGTGCGGTACCTCTGTCCAATGGACTACTATTTGGAATAAAAGGAAATGAGCTATCAAACAGTGAAAAGACATGGAGAAACCTTAGATGCACATTGGTAAGTGAGAAAAGCCAATCTATAAAGGCTACATACTCTGTGATTCCAACTCTATGACATTACGGAAAAAGCAAAGCCATGGAGACAGGAAAAGATCAGAGATTTCCAGGGGCTTGGGGAGAGGGAGAAGGAGGCATCAACAGGTGGAGCCCGACGGGGTTTTTAGGGCAGTGTCACTACCCTGCACAATGCTGGAGTGGTGGGTATGTCATTATGCATTTGTCAAAATCCATGGAATGTTCAGCACAAAGAGCGACCCCAGTGTAAACTGTGGACATTAGTTAGGAACAATGTGTCAATACTGGCCCTTCATTTATAACAAAGGTCCCATACTGAGGCACCATGTTCATCACAGAGGACATTGAGGAGTGGGGCGGGGGGTGAGCATAAGAGAACTCTGTACTTTCTGCTCAGTTTTTCTGTAAGCCTAAAACTGCTCGAAAGTAAAAACTATTTTACAAAAGTCCCTACTTGGAAAGGGAGAGGGACCCCACCAAGCCCAGCCCTCAGTTGCCCCTTCCCAGGTGCCAGCAATGTGAGGGCACCCGTCCGGGACCCCCTAGCCCAGCCTCCAGGAGAATACCATTGAGTGACTGTGGCCCATGTCACGTGCAGAGGATGAACTGGCCAGCCAAGTGCTGGCTGAATTCCCAACGCCCCAAATTGGGAGGTGTAATAAAAATGGTGGTTGTTATGTGCCACTGAAGTTGGAAGGACTTGGTTATATGATACTAGATAACTGGAACAGAGGGTTATAGAATTCTAAGTAAAAATCATTTTCCTCCCGAAGTTTGAAGGAATCCGTCCCTGGGGTACTGGCCTCCCCGTGTTGCTGTCTGAACCGATCTGTTCTTCAGTCCTTTGAGAGTCTGCAGCAGCAAATTGTCCCGGGCATTCTGAAATGTCACGATGACAGGCTTGGTGCGGCTCTATTTTCACTCAAGGTGCTGGACATTTGATGGACGCTTTTAGCCTAAAATTCATGTCAGTAAGTTCTGAGAGATGTTCTTCAATGACTCCATTGCCCTTTTCTTCCTTCCTGCCTTCCTTTTTTCTTAGAGCTCCTTTTATTTGGATATTGAGTCACCGAGACTGGTCTCTAATTTTCCTGGTGTTTCTGTCCTATTTTCCATGACTTTGTCTTTTGCTCTATTTTCCGGATAACATTGTCAACTTTGTCTTTCAACCTTTCTATGAAAATCATCTTGTGCCTCTAGTACAATTTCTAAGTAGTCTTTTTTGTTCTTTGAATATTTCTTTAATTTCAGAATCATGTTCTTGCTACATCAATGAAATACCTTCTCTTATCTTTTTGAAGCTATCACTGTTGGTTGTTTTCATAAGTAGGATATTAACTAGAGTTTAAAAAAAAATTTCCCCTTAGTAAACAAAAGCTATAGTCTATTTCCTTAAAGTTGTTTTTTTCGCTTTGTTTTTATTTTGTCTTTAACATTCAAGGTTCCCCTCAGATATCTATGATCTTGGGCTGTTTGTTGGCTTATATTGAAAAGTGGAAACTGATTGAAAACACAAACGTTGATGGGAAAGTGAGCCCCCGCATGTGACTTGCTACTCCGGTCCTTGCTGTTGGCTGGCTGGGTCTTTCTCAGGGAACTCCTGCTGTCTGGGTCTTTGTGGGGGGGGGCTCTCCTCTTGGGAGGCACAGGTTCCCCAGGCAATGATCTTCCTACCTCCAGCCGGGTTACCGCACTCTGGGCTGTGGGGTGGGTGGTCCTCGAGGTCGGCACGAATGTGCTTTAGCAGGGTGCTGCCCCACATGTATGTCTGGTGTCTTCCAGCCCAGCAGCCCTTCCTTTCAGCCTTTCCAGAGAAGAAGCCTCTGCCTTATCGCAGAGCAGGGGTGCTGCCCTCCGAAGTAGAGTCGGGAAGAGTTCTGAGGATCTCACTGCCTCTTCCGCCACCTCTCACCCAGTCCTTCTGTGTTGAGCCTCCCCCCCTTTTCTGGGGCTACCATATGTAGGCAACTCCCAAGGCTTTTGGAGGTCCGGCTGTGTAAACATGGTGGCCTCTCGGCCTTCCCTCCCACCCTGTTCCTGAGTCCATGAAGTCAGTTACCACTAACTGGGTCCTTCTGCTTTCTGGCTTGCAACACTTTAGCCCTTCCTGCTCTCTTGGTCCTCGTGGGCAAACTCACTTGCTGTCATCTCAGTGGGGTTTCTCAAGGGGGAGAAGTAACTGCTTTCTCAATCTGCTGTCTCACCCAGAAGCCTGAACTGAATACTTTGTACCCCGCATTGTCGAAGCCCACTGCCTTGGCTATTTTATTCTATTTTGGAAAAAAAAAGGGAAATGGATATTAGATCTGAGTTCAACACTAAAATAATTTCACGGTCAGTAGTGAGGGGTTATTTTCCTTTGGGAAAGTAATTGTTCCCAACATTTAGCCATATGTTATTTTTGATACTTCCAAAAACAAAATTTATGTACTGAAATATTGTGTTGCTCATGGCCTGCTCATGGCAAGTAGCTAGTGTGGATCTTAATACTATGGATACAGAGAGTCGCACTTTCATGATAAGAATATAAAATATCTTTACCATAGACGAGTAGTTTCATGAACATTTCTGACCAGAAAGACCACCTGTACTTTTGGGATTAAGTTTTTCTACAGGCATTGGATAGTATTTCACATAATCAAAGACATGCTTTTCTTTCACCCGCACCTCGAATCTCTCCTATAAATTCTAGTGATTGAACTTGTCTGGGCGTACTCAGAAATCCTGAGAAGACAGAGAGATCGATACAATGTTTAGAGAAGCCGATAAGACAATACTCTGAGATGCCGACACATTGAGAAGATTGCTTAATAGAGACTCATCTGTGCACAGGGTCAGCTGCACCTGAATTACTAGGATGAAGTGAGGACACTGTGCACAGTGAGGTTAACCGTGATGACCACTCCGGTTTAGAATCCCTTTGCTCTTGCTCCCCTGTCCTTGGTTAGACTCAGGGTTCCCGGTGTGATTGTTTTGTGTCTCCCTTTTTCCTCAGTTGTGCATGAAAACCCAGCCCCACGGGCTAACAGGTGAGCCGATGGCTTTTGCCTTGTTATCTGAGGGGTGCAGAGGAGGGGTATTGAAAGTTCTTGTCCTCACCCCCACCCCTCAACAATGCTCAAGGTACTGGTGACATCAGCAGTGGGAGCGGAATTGCAAGTTAGTCAGGTGAAATCCCCGGTTTCATCAGCTCCATCTACTGGGGGGCCCGGGAAGTATAGCATTCCCTGTGAGGACGTGCTGCTCTCAGATTTTGCTTTTGAACAACAAAATTCAACATAGGTAAGCCTCAGACAGAATGGCTCCTAGTTGCTTTTCCCAGCACGGGCCCAGGTAACACACACAAAAAAACACTTTCTTTGAGAGACTCTTAACCCCCTCCCCACCACCCCTGGATTTCACTATGGCTGAAAGAAAAACAAAGTAAAGAAAAAATAAAACCAAAAAGGAGCCTCAAGAGTAATGCAGACAGCCCTGGCTGGTATAGCTCACTGGACTGAGCATGGACCTGCGAACCAAAGGGTTGCTAGTTCAATTCCCAGTCAGGGCACATGCCTGGGTTGCAGGCCAGGTCCCCACTGCAGGGGCAGATGAGAGGCAACCATACATTGATGTTTATCTCCTCTTTCTCCTTCCCTTCTCCTCTGTCTAAAAATAAGTAAATAAAATCTTTAAAAAGAAAGAGTAACGCAGACAGATCGAAGCAGACAGATCAAAGGGGTTGACTTAGAACTGAAGCAGGGATCTCCCCCCAGTTGACTTGAAGAAGAACCTACGTGGAGAGAAGCGACCAAGCAGCTTCTCGGAAGGCTCAGCATGTCGGAGGTTTGGGGATAACCCGAGCACAATCTTTTTTGAGCAAGAGCGTGGTATCACGTCCTGGTGAATTTCCTGAGGCTGTTGCTGACTCTCTCTGAGGCACAGCTAGCTTGGGTATGAATCCTGAGGTCCTATGATGTTGAATCTTAAGGAATCCATCGCAAAACCAACTGGGGCTCGGAAGGCTAGCAGCAGGGCCAGCAAAAGACGGGGTAATATTTGCTGTGAAGAGTTCGGGCAGGAGCGTGGGCTAGGATAAAATCAGATAACGTAGAGATTAGACAGGCTTTCTCCAGGGACTGCTACTAGAAAGGTTTAAGAGAAGGATAGATAGTTTCCTTTCCGGTGGGGATGGAGGGAGGTCAGGCCGGCACGGGGCCAAGGACATGCATTAAAGAACTTCAAAAATTCCCTCCAGTCCATTGCTCCTGGCCATATCCCAGGGCCCTGTGCATCCTCTAGTTCACTGCATTGCCGACCAGCCCCGACTGCAGCCTCAGAGAGAAACATGCAGAATACGGTTTGTTGTGTGTTCAGAGAGATTGGCAGTGGGCTAATTAAGCAGGGGTGTGTGCAGGGGTGAGGGCAGCTGCAGAGAAGTCCAGGGAGCTCAGACATGAGAAGATTAGCAAGACGGCACAATAGATTTTGAGTCTGCAGCAGCAGTATTGTACAAGGACGCAGACTTCCTAGGCGTGGCGTTCAATAATTCATGAGCTGCTATGCTCAGACAAGGCTTCTTACCTGTTAAGTTCACCTCCCACTAAGATTCCTTCCTCCACCCTTCTCTGAGCTTGGAGCAGTTCTAACTCCCTCCAGGCTGGCTTTTCTCAGCCTCTGGCTGGATTCTAGGCCTCTGTGTCAGGGTGTACATTAAACTATGATGAAAACAGGAACTTGAGGCTGTGGATGCCGATAAATCTGAGAAGCTCATTTGTGACATAGATAATTGTGTTAATAACCTGAACAGCATTTCTCAAAGGGTGCTCTGAAACGCTGGTTTCTTGAATTGCGTCTTTGTCATAAAACACACACAGATTCTGCAAGTTCTGTGGTCAAATTAGTTTAGGAAATATTTCATATTATACTTTGGAGATATACAAAGGTTTTTGGCTTATTAAAGGCTCTGATAAAACTCACACTGAACAAATTTGTTTTCCTTTATTGAAATGAGTGCTTCAAAAATTTGTTTGATTGAGGAGTCTCTTTTAAAATGCGTTTAATACCCTTTAACCTCTCGTGGGACTAGCGTTTGGCTGAGTTAGCGCTGTGATCTGTCCTTGAGCTTCGAAAAATCCCTGGAATTTCGAGAATTCCTCTAGGGAAATTTGGAGGCTTTTTATTTCCTTTGATCAATTTTGATTGCAATATGATATCATTCTGGACCAAAATTCACATTGAGGATTGATTCGCCTATAATCGACTACATTCACTTGTTCGAAGATTTCTCCCTTGTTCTATTCTTTCTACCTGGCTCCTGGATTGATAACTTTACTTTAAATTTATTTTCTCCAGTTTTCTGACTGTGAGGTTATTTTACAATTTTAATGAGTTTTTCTAATTTCTTATAGAACTTTTATGACAGGACAGCTTTGGAGGTCAAGGCCAAGGATGAAAGTTACACCAATTGATTTTTACATGCAGTGCATCCTGCCCTGGTGATTCAATTTGTGCTGTTTATACCCTTCTTCCCCTGTGCTGGCAGTTGTCCCTGAAATGTTAGCTCCTGCAAATCTGATCTGATTGAGGCAAGGGAATGCAAGGGAAGGAGTCTGTGAATTGCAAAGCATTCTATGAGTGCAAAGGGGCGTCACCAAGAACTTCAGTAGTTCCTTCACTGAGCGCCTACGATGGTGTCACGGGATGTGCCTGGGGCTGGGACTGCAGATCCGAGTCAGGCACTTGGGAGGTTCAGAGTCCGGGTGGGTGGTGGGCAGGTGGAGTGGGGAGATAGTGAGCAAACACTTATAATGAGTGAGCTGACACCGGCAGTGAAGGAGCACCCCAGGAGCATAGGACAGAGCCGCAGGGTCAGATGGGAGTTTGTGTGGAGAGACTGCGCAGAGGGACTGACCCCTGAGTGCTGAAGACAAGGAGGCTAAAGTCCCGAGATGCCCAGACTCACTAGTAATCGGGAGGTTACAGATTAGAACCACCATAAAATACTGTTAGATTGGAAAAAAACTGAAGAAGGTGGACAATATCCAGTATTGGCAAGGGTGTGGGAAATAGGCATTCTCATACGCTATTTGCGAGGAGATAAATTGGTATAGCTATTGTGGAGGGGTTACAAAAATCACAACATAGATATGTTCTGATCCAGCGATGTTTTTCTAAAGACATCCTCCCGAGGATCAGGAAGAGCTCTGGAGACTGGTCGTCACAGCATGGAATACCGAGGGCTTGGAATTACACGGATTGGCCACCAACAGGAGAATAAAACCAGCGCACTATGCAATACGCAGTATAACACAAGAATGGAAAGTGCTTTGGGAAGAATTGTGAGGGCGAAGCATTGATTTATAGTGTGTTTATGCACAGTATGTCGTCATTTAGGGCAAAATTCCAGCAAAGCACTTATTTCTTTATGTGCAAATATATGCACATAGTCATGTGGGGAAGGACTGGACAAAATCACACTAAATTGATAACAGAGTTTTCTTCTGGGAAAAGGGGTAACATTGGGGAGGATTTCGGCTTTTTCCATTATGTACTTCAGTTTTTGCCGGTGGCCCACGCTTGGAGAATCACCGATGCGGACCATCTCTCCTCTTATCAGCCTCCTCCAACTTCGAAAGGCCAACTCTCCGGCTAATTATGTGTTTTGCAAAGTATAATTATAAGATGGCTAATCATCGGCAATTATATCACATGTAATTTTTGAATAATGGATTTAATAAGGTTATTAAGCTCATTAGTGTTTAGTAGTTACATGTCTTAAAAAAACATGAAATTAGGTTAGCAACTCTTAGCGGCAAATCCCTTCCCTCCAATTTTCTGTGTTTAATTCCCCAAGTGACTTGGTTTGCAGTCCTACAGTGCTTTCCAAAATTGTTCTCTCATATAATGCCAGTGGGGTAGGGGAGAAGAGCTAACCTTTAACTCTCAGATTCTAGGACACATCTCATCAGAGGTGTGCGTTTAAAGGTCCTTGAACAGCGGTGCTGTGCCACTTCTAACAATGGCTTTGTCTATTTCGTTCTGAGCATTTGCTATGTTTCTGGCCCAAAATAGCAAATTTAATCCAGGGGTAGAGGGAGCAAAATGTACTGTAGACAATTCCATCTAGTTTACAGCCACTTATGTGGGCTCCCTGGTTGCCCTC
>PVIA01002500.1:0-205430 GCA_004024845.1 Tonatia bakeri | reverse complement strand
ATTGGTGTTTCAGGGTCCTTAGGATATGATCCTAGCAGTGGGATTGCTGGGTCAAAAGGCAGATCCATTTTTAGTTTTCTGACGAAGTTCCATACTGTTTCCCACAGTGGTTGTGCCAGTCTGCAATCCCACCAACAGTGCACTAGGGTTCCTTTGTCCCCACATCCTCTCCAACACTTGATTATTGCTTTGTTTATGATGGCCATTCTGACCAGCGTGAAGTGGTATCTCATTGTGGTTTTAATTTGCATTTCTCTGATAGCTAGCGATATTGAGCGTCTTTTCATGTCTCTGGATCCTCTGTGTGTCCTCCTTGGAGAAATGTCTGTTCAACTCTTTTGCCCACTTTTTAATTAGGCTGCTTGTCTTCTTAAAGTGGAGTCGTGTGAATTCTTTATGTATTTTGGAGATCACACCCATGTCTGAGGTGTCATTAGCAAATATGTGTTCCCATACAGTTGGTTCTCTTTTCATTTTAATGCCGTTTTCTTTAGCTGTGCAGAAGCTTTTTATTTTGATGAGATCCCATTTATTCTTTTTTTTTTTTTATGTTCCTTGCTCTATGGGACATATCAGTGAAACTGTTGCTGCATGGAATATCTGAGATTTTCCTGCCTATGTTCTCCTCTAGGACTTTTATGGTGTCACAACTTATATTTAAATCTTTATCCACCTTGAATTTATTTTTGTGTATGGTGTAAGTTGGTGCTTCATTTTTTTGCACGTAGCTGTCCAGTTCTCCCAACACCATTTGCTGAAGAGGCTATGTTTGCTCCATTTTATGCTGCTGTCTCCTTTGTCAAATATTAATTGACCATAGAGGCTTGGGTTTATTTATGGGCTCTCTATTATATTCCATTGATCTATGTGCCTGTTTTTATGCCAGTTCCAGGCGGTTTTGATTACAATGGCCTTGTAATACAGTTTGGTATCAGGTATTGTGATCTCTCCTACTTTGTTCTTTCTCAAAATTGCAGCAGCTATTCAGAGTTGTTTATGGTTCCATATAAATTTTGAAGTGTTCTACGTCTGTGAAATATGCCATTGGTACTTTAATAGGTATTGTATTGAATCTGTAAATTGCTTTGGGAAGTATGGACATTTTGATGATGTTTATTCTTCCAATCCATGAACATGGTATATATTTCCATTTGTTTGTGTCTTGCTTGACTTCTTTCTTCAGTGTTGTGTAGTTTTCTGAGTATAGGTCTTTTACCTCCTTGGTTAGGTTTATTCTTAGGTATTTTATTTTTCTTGTTGCTATATCAAATGGGATTTTTTCTCTTGATTTCTGCTTTTGATGTTTCATTGTTGGTATACAAAAATGCCTTTGATTTCTGGATATTGATTTTGTATCCCGCCGTCTGCTAAATTCATTTATCAGGTTGAGCAGTGTTTTGGTGGAGTCTATAGGATTTTCTATGTATACTATCATGTAATCTGCAAACAGTGACAGTTTTGTTTCCTCCTTTCCAATTTGGATGTCTTTTATTTCCTTTCCTTTTCTGATCTCTGTGGCTAAAACCTCCAATACTATGTTGAATAAAAGTGGTGAAAGTGGACAACCTTGTCTTGTTCCTTCTCTTATTGGAAAAGATTTTAGTTTTTGCCCATTAAGTATGATGTTGAGTGTAGGTCTCTCATATATGGTCTTTATTATGTTGAGGAATGCTTCCTCTATTCCCACTTTGCTGAGTGTTTTTATCATAAATAGGTGCTGTACCTTATCAAATGCTTTTTCCACATTTGTTGATAAAATCAAGTGATTTTTGTCTTTCCTTTTGTTTATGTGATGTATTACATTTATTGCTTTGCAAATATTGTACCATCCTTGCATCCCTGGAATGAATCCCACTTGGTCATGGTGTATGATCTTTTAATGTATTGTTGGATGCAGTTTGGCAATATTTTGTTGAGGATTTTAGCGTCTGTGTTCATCAGCAATATTGACCTGAAGTTTTCTTTCTTTGCTGTGTCTTTATCTGGTTTTGGGATTAGGATGATGCTAGCCTCATAAAAAGAGTTTTGGAGTCTTTCATCATTTTGGATTTTTTGAAATAGTCTGTGAAGGATAGGGGTTAGCTCTTCTTTAAATGCTTTGTAGAATTCTTCTGTGAAACCATCTGGGCCAGGGCTTTTGTGTGTCAGGAGTTTTTTGATCACTGCTTCAATTTCACCTGCTGTTGTTGGTTTGTTCAGGCTTTCTGCTTCTTCTTCATTAAGTTTTGGAAGATTATATTTTTCTAGAAATTTATCCATTTCACCTAGGTTTCCAAATTTCTTGTCATAGTGTTTTTCGTACTAATTTCTTACAATTGTTTGTATTTCTGTGGTATCAGTTGTAATCTCTCCTCTTTCATTTCTGATTGTGTTTATTTAGGTCTTCTCTCTTTTTTTCTTGATGAATCTGCTTTATTAAAGGCTTGTCGATTTTGTTTATCTTTTCAAAGAACCAGCTCCTGGATTCATTGATCCTTAGAATTGTGCTTTTAGTCTCTATGTCATTTAATTCTGCTCTGATCTTGGTTATTTCCTTCCTTCTACTTGCTCTGGGCTGCTTTGTTGTTGTTCCTTGAGTTCTTGTAGATGTAGGGTTAGGTTGTTTGTTTAAAATGTTTCTATCTTTTTTTGGTAGGCTTGCATCAGTATGAACTTCCCTCTCAGGACTGCCTTTGCTGTGTCTTATAAGTTTTGGGTTGTTGCAAATTCATTTTCATTTGTTTTCAGAAACTTTTTGATTTCTTCCCTAATTTTATTCTTGACCCATTCATTGTTTATTAGCATGGTATTGGCTCTCCATGATTTTGAGTGTTTTGCGTTTTTTCCCTTGGGGTTGGTTTCTAGTTTCAGTCCCTTGTGGTTGGAGAAAATGCTTGATGTGATTTCAATTTTCTTGAATTTGTTGAGGCTTGTTTTGTGTCTTATCATGTGGTCTATCTTTGAAAATGTTCCATGTGCATTTGAAAAGAATGTGTATTTTGCTTCTTTAGAATGAAGGGCTCTATATGAATCAGTTAAGTTCATTTGATCTAGGACATTGTTCAGTGCTGCAATATCTTTGTTGATATTTTGTTTGGAAGATCTGTCCATTTTTGACAATGGGGTGTTAAAATCCCCTACTATAATCGTGTCACTAGCAGTATCTTTATTGTAGTCCTCTAAGATTTTCTTTATGTATTTGGGTGCTCCTATGTTGGATGCATATATATTTACAATGTTTATGTCTTGGTGGATTCTTCCCTTGAGTATTATGACTTGACCTTCTGGGTCTCTCTTTATGGCCCTTTTTTTGAAGACTGTTTTGTCTGATATGAGTATTGCTACCCAGACTTTTTTTTTCCTGTTCGTTTGCTTGAAAAATTTGTTTCCAGCCCTTCACTTTCAGTCTGTGTTGGTAGGTCTTTTGTCCTGAGGTGGGTCTCATGTAGGCAGCATATGTGTGGGTCATGCTTTCTTATCCATTCAGCCAGCTTTGTCTTTTGATTGGAGCATTTACTCCATTTATGTTTAAGGTTATTATTGATAGGTTCTTATTCATTACCTTTTACGTACCTGTGTTCCTCTCTCTCTCTCTTTTCCTTCCTTTCCTTAAAGCAGTCCCTTTAGCATCTCTTGCAGAGCTGGTTTAGTGGAGGTGTATTCTTTTAGACTTCTTTTGTCTGGGAAGCTTTGTTTGTCCTTCTATCTTGATGAAGAGCCTTGCTGGGTAAAGTAGCCTTGGTTGCAGGCCTCTGGTTCTCAGTACTTGCAATATTTCTTGCCATTCTCTTCTGGCTTGAAGTGTTTCCATTTAGAAGTCAGCTGCTAACCTTATTGGGGTTCCCTTGTATGTTTTTTCCTGTTTCTCCCTTGCTGCCTTTAAGATTATCTCTCTGTCTTGGAATTTTGCCATTTTAATTTTGATGTGTCTTACGGTGGGCCTCTTTGAGTTCCTTTTGATTTGGACTCTGTGTTTCCTGGATTTGTATGACTTTTTCTCTCATCAAATTAGGCAAGTTTTCCATCATTACTGTTTCAAACAGGTTTTCTATCCCTTGCTCTTCTTCCTCTCCTCCTGGTATCCCTATTATACAGATACTATGTTTCATATTGTCTTGCATTTCTCTTAATCCCTCTTCATTCTTTCTGAGCCTCTTTTCCTTTTCTTGCTCTTTCTGGGTGTTTTTTTCTACCTTGTCCTCCAGCTCACTGATCCAATATTCTGCTTCATCAGTCCTGCTTTTGATTCCTTCTACTGTGTTCTTTAGTTCAGAAGTTGTATTCTTCATTTCCTCTTGGCCCTTGTTGATGGTTTCTATTTCCTTTTTCATGTTGATATAGTTTGCAGTGAGTTCACTGTAGTTTCCGGTAATTCTCTGTGAGCTCATTGAGCTTCCTGGTGACCATTGCTTTGAACTCAATATCTAATAGTTGAGTTGCCTCTATTTCATTTAGCATTCTTTCTGAGGCTTCCTCCTTTCCTTTCATTTGGGGATTGTTTCTTTGTCTTCCCATTGTTTGTGAGACTCCTCTTGTTAGCCTCAGCTTCTTAAGTTTATCTGTTCTGACTCCCTGGGTTTATGATGTGAACTTCTACAGTAGAATACCTGTAAGATTCAGTGGTGCCATCTCCTTGATCTCCTGAGCTCACTAGTCTTGGACTGTTGTTTAAGTTGGCTCCGTGTTTGTCTTTCGGTTTTGATTGTTGTTGGGTCTTTCTTTGGTGGGTCCTTCTCACCAGCTTGTTAACTGAGGGTCACTCTGCCCACCTCCTCTTGTATTTTGTTGTGTTGGTGAGGGCAGGTTGTGTTGAAGCTCGTTCTTCCGTGTGTACAAGGTTTTGAGGATTCTCTCTTGCTCTTGTTCAGTTGTTTATTCCCAGTAATTTCTCCACTATTTAGTTGTATTTCCAGATAGTCCTGGATTAAGGTTAGTGTGGCTTCCACTCCCTCTTTCACCTTCTTCTGTTACTATCTGTTGGTTTTTCCTTCGTTTTAGGGTTTCCTTTTCCAGAAAGTATCCTGGTGTTCACAGCTTCCACCTACTCTTTTTTGTGATCAGTTGGAGGGGTAAGGCAAAATGTTTTAAGACAGCAAGAGAGTATTCTATGGTATTTACAGTAGCAGCTGTTAGAGAAGAGATAGGAGATTCTTTGGCTAAGTATAGTGTTAACTGTGATATTCCATCCACCTAGCTGGAAAGAAGGTAAGACTCTTGTTGGTGAGGGAAGGATTGTGAGTTGGATCTAGAAAGCTGTGAGGTTGTGGAAGGTTAGAATCTCAGGTAAAGTGAGAGTAAAGGATAGTAAATAGGTGTAGTGTGTGAGAGAATAGAGTTAACCACTATAGTAATAGAGTTCAGGAAACCGTGGAGTGGGCTAAGATCTGCAAGGGGTGTTGTGTAGTATTTACAATTGTACAGAACAGCTGTTATTTACAATAATAATGGAGCAACAATCATATGACAGAATCTATGTGATCTGGATAACAAAAATAGGGAGTACAGGACCTTGAGTAGTGTGCTAATGGGACAGAAGTGAAGTGAAGGACAGTAAATTAGCAATACACTATGAAAGAGAGAACAGGGGAAACTTGGCAAATGATGAAATTTAACCAGCCAAGCAAAGAAGACTAAACAGGAAGAAGAGGAATACAAAAATACTATTAAAATAAAAGATGTCAGAATAATGAAAAAATAATAATACAAATATGCAATAACTTGTGGGTCCTCTGTAATATCAAAGTGAAATTTGTCAGACTGTCTTAACTGTTGTTATGCCCCTTCTTTGGGTCCAACTCTGGTCTTCTCACAGTTTCACGTTTTTTTTGTCTCACTTGTGGGAATTTAAAAAATAAAAAGAAGAAGAAGAAGGAAAGAAGAAGAGATAAAATTGGAAAGAAAGAACAAGGAATAAATCAAGAAAAAAGGAAAGAGGAAAAGGAGTTGAAAAATAAAAAAATAATAATAAAAAAATAAAGAATTGCTTAAAAAAAAAAATCTCTTGCTGTTTTCAAACTGGCCAAACCATTTTGCTGGTCTTGCTGGCTGCAGCAGGCGAGGGGTGATTGGTTTCACCTTTCTCCCTTCCTGATCCACACTCAGTCAGCCTCGGGCGCACGCTTTCTCTAGGTCTAGCCATGTACTCTCCCCAGGGCTAGCCGGGTGCCTGTCCCCGGGGCTTTGGGTGTGGGATCCAGGCATTCCTCAGAGCACACTTTCCCCAGGGTTTCGGGTGTGGGCTCGGGGCCTTCCGCAGAGCGCACTCTCCCAGGGCAATGGTATGTGCAGGGCCTTCTGCACCACCTCTGGAGCACTCACCAGCCGGGTGGGGAGGAGGCCAGAGTGGCTGCTGCAGGAGAATTCCCCAAACAGTGTCTCTTTTTTCACATTTTCTTTTTGAGAAATTCCTCCCTCTCAAGCCTGCCACTCCGCACAGAGACCTGGCCTCTCATACTGCCCAATTCTCCAACCAGACCGGGGACTATTCGTTTCAGGGCCCCTCTCTGCCCAGCTCTCAACTCTCCTGAGCTGAGGTCCACAGACTCCGTGGGTGCTTACAGTCCCTGTGTGTTTGCCACTTAGTCCTTATTCCCCTCTCTGTGATGTCCAGCAACCAGGTCTCTCCCAGTGCTGCTCAAACCTCATTTGGTCAGGGAGGGAGCCATAGACCTGGCTGTCTCCCAAAACCCCTGTGGCAGACCCATTGGGCGCCGGGCCTGGTGCTACAGCCGCCCTGGTTCCAGGGACCTTATTGTCCTGAAACACGGTCCTTACCGTCTCGTTTTTCAATGTTCACTACAATTTTTGGTCTCCTATCTACATATATGCTGGGGTACTGTTGGCTGTTTGCTCTGTTCCTCCGTAGATTGGCTAGGTTTTTCTCCCGTGTGTAAGGGGAAGTGGAATCCACTCCCTCCTACCTCGCAGCCCTCTTCCCTTTCTAGCATCATTCTTAATGATGCTCCAAATCTCCAATTAGCCTGGAACCTGTGTCCTTTGGACATGCCCCCATTTATCTCTGAACATTTGTGCTGAACACTTCAAATCAACCATTTCTCCATGGGGCACTAGTTCCCTTTTAGTGGATTGACAGCTATGGGTGCTCATTGCTACTGTGATAACAATCAATCCTAAACCTTTTTTAGCAGATAGAGCTACATAATATAGCTTTTAAAATCATAAGTTTATATTGACATTTACATTTAAATTTAACATTGCAAGTATTGCTTCCTATATGTTATATTTATTTCTCATATTAATTTAAATTTTTTGTCATTTTAGTAATGTTTGAGTGAGATTTTTTTTTAATTTCACCATAATTGCATAGATTGTCTATACCCTTTTATCTCCATATACATTTTATTTTCATGGATTGTCCAAACTGTAACCATTTAACTAACTAGGTGAGAATGCTATCATCAGAGAGTAGAGAGGAAAAAAACCTCCAAAATTTTGATAGAGCTGCTTTCTAAAATTATATAGGCTGAAAAAAGGACGTTTCCTCAACCTTTCCCCTTTTTTGTTATCACTTAATAGCTTAGAATGGTCAGCTGTCATTGTGGATGAAGCTCATAGAATCAAGAATCCAAAGGCTAGAGTAACAGAAGTTATGAAAGCTTTAAAATGTAATGTGCGCATCGGCCTCACGGGAACCATTCTTCAGAACAACATGAAAGAACTGTGGTGTGTTATGGACTGGTGAGTGCTAACACTTTCTTTTTTTATTTAATACATCTTTAACTTAGTATTACCTTGTTTGCTAACTATTAGTTTCTGGGGGGAAAATGCAGTTATTTGTCTGTTTACAGAAGTACTTGATCCCAAACAGTATACAAAATAGAGTCCTATGAAACCCTATCTTTACTCTTGTTCCCTGAATTAAATATCTGAACTAATTTACCAATTTTATTATTATCTTATAGTTATTTACTGAAAATGTCATAAAGAAAGAATGTTATGTTTGCCTACCTTTGCTATTGCTGTCATTAACATACAAGTGACTTAGTCTATTTTTTAGAAGCAAAAAGAAGCCAATGTTTTTCTTTTAGATAATTGAATAAAGCCCTAACATTTTTGTAATGCCTTGATAAAGGGCTGTACCAGGACTTTTAGGTAGCAGGATCCACTTCAAGAAGCAGTTTTCTGATCCAGTAGAACATGGTCAGAGACACACGGCAACAAAAAGAGAACTAGCTACTGGCCGAAAGGCCATGCAAAGGCTTGCGACGAAGATGGCTGGATGGTTTCTCAGGCGTACCAAGATTCTCATCAAGAATCAGTTGCCTAAGAAGGAAGACCGGGTGAGAACTGCATTCATATATATTATTTCCGATTGTGTTTTATTTTTTTCTGAAAAAAACTATTTTCAAGAGAAAGTCTGTCTCCTGTGGTATTTTTGGATATAGTTTTTTGCCTTTTACTTGGTGTAATAAAACTTGCTTTATGCAGAATTTTAGAAAACCACAGTTAAGCCCAATCATTTTTCTTACTAACTTTACTGACCTGTCCGCTAACAGGTATATTATTAGTGTGCATTAAACTCATTTTTCTTATTTTAGAACAAAACACTTTCTATATAATTCTTCCTCAATGAAGAAAGAAGAACTTCTCTCCCTAATGTGTTTTCTGTTCATATTTTGTGATTCCTACATTGTCTACTGTCTACAGCTCAGTTTATTCTTTCATACCTTAACTTTAGCTACAAGACCAAAGTGATTGAAAACTTTTTGTTATTATAGATTTGTTTCTTGTAGAATGCTATTTGCAGTGACACAACTAGCCTAACTTTACAACTTTGTAGAAAAATTACTATTGAATTCTACTCATTGTTTAAGAAGATTTGAAGAGTTGACCTTAGGAGGATTTTTTTAAATATAGTAGTTCTCTTCTATAGTTTTTATGTGGTTCTTCTAGCTCAGACAGTAGACTAAAGATTCTGTAGATTACTGTAAACTAAACCTAACTAATGTTATCCCAAATAAGGGCAATCCTATCAATACCCTCTAGTCTTAGGATATCCTGTTGATCATTACTTTAAAAGATAGATTTGCAAGAAAAATATGATACTGATCTGCAAGTTGGGAAACTGTTATAACATTTGACTTTTTGATTTAAAGCAAATATTATTTAATTGGAAAAGTTCATGAACCTCCACTTTTTAAAATTGTTTTTTAATGTATATTATTTAGTTGTCTGTCTAGTAGGAACACTAAACCATAAAAATATAAAAAGAAAGTTGCATAAAAACATTTAGAGATTGGGCTCTGAAATCAAATACCATAGGTTTGAATCCTCACTCCCCTGCTTATGAGTTTTATAACCTTGAACAATTTGCTAAGTCTCAAACCTTGGTTTCTTTATCATTTACATGGGAAAGATGATAACAGTACCTGCCTCATGTTGTTGCTCTAAAATATGTGACATGAAAAAAGTGTTCAGTAAATGTTACTACATGTTTTAATAATACCAACTGAACAATAATATAATACTTAGGAATAAATTTAACCAGGGAAGTAAAAGACCTGTACATGAAAAACTGTAAGACATTGATGAAGGAAAATGAAGAAATCACAGATCAATGGAAAGATATCGCATGTTTGTAGATTAGAAGGACTAATATTGTTAAAAATGATTTCAAACTATACTACAAAGCTATAGTAATCAAAACAGCATGATACTGGCATAAAAATAGAAACATAGACCCAAGGAATAAAATAAAGAGCCCAGAAATAAACCCATGCATATACAGTCAACTAATATTTGACAAGGGAGCCAATAATACTCAATGGAGAAAAGATAGTCTTTTAAATAAATGATTGGGTATTCACATGTGATAGAATGCTATTGGACTCTTGTTTTATACCACTCACAAAAAAACTAACTCAAAATGGATAAAAGACTTAAATATAACACCTGAAACCATCAAACTAGAAGAAAACATCGGGAAAGAGCTCCTTGACATTGGTCTTAGAGTTGATATTTTGGATATGACACCAAAAGCACAAGTGAAAATAAACAAATGAGACTATATCAAAATAAAAACCTCTGTGCCACAAAAGAAACAAACAACAGAATGAAGAGGCAATCTACAGAATGGGAGAAAATATTTGCAAACCATCTATCTGATAAGAGGTTAATATGCAAAATATATAAGGGATTTATACAACTCAATAACAATAATAATCTATAATAATAATAATAAAGGGTAAACACTGATCTGATCTGAATAGACATTGTTTCTCCAGAGAATATATACCAATGGCCCATAGGTACTGGCCAACAGATATGTGAAAAGATGCTAAACGTCACTAATCATCAGGGAAATGCAAACCAAAACCACAGTTCAACATTACCTCATGCCTGTTAGAATGGCAATATAAAAAAGACAAGCATAACAAGTGTTGGTGATCATGTGAAGGAAAGTGACACCTGGTGCACTGTTTGTGGGAATGTAAATTAGTAGATCTACTATGGAAAATCATATGGGAATTCCCCCGAAATTAAAACTAGAACTACCATATAGTCCAGCAGACCCACTTTTGGATATATATCCAAAGGAGATGAAATTACTCTTATAGAGATGCATTAAGTCCCATGGTTATTGCTGTTATTCACAGTAGTAAAGACATGGAAACAACATTAAGTGTCTGTTGACAGATGAATGGATAAAGAATTTGTGATATATAGATATAGGTATATAATGGAATATTATTCAGCTATAAAAAACAAGGAAATCTATAATTTGTGAAAATTTGGCTGGACCTTGAAGTCATTGTGCTAAATAAAATAAGTCAGACAGAGAAGGAAAATACTGTACAATCTCACCTATATGTAGAATATTTATTTTAAAAAGCCACACTCATAGAAACAGAGAAGAATGGTGGTTGCCAGGGGCCAGGGGGCAGGAAAAATGGATAGATATTAGTCAAAGGGTACAGCCTTCAATTATAAGATGAATAATTTCTGGGATCTAATGTATAACATAGTTGCATAACATAGACTATTGTTAACAGTACTATAGTGTATATTTCAGAGTTGCTAAATGAATAAATTTTAAATGTTCTAACCACAAGAAAATTAAAATGTCATTATGTGAAGTAATGTATGTGTTAACTAACCTTGTGGTAATAATTTTATATGTATATGTATGAAATTATCACATTGTACATCTTAAACTTATACAATGTTATATGTCAGTTATATCTCAGTAAAGGTGGGAAAAATAATAACTCAAAATCCCCTCTGTACTTTAATCATCAACCCCTATCTTCTATATCCTCTTTTTGATTTTTTTATGTACTTTTGTATTCAATACAGTCAAGATATAGCTAATATATTATATATACACCATATTTTTTAGACCATAAGACACACCTAGGTTTTAGAGAAAAACAGGAAAAAATTTTTGAAACAAAAAATGTGGTAAAATATTTAATAACATTAATAACATAATATTTCACCAATGTAAATGTAAAACTACATTTGGACTATAAGATGCACCCAATTTCCTCCCAAGTTGGGGGGGAGTGTGTCTTATAGTCCAAAAAATACGGTAGTTTTTTTTTTTAATCTAGCATTGTTTTACGTAGACATCCCTGTATTTGCTCAAATGCACATTTTTGTCATTTTTGACAGTAATATTTTATGGTAGTGATGTACACATATAACTTTATTAATAAATGGCTTTTCCCTATTACATTGCTCAAAGCCCTATTATGGGTATATTTAGATTTATGACCCTAGTGCATTTAGCTACAGCTAGAAGAATTTTACCAATTTCCAGTACTCCTGGAAGACAATGTAAATTTTATCCCCTGAACCTTACGGCATTATTTTATCATCTTTTTTCTCTTTTTGAAATTGGGTACAAAATAGCAACTTGTAATTGCTTTTATGGGTATTTACTTGCTCTTATCATTACTAATCTTAGAAATTTATAGATAGATACTAAATACAAATACTTTAGCTTGTTTTCTGTAATTTGAAGTTTTTAATATTTTTCTAAGCTTTTCAAGTAATTCTGTAATTATAATTCTTACCATTGTTCTAAAATTTCCCATTGTTTCTTATCTAGTTTCTGATTTGACCTAAATTTTAATTATTTATTTGCATGGTAGACTAATAATGTGGAACCCTGAAAACACCCACAATTTTGAGAAATATACAGGATGAGGCAAAAGTAGGTTTACAATTGTTTGAAAGGAAAATAATATGATAATAAATAATAACACAAGAATAAACTGTACTCACAACTCACATACTCACAACTGTAAACATACTTTTACCCCACCCTGTAAAAGGAAATCTCATAAGTTGTTCATATTTTGATTCCTTTTAATTAAAAAACAAACGCTTTGAGATATATTTGAAAATAAAGTTATAATTTGTATAGTTTTGGCTAGGGTGTTGGCAAAAAATATAGGAGATTTCTGAGAAATTGTTATAATCATGTATCCAGAAGAATAATTTAGTTTATGAGCAATTTTCACTATTGCAAGCTGTGAAATTGGATGTGCACTGTGGTCATTATCACTATAGAAAAAATATTAATTACCCGTATTTTTCTTGGCAGATGGTATACTGTTCTCTAACAGATTTTCAGAAAGCCGTCTATGAAACAGTATTAGAAACAGAAGATGTGACTTTGGTACTTCAGTCTTCTGAGCCTTGTACCTGCGGTAGTGGCCGAAAAAGGAGAAATTGTTGTTATAAGGCAAGCATTTTAGTTTGATATCTTTACTATCTTATTTTGATTACATAGTATTCTATTGTAAGTAGCAGATAAAATAAGTTTTCCACAGAGTTCTCTACTTTACTAGCCATAAGTTAATGAAAAGAGATAGTTTTAAAAAATATAATATCAAATAGTAATCATGGCAAAATGCAAGATTCAAATATATTTTCAAAAAATGACTTTTTTGACCCTGGCCAGCATGGTTCAGTTAGTTGGAGCATCACCCAGTAGCCGAGGGATTGAGGATTCCATTCCTGGTTGGGACAGGTACCTGCATTGCAGGTTCGTTCCACAACCCATCTGGGCATGTGTGAGAAGCAGCCACTCAACGCTTCTCTCTCACATTGATGTTTCTCTCTTCCTTCCTGTTTCTCCTCCTTGCTCTCTAAAAGCAATGAAAAAAAAATGTCCTTTGGTAAGGATAAAAAAAAATCAAGCAAACTAGTTTTTGAAAGTAGCTTCGATTTGATATCCTCCTTTTCAGCTTTTACTGGGAAGTATCCTACTTTCATCTTGAAATTTCATCACTTTCAGGATATCTCACTATCCACTAAATAATAAACTTACTCTTTCATCACAAGTTTAAAATATGATGTGAGATATAGTATTATTTTAATAAAAACTGTGTACATTTTAGAAAGCATTTTATTTTCATTCAGAATCGAATATGTTTTACTTTCTATCTGTATTTCCCTTTTTCACTTCTATTTTATTATCAAGTTACCTGTCACATAACTTTGCACACAGAGGGACCCTACATAAATATTTATCTAGATTGATATTTATTCTCACTCTCATTTATTTTGCTGTTTTTAACCACTTCAGGTTTTTTTTTTTTTGTGATAGCCCAGATTCGTAGGAACCCTTGGAATATAAGTGAGAGGAGAGAGGAAAGGGGTCCGTACAACACTGCCCTCTTACCACATAGTTTTGTTACCAGGAACCTCTTATGCTGCACTTCTGTGATTGTGTCAGGAGGGTGAATACTTTTGGAATGAGGACATCCTCCCCTCTTTGGTTAAAAACATCACTACGTTATGGTTCACCAAAAGTATGTGATTCATGGATATTTGGTATAAAAAGTTGACCATCATTTTCTCAGAATGTATATGCCAATAGTAACCCAATAAAAAATATTATTGCAAGTGATATATTTTGTGATGTAAGGTTACATAGTCATGTTAGTCCTTTGCTTGTTTTTATTTTCTGTGTTTCTCTGCTTATAGACTAATTCACATGGTGAAACAGTGAAAACCCTGTACTTCAGTTACCTCGCAGTCCTTCAGAAGGTAGCTAACCACGTCTCACTACTGCAGGCTGCTAGCACCTCCAAACAGCAGGTTTGGGTTCTCTTTTAAAATATCTTTGTGATGCTATCTGGTATAAGTATTTATACTTGATATGAAATCACCTAGCCAAATATCTTTAAGTTTTTTTCTATGAAATTCTGACTTGTTCATTCTTTAATGTACGTCAGAGAAGTATATGCACTTAAGTTTTTAATCAAAGTGAGAAAATTTAAACTTAAGTTAAAATAACTTTTTTTATAATTTTGCATTCAGTTTATATAGGTTTAAATGTATTAAGTTAATATTTCTTTTCATCTTCCTCTTCCTTTAAAGGAAACACTCATCAAAAGGATATGTGATCAGGTGTTTTCCAGATTCCCAGATTTTGTGCAGAAAAGCAAAGATGCAGCCTTTGAAACACTTTCTGATCCAAAATATAGTGGAAAAATGAAGGCAAGTGTTCTTCTTTCAGTTTGTGTATATATAAGAATGATATACAAAATATTTATCAAACGGTATGATAGGAACACCAGCTAATCATAACAGATGCACAATTGTTCAGAAGAGGTGGTAGCCAAAGACAAACGGTCTAGTTGTGTCTGTACTCACTAGCTCACTATGAACCTGCATCTGGTGGGTTCTCAATTAGAAGTAGTTATACCAGATATATTTCAAATGTTCCTACAGTGTTGGATTCATACCCTCCTAAAAAAAGTATGCTGTTTCCCCATGTGTAATAATTTGTCTTCCAATTTTTAAGGAGATAATCTACGAGATATACAAATGTGAATGCCAAGAGGATAAGGATAGGTAGGAGCTCAGAATCAGAGAAAGAAACTTCTTGAAGAGTTCTATAAGTTCTCTATTAGATCTCTAAGGGTTTTCAAGGCCTCTATGTCTAGACTGAACTTTGTGTCTCTTGTTTTTACTTGCCAACCTAGATCACAAGATTGTTATATCTCATTTACGCAAGAGAGCATTTGCTTTATACTGGGGCACCGACCTGTTGGTGCACTCTCGTTGATGAATTGAGGGAGGGTTCTGAAAAGTAATGCTAGGTTCTCCAACCATGACCCCTGCCCCTGGGCATTGCCTGTCAGAGCTGCACGAAATACTGACAGTTCTAGCCTCCTTGTAGAATTCAGTTGTTTAACCCCTTAATAACTATCAACAATCTTTACTTATGGAATCAAAGATTTTTACAGAGCAATTTCCAACTTAATATTTTAATTAACAAGAAGCAAGTTATGTCTTTTGGCAAAAAAGGAAGTAATTCAAAGTAGGGTTTTTTTTCCTTTGATATTCTGGGAATATTTTTAGCAGTTAATCTATATAAGCTCAGCATACTTTAGTTTGCCTGGACCTCTAAATCAATGGTATAAAATGTAAGCTAGGGAGATTACCCTAAAACCTTGTGTTGTTTTTTTTTTTAACAGAGATAACAATTGGCATGTAATATTGTATTAGTTTAGGTGTACAACATAATGATTTGTTACATGCAAATATTTTGAAATAATTACTACAGTAAGTCTAATTAATATCCATCACCTCACATAGTTGTTTTTTTCTTGTGAGGAAAACTTTTCAGATCTACTCCCTTTTAAATATACAATATGGTCTTGCTAACTACAGCCACCATTCTGTACAATACTTCCTCAGGATTTACTTATCTTATGGGAGCTTGTACTTTTTGACTACCGTCACCCATTTCACCTGTCCTCTACCCCTTGCCTCTGGCAACCACTAATCTATTCTCTGTACTGGATGAGTTTGATGTTTTGTTTTTTTTTTGTTTTAAAACTCCATATATCAGTGAGATCATATAGTATTTGTCTTTGATTTATTTCACTTAATTCCCTCAATGTCTATTCATGTTGTAGCAAATAGCAGGATTTCCTTTTTTTTTTAAGGGAAGGGAGGGAGAGAAAAAGGTAGAGAAACATTGACGTGAAAGAGAAACATCAACCTGTTGCCTCTCACACATGCCTGACTGGGGACCAAACCCATAGCCCAGGCATGTGCCCTGGCCAGGAATTGAAATAGCAACCTTTCACTTTGTGGGATGATGCCCAATCAAGTAAGCCACACTGGTCAGGGCAGATTTCCTTCTTTTTTATGGCTGAATAATATTGCTATCCATTCATCCATTAACAGACACTTACGTTGTTTCCATGTCTTGGCTATTGTAAATAATGCTGCAGTGAACATGGGGTGCTGTTATCTTTTTGAGATCAGTTTTATGCTTTTGCATGTGGCTGTCTAGTTTTTCTAACACCATTTAATGTAGAGTCTGTCCTTTTTCCATTGTAAATTCTTGCCTCCTTTGTTTATATTAATTATATATAATTATATAATTGATTATATATGTGTGGTTTTATTGCTGGGCTTCCTATTCCATTCTCTTGATCTTTGTGTCCACTTTTATGCCAGTACCATACTGTTTTGATTATTATTGCTTTGTCATATAGTTTTAAGTTGGAATGTGTGATGCCTTCAGCTTTGATCCTTTTTCTCAGATTGCTGTGGCTATTCAAGGTCTTTTGTGGTTCCATTCAAATTTTAGGAGTGTTTGTTCTATTTCTGTGAAAAATGCCACTGGAGTTTTGATAATGATTGCATTGAATCTATAGATAGCTTTAGGCAGTATAAACATTTTAGCAATATTAATTTAATCCATGATCACAGAATATCTTTACATTTATTTGTATCTTCTTCAGTTTCTTGCATCAGTGTCTTAACAGTTTTTAGTGTACAGGTCTTTCATCTCCTTGGTTATATTTGTTCCTAGGTATTTTATTTTTCATGTAGTTGTAAATAGGATTGTTTTCTTAATTTCTCTTTCTGATAGTTGTAATTAATGTATAGAAATGCATCTGATTTTTCCATATTGATTTTGTATCCTGCAACTACAGGGCAGGGCAAAACTAGGTTTACAGTTGTAAGTATGCAAAAACACAGAGTTTATTCTTGTATTATTATTTATCAATTATTCTATTATTTTCCATACAAACAACTGTAACCCAATATTGTCCCACCCTGTATACTGAATTTGTATATTAGTTCAAATAGTTTTTTTTGGGGGGAGGGGGTTTGGTGTAGTCTTCAGGTTTTTTCTATATGTAACATGTATCTACAAATAGAGGCAGTTTTACTTATTTTTCCTGATTTGGTTTTGGTTGCCTTTTATTTTATTTATTTATTTACTTGCCTAATTGCTCTGGCTAAGACTCCCAGTGCTATGTTGAATAAAAGTGACAAGAGTAGGCATTCTTATCATTTCTTGTTTCTGATCTTAGAGGATAGGCTTTCAATTTTCACCATTAAGCATATTAGCTGTGGTATTGTCATATATGGGCTTTATTATGTTGAGGTATGTTTTCTTTATACCCACTTTGTTGAAAGTTATGTATTTTTTTAAATAAATAGATTTGTAATAGAATGTTCTATGATTTATTTTTATAACATATATTTCAAATCTAATTATATTTCCTAACAATAGTAAATCTATTTTGGTCATCTATTTTATTGATTTTTATTTAATTATTTTAAGTTAAAAATATAAAAAGCCCCATTAATGTAGACCTGAGCACTCATAACTTTTTTTAATCTTCATCCAAGAGGATATGTTTATTGACTTAGAGAGAGAAAGGGAGGTGAGAGAGAGAGAAACCAATGCAAGAGAGAAACACCAATGGGCTGCTTCCTGTATGCACTCCAACCGGGGATTGAACCCACAACCTAGGAATGTGCCCTGACTGAGAATCAAACCCGCAACCTTTGGTTTATGGATGATGCTCCAATCAACTCAAACACCCACCCAGAGCTAATTAACCCATAATTTAAGCCAAATAGAATATTTCCAAATATCATGGTCTCCTTTGAAAACTACATTGTCTATTGCTATTTATTTCAATTTTATTCATTTTGACTCTTAACAAAAAAGTTAGCATTCTTGAAATTAAATGAAATTTTATAACTGCACTTTATATACTTATATATCCATTAAATATATGATTTAAAACACTGTTAATTAGTTATACATTTAGTAAATAGTGTCTGATTAAGATAATTATTGCATTTACATTTTATTAAGATTTTTAGAAGGGTAAAAGCAAGCATGAATTGTTGCTTGAGGCTAAGTGTCTTTTTATGTGAAGGAAGCATGTAATTTACTTATTTTGTGAAAAAGCACCAACGAATCAGAGACTGATAATAATAAGCAAGGATTATATTTTTCAGTCTGTGGTTCATCATTTGATTAGCAACATCATGTGGTGATTTAGTAATTGAAAACCTACAGGCTTATTGTGGAATTATTGCCTAAGTGGTTAAGAACTCCAAGTTACATGTACTTCTTTAATTTGGGTGATAAAAAATCCTAGTTCTATGTCTCTTATTATAGGTTAGCCTGTGGGTACAATTTATTTGTGCACATAATGTCCACTGTACCCTTCATAGCCTCAAAGTTACACTCATGAACTCCAGCTCTTTCTCTTAAGTATTAAGATCTTTGTTGACCTCAACTACTATTTAAAGGGATGGTCACAAGTTGCACTTATTTCCATGATGAAAATATTCATTTTTCTTTCCCTTGGCAAATGCCACAAAGTCACTTACTATGGGGGGTGGAAAAAAAGACTAGGACACCCAGTTTAGTGCTGCTGGAATCATGCAAGTGTCATTTTAATCTCTGTGCCTCATGAATCTGAGTCAAGTTAGATCCAAGAGTCCTTAGCTGTGAGCAACTCAAATTTAAGATTCCTTTTTAGGGGAATTTTCTGGGTATGTGAAGGATAAGTGAGTGATAAAATATTGGGCCTGTATTGTTAAGACACCAACCTATAGTGACTACACTGTCATTTTTGAAATTTCTAATAAAGGATGTTAGTTTACAGTTATTTATTTCATTGATGAGTCTGAGGGTTTTTTTTTAACAAGCCTAATAAATACCTTCAATCCAAAAGCATTCGATTTTCTTTTTACTTGTAAGATATTCAAGAATACCTGAAAATGCAATGGGTATATTATCCCAAATAATCAGAGTGGATTTCTGTGCACTCTTCTTTTTTTATACTTTTTTTACAGTTTTATTATTGTTGTTCAAGTACAGTTGTCTCCACTTTCCCTCACCACTCTCCCGACCCCACCCATCACCACCTCTCACCCGTGATCCTACCCCCTTTGGCTTTGTTCATGGGTCCTTTATACGTGTTCCTTGATGACCCTTCCCCTTTTCCACCCCACTGTTCCCCTCCCTGACTCTGGTTACTGTTAGTTTGTTCTTTATTTCAATGTCTCTGCTTATATTTTGCTTGCTTGTTTTTTTTGTTGTTTAGGTTCCACTTATAGGTGAGATCATACGGAATTTGTCTTTCACTACCCGGCTTATTTCACTTAGCATAAGGCTCTCCAGATCCATCCATGCTGTCGTGAAGGATTAGGAGCTCCTTTCTTTCTGCTGCATAGTATTCCGTTGTCTAAATGTACCATAGTTTTTTGATCCACTCATTTACTGATGGGCACTTAGGTTGCTTCCAGGATTTGGCTATTGTAAATTGAGCTGCTATGAACATTGGGGTGCATAGGTTCTTTTGAATTGGTGTTTCAGGATTCTTAGAGTATAATCCCAGCAGTGGAATTGCTGGGTCAAAAGGGAGTTCCTTTTTTAGTTTTTTTAGGAAATTCCATACTGTTTTCCACAGTGGCTGTAGCAGTCTGCATTCCCACCAACAGTGCACCATGGTTCCCTTTTTTCCACAACCTCTCCAACACCTGTGGTTTGTTAATTTGTTTATGATAGCCATTCTCAACAGTGTGAAGTGGTATTCCATTGTGGTTTTAATTTGCATCTCTCTGATGGCTAGTGATGCTGAGCATCCTTTCAAATGTTTCTGGGCCCTCTGTATGTCCTCCTTGGAGAAGTGTCTGTTCGGGTCCTTTGCCCATTTTTTAATTGGGTTGCTTGTCTTCTTAGAGTGGAGTCGTGTGAGTTCTTTATATATTTTGGAGATCAAACCTTTGTTTGAGGTGTCATTGGCAAATATGTTTTCCCATATGGTTGGTTCTTTTTCATTTTAATGCTGTTTTCTTTAGCTGTGCAGAAACTTTTTATTTTGATGAAGTCCCATTTGTTCATTCTTTCCGTTATGTCCTTTGCTCCAGAGGATGTATCGGTGAAAATATTGCCACATAGAATATCTGAGATTTCCCTGCCTATGTTCTCCTCTAGGACTGTTATGGTATTGTGACTCATATTTAAGTCTTTTATCCATCTAGAGTTTATTTTTGTGTATGGTGTAAGTTGGTGCTCAAATTTTATTTTTTTGCTTATAGCTGCCAGGATCTCCCAATACCATTTGTTGAAGAGGCTACTTTTACTCTATTTTATGCTTCTGCTCCCTTTGTTGAATATTAATTGACCATAGAGACTTGAGTTTATCCCCAGGCTCTCTATTTTGTTCCATTGATCTACATGTCTGTTCTTATGCCAGTACCAGGCTGTTTTGATTACAGTGGCCTTGTAATACAGTTCGATATCAGGTATTGTGATCCCTCCTACTTTGTTCTTCTTTCTCAAAATTGCTTTGGCTATTTGGGGACATTTGTGGTTCCATATAGATTTTTGAAATGTTTGTTCTATATCTGTGAAATATGTCATTAATATTTTAATAGGGATTGCATTGAATCTATAAATTGCTCTGGGTAGTGTAGACATTTATATGTTAATTCTTCCCATCCCTGAACATGATATATGCTTCCATTTGTTTGTGTCTTCCTTAATTTCTTTCTTCAGTGTTGTGTAGTTTTCTGAGTACAGGTCTTTTACCTCTTTGGTTAGGTGTATTCCTAGGTACTTTATTTTTCTTGTTGCTATATCAAATGGGATTTTTTTCCTGATTTCTAATTCTGGTATTTCATTGTTGGTGTACAAAAATGCATTCAATTTTTGAATATTGACTTTTTATCTTGCTATTTTGCCAAATTCACTTATTAGGTCGAGTAGTTTTGGTGGAGCCTATAGGGTTTTCTGTATACACTATCATGTCATCTGCTAACAGTGACAATTTTGCTTCCTCCTTTCCAATTTGGATTCCTTTTATTTGTTTTTCTTGTGGCTAGGACTGATCACTGTGGCTAGGACTTCCAATACTATGTTGAATAAGTGGTGAAAGCAGGCACCCTTGTCTTGTTCCTGATCTTGGCAGGAAAGCTTTTAGTTTTTCTCCATTGAATATTATGTTGGCTGTACATTTCTCATATATGGCCTTTATTATGTTGAGGAATGCTCCCTCTACTCCCACTTTGCTGAGTGTTTTTATCATAAATGGGTGCTGTACCTTATCAAATGCTTTTTCCACATCTATTGATATGATCATGTGATTTTTGTCTTTCCTTTTGTTTATGTGATGTATTATATTTATTGATTTGCAAATATTGTACCACCCTTGCATTCCTGACATGAGTCCCACTTGATCATGGTGTATGATGTTTTAAACAAGGTATCAGCAAAGATATTGTGGTATTGAACAATGCCCTACATAAATGGACTCAACTGCTATATAAAGAACCTTTCATCCCAAAGAATCAAAATTCATATTCTTTTCAAATGCACATGGAGCATTTGCAAAGATAGACCACCTGATAGGACACAAAACAAGCCTCAACAAATTCAAGAAAATGGAAATCCTGTGAAGCATTTTCTTGTACCACAAGGGCTTAAAACTAGAAACCAACCTCAAAGAAAAACACTCAAAGACACTCAAATTCATGGAGATTGAATAGCATGCTATTGAACAATGAATTGGTTAATAATGAAATCAAGGAATAAATCAAAAATTTCTAGAAACAAATGAAATGGACACACAAAAGTCCAAAACCTATGGGACACAGTGAAGACAGTCTTGAGCAGGAAGGTCATAGTGATACAGGCCTACCTAAAAAAGATAGAAATATTTCAAGTAAACAACCAAATACATCTATAAGAATTGAAGGAACAACAACAAGCAAAGCCTAGAGCAAGTAGAAGGAAGGAAATAACCAAGACCAAGGCAGAATGAAATATATAGAGACTGAAAGAACAATTCAAAGGATCAATAAATCTAGGAATTGGTTCTTTGTAAAGGTAGACAAAATTGACAAGCCTTTAAGAAGATTCAAGACAAAAAAAAAAAGAGGACTAAAATAAATAAAATCAGAAATGAAAGAGGAGAGATTACAACTGATACCACAGAAATACAAAGGATTGTAAGAAATTATTAGAAACAACTATATACCAAGAAATTTGAAAACCTGGGTGAAATGGACACATTTCTAGAAAAATATAATCCTCCAAAACTGAATAAAGAAGAAGCAGAAAGCCTGAACAGACCAATAACAGCTGATGAAATCAAAGCAGTAATCAGAAATCTCCTGGCACACAAAAGCCCTGGATTGGATGGTTACACAGGAGAATTTTACAAAACATTTAAGGAAAAGCTAACCCCTGTCCTTCTCAGACTATTACAAAAAGCCCAAGAAGAGCGAAGACTCCAAAACTCTTTTTTTGAAGCCAGCATCATCCTAATCCCAAAATCAGATAAAGACACAAGAAAGAAAGAAAACTACAGGCCAATATCGCTGATTAACATAGATGCTAAAATTCTCAACAAAATATGGGCAAACGGCATCCAACAATACAGTAAAAACAAATGCCTGTTTTTAAAACAATGATATTACTATTATACACAGGCTTTGGATTATCTGTTTCTTCCCTAAAAAGCACTGTGTGTAGAGGTAGGTTATTGGTATTTTGAGGTCAAAATCAAATGTGGAAGTCAGGGCTTACTGTAAAATAGAGAAACCAAGAGGAGAAAATGAGAAGAGGTACATATCTGACTGATAATTTTAAGGAAATAAATATCAAGAGAAATTTTAAATACTTCCTAAAGGAATGCTACTGTCTAATTCAGTTTATGAACATATTGTAGATTTAAAAAAGTGTATTTTGGAAATTAAATTAATCTATTTATATGTGTCTCATCTGAAATTATTTCTTTTTATTAAAACAAAATAAAATGAAATAAAATTCTTTAGGGACTTTACCTCATTATTCACAATATGATGATGAATAACATTTTATGTAATATCTAATACTTTATTTCTCTAAGTGCCAACAATGAAGGAAATTAGGAAAGCTGACTGAAGTTATGTTCAATAAAAATACTTCTTAAGAAATTCTCAAGTGATATTTACATGTACAAAGTGTACGCTTAGTTGGAACTGGTTTACTGATGTCCTGTGCTTCATTTCCAGGTCCTTCAGCAGCTTTTAAGTCATTGCAGGAAAAACAGAGATAAAGTTCTTCTTTTTTCCTTCTCCACCAAGGTGAGTTCTTGATCAGCCTGGCCTTAATAAGGAGAAAGCTTCAAATACATAATGGCATCCAGCCATAGGGTCTGTCTTTTATATTCTATAGGAATGGTAGTGAGGTAACTAAGAGACTTTTAAATCTCAAAGTTACTGTCAAATAGCAAACTCAAAATAGGTCTTTAATTTTCTGTTGATGTTTTTAGTTGATAATTAAGTTCTTTAAAATGTTTAAGACATTTTAAAATATAGGAAATAGTGTAAATAAATGAAATATATTTACACAAATCACTTGTCCAATACTTTTCTTATTCTTTGGTTTTAGTTTTAAAAATTAAAGATTATTCTTTTTCCCCCAAAGAATGGTTGCTGAAGGTTAAAGTCAGTTTTAGGATAATAAAATATATGAGTCAAAAGTCAGAAAAAATATCTGTTGCTCTCGTAATTATAAGAAAGAAATTGTGAGCAGCAATAATTAATACTTAGTAAATTTTATCTCTGTAATGGTTTAAAGCTTGTTAACCCATAAATTCTCCTTTGCCCATCTCCGTACCTTTCCTCTAGTTGCTTGATGTGCTGCAGCAATACTGTACGGCGTGTGGGCTTGATTACCGACGACTTGACGGAAGTACAAAATCAGAGGAAAGAATCAAGATTGTGAAAGAGTTCAACAGTACACAAGATGTTAACATTTGCCTTGTCTCCACAATGTAAGAAAATAAAATTCGATAGCTAGATTTTTATCTAATTGCTTTTAAGATTTAGGGTGATTTTAAAACTATTAGTGAATTTTCAATGGTGATAGTTATATTGCTTTGTTTTACTTGACTTAAGGAAAAACAGCAAAGGTGCTATTAATTATGATTGAAGAAACAGTTTCTTGAGGTTTACTTAATCTTTTCTCTCTATTCTTCCCTTGTCATCACTAAACATCATTTCCCTTTATATGTTCGTGTTTACAAAGATAGTAATCCAAAAAATAGTTTTTTAAAGGAATTTTCTGTAGAGTGTTCTGACTCATGTCTGTTGTCACAACAAGACTGAATTAAATAATTGAGTTATTAATCAAATAACAGAGAATCATTGGTAGGATTGGTTTGCAAACTGTGATTCTGGAGCCCAGGAGAGCTCACAGGGCATGGGGGCCCGGCATTTCCCTGTTTTGTCTGTACTTAATCTCAGTCAGAGCAGCTCCACATTTATAGGTTTGACTGAAGTTAAATCAGTTCTAACACTCATTTAGAAGTCTCTAATTAAAATCTTTTATTAAAGAATATACACACTTTAGATGATGAGTTACCAGTCAGTCAATATAACAACCTAAGTAAAATTAATGTTTTGGGAGGTAACAAATCCGTAACTATTGACAGCTAATGTAGTATTTTATATTTGCTGCCACTGTCTTTTAAAAAGAATTTCGAGGGATTTTAAAAATCAAATTATCTGTCTCATAATGCAAAAAGTAGAAATAAGTCAAAAATTGTTTAATGAGGAAGAAAATGGTATGTATGATGAGTGAGCTATCAATACTTATTATTGAGCACTAAAATTATTCTTGAATTCTTGCAGTAAGGCAAAAGGAGAGAAACTCTGGATTCCCAGTTTCCTATGAATTAATTCAAGTTGTAATTTCGTACTTCAGTCTTTACATACAGAATATTAAATGGCATAGAATACTACCTTCAGTTAGTTTTTTATAAAATAAACATAAGTATCCTTAGGTTTATCAAATAAATGCCTTCAATCGTTTAAATAGTATAGAACTTATGATAAGCAATTATCTCTCAATTAACTCCCCCAGTCTAATTTGATGAATTCCGCCAAGCTCATAATTATCTCTTTAACTGTATTAGAAATTGCTATTTAATCCATCCACCAGATTTTTAATTTTTATTTTATTTTTTTTGAAAGAGTTAAAATTGTTTTTCCTTTTATTTTTTATTTATCTTTTATTTTTGGTGAAAACTTATACTTTAATTTTTTTAAGATTTTTAAATTGTAGTTCAAATACAGTTTTCTGCCCTTCCCCCCACCCCTCCCCAGCACCCTAGCCCTCCCCACCTCCCTCCCCATTTTCACCCCCCCTTGTTGTTGTCCATGTGTCCTTTATAATTGTTCCTGTAAACCCTTCATTCTTTTCCCCCATTATCCCCTCCCCTCTCCCCTCTGATCAGTGTTCTCAATTTCAGTGTCTGTGGTTATATTTTGCTTGTTTGTTCGTTTTGTTCATTAGGTTCCAGTTAAAGTTATTTTTCAAAAGATATAATTCATTTTCTTTTGCACACAACTTTAAATCAGTATACTTTGGATTTGTCAGGGAATATTTAGGTGCCCCTAATTATTCCAATCCCATGAATCATAGTTTGAAAGGCTGTTGAGAAAAATAACTTAGTATTTCTCTTAACCGTATTCCAGAAAACTTTATCTTAACTGTCTCAGATATATGAGTGGTGCAGACCCTGGCTGGCAGGTTCTGTGTTTTGTGACTGCAGCGAACAAATTCACATGGACTGCAGAAGTCCTGTGGAGAAAAAGGGATGGAATGGCCACTCTCTGAGTGAGAGAGGGCCGCGACCCTTGCCTAGATAGGCTTTTATTGTTTTCTGGGCACATTACATCGAAGATGGTCCTCATTTACTATGCATAGGTTCGCTTTAGGTGGTTACCTTTTACAGAAAACAAAGGAGAAGATGTTGCTAATTACATCACAGAAGAAGGATATTTGCAAATGCAAAGGGAAAAGTGGTTGAACTGGTTACATTCCTCCTTGGAAGGTTTAGCATAGATTTCAGGAAGTTACTTTAAAGATATGCAGTAAACATTTGCTGCCTTGATTCAGGGTGAGGAGTTTTAGCAAAAGCAAGCCTCATAGCCTAGGTACAATGCAGGCCTGATTCCCCACCAGAGAACCTATCCGTGGGCGTGGCTCCTGTGTGCCAGACCTCGCTTCCCACTGGCTTTTCCGAGTGGGAGCTGGGCTACGTTCCCAAGTCCTTTATGCCCCAAAAGAGATTCTAAACCACTCTTCAAATAAGTCATTAGAGTTGTATATAGACCCATTGTCAAAACCTGCCTCTGATTCTTTATTTTGTTATGTTATCTAGCCAGTCTCACACCCCTTTGTTCACTGTAGTTGTCTTCATTGACACTTACTTGATGTAGGATAAGAAAAATAACATACTTTTTTTTTTTGCCTCTCCCAGGAGTACAAAGAGCAATAAATGCCTATTGGAGTTATGTGTAAAGTTTCATGAGCATTTAAAGAATAGGCATATCAAGAAAGACCATAAAAGGATAGTTATGTTTAAACTGACCCCTTATACATAAAATTTCATTAGAAGGAAAAGCAGGTTTATGTAAAGGACATTTTAGACAGAGATAACAGCTTAGGTACAAAAATGACCAGGGAGTTTAAGTGGTTAGAGCTTAGGATACTAAAGCTCTATGGGTATATGACTAAATATGAGGAATCATTAGTTGATTTAACAAAAACCATATTGAGTGTTCTGTGACAGATCCTGGAAAAGAAAAGATGTAAAAGGTTCAGATCCCACTCTTTTGAAGTTTGTAACTAAAAAAAATATGAGGATGTAGGAAATAGTTAAGATATGTTAAAAAGGGTGGTTTCAAAATAGTATGGTGAGTGCTGGTAGAGGGAGGCACAAAGGAGAAATAATTAGTTCATCCTTCATTAGCAATGCTGAAGGACAAGTAGAAGTTAGCCGGGCAAAGAAGAGAGCCAAGAAAATTGTAAGTAGTGTATGAAGGCAACTTTAAGTAGATTGGTAGTTCCATGAGATAAAGTCTGAGTATGTAAGAGTTGGTTTCTGATGGATAAGGATAAAGGGATTTAAGACAGAAGGCTGCCATACTTGTTTATTTATATTCTATGCTTAAAATAATTTTATGTAGGATGAGAATGAATTTAAGGTCTGAGGTAAGGGAAGACAGTTAAGAAATCAATGAAATAATATCAAGACTAACAGGTGCAATATAGTAAGGGCTTGAAATAGGGCAGGGAACTAGGAATGGAGAAGGGACTAGAGAAAAATATTTTTTGAGCTAAATTTGACTGGATTTGCTATTGGATAGTTTTTAGTTTTTGTTGGGGGGTTTTTCCCCTTTAAGTCTGTCAGTGACAAATTCTCTTGGTTTTTCTTAATTTAAGGATGTCATGATTTTCCCCTCATTCCTGAAGGATATTTTTGCTAGATAGAGAATTCTGGATTGACAGTTCTTTCAGCACTAGAAAAATGTTATACTCCTTCCTTCTGGCCTCCATGATTTCTGATGAGAAATCTGTTGCCATTTGAATTCGTTTTCTGTAGAAGTAATGTGTCGTTACTCTCTTACTGCTTTCAAGAGTTTTTTTCTTTGTGTTTTGTTTTCAGAGGTTTAATTATGATGCATCTTGGCATGGGTTTCTTTGGATTTAACTGTTTTGGAGTTCATACAACTTCTTTAATGTGTAGGTTTATGGCTTTTCCCAAATTTGGGAAGTTTTTAGCCATGTGTGTTCAAATACTTTTTCAGCCTCTCTTTTTTCTCCTTCCAGTAACAGAGAGATTAGCTCTTCTGTTACTGTCCTTCAGGTCTCTAAGACCGTGTTAATTTCTTTCAGCATATTTTCTTTCTATTCTTTAGATTGGGTAAGTAATATTGACCTGTTCTCATGACTATACATTCTGTTCTCTCTCATTTCCATTGTACTATCAAGTTCATTCCAGGAAGTTTTGTAATTCAGTTATTTTTCAGTTCTAAAATTTCATTTGTTTTTTTAATATCCTCTTTCTATTTTCTTTATATGCTGAGACTTTTCTATTTTTAGTTTGTTTCAAGCGTATTTGCAATTTCTTATCAAAGCATTTTTATTACAACTGCATTAAAATTCTTATCAGATAAGTCCAACATCTGATTAATTGTTGTCATCTGTCAATTGCTTTTTCTCATTCAAGTTGAGATTTTTTTGGACCTTGGTCTGACTAGTATTTTTTTTTTTTTTTCAACATAACTGAAAAAAGAAAGAAAAGCTTTAAGCATCTGGTTATATATGCATTGGCTCCTCTTACGTGTCTCAGGGCCAAACTCACTTGTCCAAATGAAAGAAATAAAGAAGAGAGGAGTATTACGAATGCCTTAATTTTGGTCATGGACATGATGGTTAAAGTAGCCAGGCAAGACCAGGTTCTTTTACAAAATTGGTTCAGGAAAAAATTCTCATATGAAAAAAAATGATAAGGTGTGGTTTCAAAATAGATATCTGTATCCAACACAGTATTTTCTTTTGAAGATTGGACTTTTTTTTCCTTCTTACAAAATTAATTTTTTTAATGTTATTCAAGTACCGTTGTCTCTATTTCCCCCTCATCACTCCCACCCATCCCAGCCCTCCCCAACTCCCACCCTCAATCCTACCTACCCTTTGGCTTTGTCCAGGTGTCCTTTATACATGTTCCTGACAACCCTTCCCTCTTTTCCCTCTACTATGCCCTCCCACCTCCCCTCTAATTGCTGTCAGTTTGTTCTTAATTTCAGTGTCTCTGGTTATATTTTGCTTACTTTTTTCTTTTGTTGTTTAGGTTCCACTTATAGGTGAGATCATATGGTATTTTTATAGGTGAGATTATATGGTATTTGTCTTTCACTGCTTGTCGTATTTCACTTAGCATAATGGCCTTCAGATCCACCCATGCTGTCATTAAGGGTAGGAGCTCTTTCTTTCTTTCTTTCTGCTGTGTAGTATTCCATCGTGTAAATGTACTAGTTTTTATATCCACTCATTTACTGATGGGCACTTAGGTTACTTCCAGTACTTGGCTATTGTAAATTGTGCTGCTCTGAACATTGGGATGCATACGTTCTTTTTAATTGGTGTTTCAGGATTCTAGGGTAGAGCCCCAGCAATGAAATTGCCAGTTAGTAATTTTTTATTGTATGCTGTACACTTTTTAGTATTATGTTATAAGACTTTATATCTCATTTAAATCTATTTTAACCAGACACCCTGGCAGACACATAGGGATGAAAATCCATGTATTTTGTTTGGCCTCTGTTGAATCTTGATAGTGAAGTACTTCATTACTATTTCTGGATGGCCTCCACTGATACTACAGATGGGGACCTGGTTATCACTGGGAAGAAATGAAAGTCTTAGCTTCTCAATCAGTCTTTTCTGGCACAACACAAGCAGGGGTTAAAAGTGTCTCATTACTTTCAAGCAAGGTTGGAAGTTTAGTCTTTTCACTTAGTTTTTACTGACTAGATTGAGGGTAAGGCCACAGATCTTTTTCTGTGGTCTTTGCAGGAATAGGCTGGTTATTATCTAACATTTTTCTGACTTAAAAGGCTACATCTTTCCTTTCTTTGGCTAAAGGAAGAATTTACTTGGGGCTTTTTTGTCTGTGACTGTTGGCATTTCCAGTTCACTAGCTTCTGCAAAACCCAGTCTGGGATATAGTAGGCAAGACAGAAAAGGCCAGGAAACTCACTGCCATGTCATTGTTCACGTCTTGTAATTCCTAGCCAGTCTTTGTTCTCTCTACATTTTAGTGTCTTGTGTTTATTTTGTATATAATACCCAGGATTTTTATTTAGCAGCACTTAGTGGCAGAATAAGGAGAAGTGTATCTATTCCTGGCTTGATTTTTTTAAAATGTGTATATTACTTTATTTAGCTGCAATATACCATATTTTGCCATATATAATGTGTTCCCATGGGTAAGGTGCACCCACATTTTGGTGCACAGTTATACATGGGATTAATTATGCCCATTATACCCATGGTATGTAATCATTATACCCATATATAATGTGCATTCTTATTTTTTCCTAAAAAATTTAAGCAAAAAGAGCACATTATACATGGCAAAATATGGTACTAACAGTTTTTAAAAATTACATTATGAAAATTTTACAGAAATAGTATTTGAGTAATCAGCGTAGTCTGCTTATATAGACTCTAATGGTCAAATTTTTTAGGGATAGTATGGAGTGATAGAAAAAGAATATTTCATAGATACTTCATTTGTGACATATTTGTGTTTTAATCACCTTGCTTTTACTATGTGAATGCAATATCATGTTGATTTGGTTGTAAAAATATCACATAATTTAGTTATAGGATAAAAATTTTTGTTCTTATTGTTTTAATGTGCTCTTTCTGTTTCCTCTAGGGCCGGTGGACTAGGCCTCAATTTTATTGGTGCCAATGTTGTTGTATTATTTGATCCTACTTGGAATCCAGCCAATGATCTTCAAGCCATTGACAGGTATAGTACTAACAAAATGTAAAGTGACCTGCAAATACTTTTAATCTAAACGTTTTTCTGAATTGGTTAGGTTGTTTATCATATGATTGTGATTAGAAGGTAGGGAAAACATTTTTTAAAAAAGCTATTTAAGATAACCATGGAGTTCTGAATTCAAGAGGATTGTTTATTTCTGAGTCCGAGAGGACTCTTTATTTACCTAAATAAGTAATAGGTATTTATTTTTCATTCATATCAAAATCCCATTGTTATGTCAGAGTTGATTTAAGGAGAAAAAGTAAGTCCACGATACTTTAGGAAAATAGGAAAGGTCACTACTAATAGATGAGAAGTATCAAGAAACTCCTGCAGTACAGAATGAAAACAGAATCTGTGTGGTCAAGAAACTAGCAGAGTAAAACCACAGTCAACAGTTGATTGAAGAGCACAGAGGAAGAAATGAATATTTTGGAACATAAATAATGACTTAAACAGGAAAGAAAACATACATACATGCATCTTGGTGATATTTCTAAGTTCCATAGATAAAGAGCAGGGTTAAAAGATGCCAGAGTGAGAATGAGGGAGAGAAAATTATTTATAAAAACAAAGACAAAAAACCCAGTTTATCACAAAGAAATTTGTGTTAATGTGCATCTGATACATAAAACAATTATATGTGATATCAGTAACATACAAGTGGGCTGAGAGCTTTTAAAAAAAAGGTTTTTTAGTGCAACTGAAGTTAAGTTGGTATCAATTTGAAATGAATTGCTATAAGTTTTGGATGTTATATGTAATCTGCAGGGTAACCACAAATATGTATATAATGCATGCAAAAGGAAGTGAGAAAAAAATTAATATATGTCACTTAAAAATCAGGTAAACACAAAGGAAGGCATTAATGGATGAAACGAAGGACAAAATAGCTATGAGTTATACAGAGAATAAATAAAATGGCAAAAGTAATTCCTTCCATATCATTAATTTCTTTAAATACAAATGGATTAAATTGCCCAATCAAGAAACATAGATTGGTAAAATGGATTAAAAATGGTATCCAACTATATGCTGTCTGTGAGACTCTTATAGGTCTAAGGACATGAATAGGTTGAAAGTGAAAAGATAAAAAAGAGATTTCACCCAAAGAGTAACCAAAAGACAAGAGAGGTGGTTACACTAATATCAGACAAAATAGACTTTAAGTTGAAACCTGTTGCAAGAGGCCAATAAGGATATTATATAATGAGAAAAGATCCAGTTCACCAAGAAGCTGTAACAATCAAATAAAAATACCCCAAATATATAAAACAAACATTGACAGTATCAAACATAGAAATAACTAGCTCCACAATAATAGTAGGATACTTCAATACTCCACTTTCAATAATGGATAGGATTTCCTGTCAGAAGATCAATAAGGAGAGGACTTTAACAACACTTAAAGAAATTGGACCTCATAGGCATATATAGAACTGGCCTCAAAGCAATTGCATAGTATACATTTTTCTCAAGTACCAATGGAACATCTTCCACAATAGACCCTATGGATCACTGAACAAGTCTTAATAAATTTAAAAAGATTGCAATTATACAATTTTTCCCAGTTACAATAAAATGAAAATGAAATCGATGGTGGAAGAAACACAAGAAAATTCACAGGTATATTGAACTTAAACAACATACTCTTAAGCAACGAGTGTCTCAAAAAGAACTTGCAAAGAAAATTAGAAAAGATACTGAAAAAATCAAAACACATCATATCAAAAGTTATGGGATGTAGTAAAAGCAGTGCTAAGAGGGGAATTTATAGCTGTTATAAATGTTTACGTTAAAAAAAATGTCTCAAATTAACAATCTAACCTAACACCCCAAGGAACTAGAAAAGGGAAAAGAAACTAAACTCAAAGCAGCAACAGAAAGAAAATAATAAAGATTATAGCAGAGATTATAAAATAGAGACTGAAAGACAAAATAAAATCAGCAAAACCAAGAATTGTTTCTTCAAAAAGATCAACAAACTGGACAAACCTTTAGCTAGATAGAGAAAAAAGAACACTTACATAACTAAAATCAGAAATGAAAAGAGAGACATTACTACTGACTTTACAGAAACATGGAAGAATTATAAGATAATATTATAAATAATTATATACTGAAAAATTGTACAGCCTAACAAAATGGACAGATTCCTAGAAACATGCAAACTACAAAGACTGAACCATAAAGAAATAAAAAATATGAATACATCTACAACTAGTAAAAAGAGCAAATGACTAATGAAAACTGCCAACAAACAAAAGCTCAGGACAAAGATGGCTTTACTGGTGAATTCTACAAACATTTAAAGACGAATTAATACCAATCTTTTTCAAACTTGTCCAGAAATTGGAAGAAGAAAGAATACTTCTTCATTTTTTCTATGAGACCAACATTGCATTAATACTAAAGCCAGACAAAGACCTATAAGAAAATTACTAACCAATATTTCTTACAAATATTAATGCAAAAATCTTCAACAAAATAGTAGCAAAGCAAATTTAACAGCATATAAAAATAACAATACACCACAACCAAGCGGGATTTATTCCTGGTTGACAAGCAAAAATCAATCAGTGTAATACACTCCTTGTGTATTTCCTTCATTAACAGAATGAAGGAAAAAGATACATGATCATTAAATTGATGCAGAAAAGGCATTTGACAAAATTCAACATATTTTCATGATAAAAACACTAAACAAACTAGGGATAGGAGGAACTATTTCAACATAATAAAGCCCTTTTAAGAAAAACCCACAGATGACTTCATAATTAATGGTGAAAGGATGAGTGCTTTACTCTAAGATCAGGAACAAGGCAAAAGTGCCTGGTTTCACCATTTCTGTGAACATAGCCAGTGCCGTTAGGTGAGAAAAAGAAATAAAAGATGTCCAAGGTGGAAAAGAAGAAAAAGAATAATCTCTGTTTACAGATGACATGATCTTATATGTAGGAAACCCTGAAAGTTGCACATGCAAAAGATAGATGATAGATAGATAGATGATAGATAGATAGATAGATAGATAGATAGATAGATAGATAGATGATAGATAGATAGATAGATAGATAGATGATAGATAGATAGATGATAGATAGATAGATAGATAGATAAAAATTTATAGCTAATAAATTGATTTCAGAAAGTTATAGGGTATAGTCAACATTAAAAAATCAGTTATATTTTCATACACTAGCAATGAACAATCTGAAAATAAAATTAAGCTAACAATTTCACTTAACAATGGCATCCAATAAAAAGAAGAACCACTTAAGAATAAATTTAACAAAGGAAGCAAAGACTTGTATACTGAAAACTAAAAAACATTGCTGAAAGAAATTAAAAAAGACACAAATAAACAGAAAAATATCCTGTATTCATGAATTGGAAGACTTACTGTTATTAAGGTATCAATACTTTTCAAAACTCTACAAATTCAACGCAAGCCCTAGCAAAATGCCAATGATGTTTTTGCAGAGATAGAAGTAAAAGGTTTTAAGAGACAACTATGGTGAACAATAAATTATCCAATAAATTGGATTTTTTAGATCAAATGGAGAAATTCCTAGAAACATACAACCTACCAAGACTGAATTATGAATAGAAAAATCTTAATAGACCTACACTGACTACTGATATTGAATCAGTAATCAAAAGCCTCCCAATAGCCCTGGACAGCTCAGTTGGTTACAGCATCATCCTCATACACCAAGGTTGTGGTTTCCATCCCTGGTCATGCAAGAATCAACCAGTGAATGCATATATAGGTGAAACAACAAACTGATCATCTCTCTCCCCCTCTCCCCTTCTGCCTATGTCTCCTTCTTTCTCTCCCTGTCCCTTCCTCTTTCTTTAAAATCAGTCAAGCAATCAGTTTTAAGAAAGAAACTAAACAAAGGACTAGGACCACATGGCTTCACTGGTGAATGTCACCAAACATTCAAGAAGAATTAAAACCAGTTGTTTTCAAACTCTTCCAAAATATTGAAGAGGAGAGAACACTTCCTAACTTAATTGGTAGAGTCAGCATTACTCTGTTACCAAAACCAGGCAAAGATACTACAAAAAAAATAATAACAAAACAACCATAATAATAATAATAATGAACTATCAACCACTATTTTTATGAATATATATATAAAAATCCTTAATAAAATACCAGCAAACTGAATTAAATAACATGTTAAAACAATGATACATTATAACCAAGTTAGATTTATTCCTAAAGTGCTAGGGTGGTTCAACATTCTATAAAATCAGTCAGTGAAATACATCACGTTAACATGATCATCTCAATTGATGCAGAAAAGATTTTGACAAAGTTCAACACCCTTTCATGGTAAAAGCATTCAACAAACCATAAATAAAAGGAAACTACCTCACTATAATAAAGACCATTTATAGAAAACTCACAGCTCACTGGTAAAAGATTAAAAGTTTTTCCTCTGAGAATGGCAATAAGGAAACAATTCCTGTTTTCACCACAAATAAAAAAAATAGGATTGCACTAATATGAGGTACTTAGGCTTTTCAAATTCATAGAGACAGTAGAATAAATGGTCCTAAGGGTTAGGGGTGGGAATAGAAAGTTATTGTTTAATGGGTACTATTTTTCAGTTGAGGAAGATAAAAAAGTTCTGTAAATAAATAGTCATGGTGGTTATACAGTAATGTCATGGTACTTAATGTCCCTGAACTGTACATTTAAAAATAGTTAGGAATTTCTAGTCAACATAGCAGCATAGGTAAATTTGATACTCACCTCTTCCCACAATCACATAGAAATTACAACCAAATTAAAGAATACCCATCATTCAGAACCACCAGATATCAAGCTGAATGAAGTCCTAAAACTACAGAATTAAAAAGGAAACCACATCAAGACAGGAGTGTATGGGGGTGGAGGGCAACGGGGAGATGTGGAATAGGCTGGTTCCATATGCAGAGGGATAAAAATCCAGAGGGATAAAAGGTCAGGTCCCCATGTGAAGCAAGGGGTCACAGCTCCTCACCAGGTCCCCAAGCCAGAGTTCCAGTGCCAGGAAGGAAAGTCCCCATAACTTCTGGCTGTGAAAACCAGTGGGGATTGAAGCTGTGGAAAATGGAAACTTGTGGAGTCCCAGGCAGTTCTTCTTAAAGGGCCCATGCAGGGACTTACTCAGACTCGCTTTCTCTGAGTTCCAGCATGGAGGCAGTATCTTGAATCTTGAAAGGCACCAGGGATATGACAGGAGGAACTGAATGGTTTAGTATCAGGGCAAGAGCTAGAAGGGCAGCTTTCTCCCAGACAGAAGTGCTAGCAGAGGCAATTGTCCCTTTCCTGAGTCCTCCCCACGAAAGACTGGCAGGTGGGCACCATATCTGAGTCTCCATCAACCTGGCTCACAATCTTTGTCCCATCCTGGTGATTTCCCTGAGGTCCCACCCCACACAACTTTCAGGCCCACCCAAGCTGTTTTCCAGTGGCTTTTCCATACAAATTGCTTGTCTTGGCTCATGCTTCAGATTTTCCTAAATTCTCTCAAAAAAGCTGCATCTGGCCTCAGTGGGCCCCACACCTCTTGCTAGTTGGTGCCAGGCCTACCACTAGCAGCAGCTGGCCTTGGTACACAGTTTGGCTTTGCCTAGGCACCTCCAAGCCCAGCACAAGTAGGTGCTATCTGCAGATTGCTTTGTAGCTTATGCCAGTGGCCCCATGCAAACCAGGCAGTAGCTGACCTTGGCCTATACCTCCTGGGAGGCTCCAAAGCCAGTTCACACCATGGACAGCTTCAGGCCAATCTGAACACTACCACCTAAACATCTCTACAAGAGACTCATTCCAGGGGTAGACTCAGTGGGCAGCAGAGCCCTGCTGATCTAAGTCCTGCTTTGTGGAGTGGGCACTGCACAACTGATCCTTGACAGTGGTCAGAGGCTAATGGTCAGTGGTCACACCTCATCCTTGAGTTGATCGACCTAACTCAGTCCTTCCCATTCACATGCCAACAGCAATCAAGGCTCAGCTACAAGAGGAGGATGTACACAGCCCATGTGGTAGGCACATCTCAAGTACACAGCTTGGGTGATAGGGGAGGCTATGCCACTGGACACCTACTATATTAGGCCACTTTACCAAACATGGGATATGTAGCAGCTCTACCTAATACATAGGAGCAAATACAGGGAGGCTGCCAAAATGAGGAGACAAAGAAATATGACCTAAATGAAAGAATGGAACAAAACTTCAGAAAAAGAACTAAACAAAATGGAGACAGGCAATCTACCAAATGCAGAGTTCAAAACACTGCTTGTAAAGATGCTCAGTGAACTCAGTGAGCACCTCAACAGCATAAAAAAGAACCAGTTAGAAATGAAGCATATACTAATCAAAATAAAGAATACCTTACAGGTAATCAACAGTAGAGTGGATGAAGTCAAGAATCAAGTCAGTGATTTGGAATATAAGGAAGCAAAGAACAATCAATTGAAACAGCAAGAAGAAAAAAGAATTAGAAAAATGAGGATAATGCAAAGATCCTCTGGGACATTTCAAGCATACCAACATTCACATCATGGGGGTGTCAGAAGAAGAAGAGAGAGGGCAAGAAGTTGAAAACCTATCTGAAAAGTAATGACGGAAAACTTCCTTAACTTGATGAAGGAGATAGACATACAAGTCCAGGAAGCACAGAGAATCCCAAACAAGATGAACCCAAAGAACACCAAGACACATCATAATTAAAATGCCCAAGGTTAAAGGCAGAGAGAATCTTAAAAGTAGCAAGAGAAAAGCAGTGACCTACAAGGGAGCTCCCATAAGACTGTCAGCTGATTTCTCAACAGAAACTTTGCAGGCCAAAAGGGATTGGCAAGAAATATTCAAAGTGATGAGAAGCACAAGCAAGATTACTCAGCAAAACTATCATTTAGAATTGAAGGTCAGGTAAAGAGCTTCCTGGACAAGGAAGAGCTAAAGAAGTTCACCACCACCAAACCAGTATTATATAAAATGTTTACAAGTTTTCTTTAAGAAGAATAAAAAGATTAAAAAAAATGAACAATAAAATGGCAATAAATGCATATCTATCAATTATTGAATCTAAAAACAAACCAACAAGAAGAGCAGAAGCAGCATCATAGATACAGAGAACATTTTGGTAATTGCCAGATGGGAAAAGGGTTGGGACAATAGGCGAAAAAGGTGAAGAGACCAAAAAGTACAAATTGGTTGTTACAGAATAGTCATGGGGATGTGAAGTACAGACAGCATAGGGGATATAGTCAATAATAGTCTAATAACTATGTATGGTGTCAGATGGGTGCGAGATTTGTTAGGATGATCACTTAATAAGTTCTGTAATGTCTAATCACTGGAGTGTACACCTGAAGCTAATGTAGTGATGTATGTCATCTGTAATTGAAAGTAAAAACCATTTTAAAATAATAAAAATAAAAGCTTTGTGCCTTCAAAAAACAGTTAAAATGATTAAATTTTGGTATGGCTATTTTATAACAATAAAAAAAGGAAATAAGAGAGAAAAACGGATTACTTAGAAATAAATAACAATGAAAATACTATGAGTCAATATTTAAGTTCTGTTGCTAATTTAGAGTTTTAAATTTATTTCTTAAAAAAGAAAGACAGAATGTAAGTAAAAGAAGGATATCATTTAGAAAAGTAGAAAAATAAAAAACCTAAGGAAAATAGAGGAAATTGTATAAATTATTAACTTAGTAAAATAAAAGCAAAACATAGCAAATCAAGCTTTTATATTATTCATTAAAAACAGTAATATAGACAAACTTTTGAAAAATCTAATCAGAGGGAAAAAGACAAATATACAGGAAAGCTTAAGAAGCAGGAAGACCAAATAAGCATCAAGAATATTTATTTATAATGTCTAACATTTCTAGATGTAAATGATTAAGATTGACTAAACATGACATGAAAAAATATTTAAATAATCTCAGAAGAAACAAAGTAGAATCAAACATGTACTACTTTGTGAAGGACTACTTATTCTCAGTTGTTTCTGTGTTTTTTTAAATAGAGATATTTCATTTATTTTTCAATGCTATACAGATAAATATCAAAAATATTTATTGATCACTTTATATTTATTACATGTCATGTTAGATATATGTCAAGGCAAATCAGATATGAATTTATGTTGTTTTCATAGAAATTTAAATTATCCATTACTATTTGCTTAATAGATGTAATTCAGCTTATAATATATTGTGTTATTAATATCACCCCAGTTATAGTACTCTTAATACTGTGCTGGGTGCAAAACAAAGCAAGTTAGCCTGAGCTTTTTTAAATGGCAGTAAAAATAAGGATAAATAAATAACAGCAAAATTTATTGTATATTTACTGTAAGTCAGGAATTGTTCTGTTCTCATTTGATTATCTCATTTAATACTCATAATATTTTTATAGGCTAAGAGGAAGTAGTATAAATTATTAACTTAGTAAAATAAAAGCAAAAACATTAAGTAATTTGCTCAAGTTCCAAGCCAGAATTGACAGGGTCAGGATCTGAATCCACACATTCTTAACACAGAGTCTGCATCTGTAATCTGCCTCTCACCACTGACAGCTGCCAAGTAAAATGGTCAAATGAAAACGACAGAAAATTCTCCATTTTTCTTTGTCTTATGATATTCATTGTAATTTTGCTCTTCTTCATGTAGGCCATCAAGACCTACATGATGCAGTATCTTATTTATTGCAGTATTCCCTTAAAGTGCAGTGCTGCGGTACACAATGGAAGTTGACAATAAACTAAAGAAGCAGCATTCCTCTTTTCTTCCCTCCCCTTTCATTGACTCTGTTAGGAAGAAACAAGAAAAGAAATGAAGTTCTTGATCTTTATACCATGTAACAGTCTCTCAACACTTGTCTCCACATGGTAAAAGACTCATCATGTTACATATCCCTCCTGCTTTATTTACCAATAAATTGGTGAAACATAAGTCCAAAGAAACATGTGTACAAGGCTTTTGTCTGTAAAGTTAAAAAATATGTGTTTTAACAGAATCTATCCCATTCGTCAAATATTTGGATGACTATATATTCAAAAGACTTCCCTTAACCCATTTTTAATATTTTTAGACCCCAGATCCACTGTGGGAGACAAAGGGATTATGAGCACCTCTGTATGGAGGCTGCAGGATGAAGTAACTTACCACTCTCCGTGCTGTGTTACCAGAGCCCCCATTCTCCTGTGGAGGTATAGGTTGTTGGAACTCCTCGATACCCTATTCAAAGCTTTTCTCTGTGAGGAGGAATGGGTGAAGGAGGCAGAAGGAGCACCAACTATAATAACATAGAGTAACTTTACAAGGTCAAAATTAAATGTCCCCCAAATTGTAACATTTTCCAGCATGAGGCAGTATGGCCTTGCCCTAGATCCCCCTGGTGACTGTAACAGGTATTTAGAAGCAGGTGACCTCATTCTGAGTATCCAATAAAGCCTCCACCTGGGAGAAGCTCAGCGACTAGAACCATAGTTAACCAGTGTTGTGAGTCAGGTTAGAGTTTTAATAAGTACTGTGGTTCCTATCAAAACACCTGGGGTACTAGTCAACCAAGTGATTCAGTCGGACAGAGCCCATAGAAATCTCTGTGGATGAGGACTATAAACCTGCACTTCAGTAGGCTTACTAGTTGATTAACTGCTTTTCCCCAGTTTTTTAAAAAACAATTTCACTGATATATAATTAATACGTAATAAACTGCACATGTTTGAAATGCACAGTTAATAAGTGTTGATATATGTTTACAAATGTGAAGCCATCGCCACAGTAAAAATAGTGAATATATCCATCACCTACCAAATTTTCCTTGTGCTACTTTGTAATCCATCTCTCCTGCTCCTCCCTTGGTCCCTATTCCCAAGCAACCACTGATCTGCTTTCTATCACTATGGATTAGTTTGCATTTTTGAGAGTTTTATATAAATGAAATCATCTGGGAACATTCATAAGCTTAAGCTTAAAACTACCATAAAGGAAAGTCTGAATTTAAGAAAAGTTTTTGGACAATGGAAGGTAATGTTTGTAACAAAAATGAACAAGATAAGTACATTCTCTGTAATACTTTTCTCCTTCATGAGTGGACTTTTTATATGAATTTCTATTTTGCATTATTATTAAATAGTATAGCATGTCTAAACATAATGTTTTAAAAAATTAATTAAAATTTTACTAATTGTCCATTTTTATGTCAAAAAGATATTGCCTGAACCCAAAGTTGTTTCACTTGATTTTTGTTTGCTTTTGTTTTTAACCTTTTTGCAGAGCATACAGGATTGGACAGTGCAGGGATGTCAAAGTATTTAGGCTGATATCTTTGGGAACTGTGGAAGAGATCATGTACTTACGGCAGGTGTACAAGCAGGTAAATATATTCCCTTCTCATTAAAAAGTAAATGTTTGCCTGTTTTCAAGAATTAGGAACAAATTTTTGTAAAAATATATTTTAATTATATTCTAACTGTAATATGGCATTTAATAAGATTATGAAATATACTCTAGAATATACTTCTGTAAAACATTTTTAGGTTTATGGAATTTTAGAGCTGAAATTTTTTTAGAGCAGTACTTCTTAAACTTTAATGTGCACATGAATCAACTAGGCTTATTTAAAATACAGATTCGGTCCTGGCTGGGTGCCTCAGTTGGTTGGAGCATCGTCCCATTCACCAAAAGGTTATGGGTTCATTCGATTCCCAGTCAGGATATATACCTAGGCTGCAAGTTTAATCTGCAGTGGGGGCATGTACAGGAGGCAAACAATCCATGTTTCTCTCTCACATCATGTTTCTCCCTCTCCCTCTCTCCCTCTTTTTCTCTAAAATCAATGAATATATCTTTGGGTGAAGATTAAAAAAAACAGATTCTGATTTCGTAGATTTGGGTGGAGCCCAAGATTCTACATTTTTAACAAGCTTCAAGGAGTGCCAAACACTACTAGTCTGTAGACCACAATTAGAATAGCAAGGTCACAGTTTCCCAATCGGTGGGCCAAACATAATGTTGTATCACCAGTGGGATCTGGGTTCACTGAGACATTGATCCCACAACTCAGAGCAGCAAGATTATCTAAGCCGGCGTCCAACCTTGAGTAACAACCTCTGTTTACTCCAGGTAGATGTTACCATTTTCTATATGTGCCACGTCATAAAGAAGAGTGAGGAGAAATGCCTTAGAGATAGCTAAAGCCACCATTTCAAAGCCATCCCAGTAAACAGAATTACAGGAATCAAGTGCAAGTGCCCTACTGTGCTGGTACTGTTAGTATTCATCTAAAATTCCATTAACTCTTTAATATCCTTAGGGTATCAATTACTATTCCATTTCTGCTTCTAAATAAAGTTTATTTAGTTTAGAACTGCTGACTTGAGAAGATCTGGAATGAGGTTCAAGTTTAATTATAAATGTTAAATTTGAATTACTCCCTATATATTGAGTTGGCATCTCTTTAAGAGCAAACATCTGCCACATGTGGTGGTAGTTAACCTAAGAATGATCCAATCTTAAATTAATGCTGTTTTCTTAATTCTAAAAATAGAATTGTACACAGCAGTTTTGTTTTTTCTTGAAGCATTTAGTTCTGTAAGAAGCCTTTCATCTTTTTGTTCCTTGGTATAACAGACTACTTAAAAATTACTTCTTTAGACATATTTAACCAATCTTGCAAAAAAAATAGCATATTATTTTTTCAACTTAGGAGCAGTTCTTTAGAATAGTATCTTAGCCTATCACTAGTAAGAGTTTTTCCTCAAAAAAAAAAAAAAAGAGTTTTTACTCAATCGTGTAATTTTTCTCAGTCCTATTACTATATATATACAGGGTGGGGAAAAGTAGGTTTACAGTTATTGTATGGAAAATAATACAATAATTAATCAATAATAATACAAGAATAAACTTTGTTTTGTGTACTCACCACTGCAACCTACTTTTGTTCTACCCTGTATATACTTTTTAATTACTCATCTCTATAGTAAAATAATGGCCTGTTATGTAATGTATATTATATAATATATAATAAAAAGGCTTCAGAAGATGATGGTAATTTAAGTTTTCAGAACTTTGTAGGATATAGTTACGTATTAAAATATTTCTTAAATGTGTGTACTTGGGGAATATTCAGCCATACAACTTGGTAGGCACAAATAAAAACAAGATGGCAGTCATGAGAGGAAAAGACATTAAATGTGATTTAAAGATTGATTTTAGTTTGAACCAAGGATACGTGTGTCGTGCACACTCTAGCCTCCCAAGTGTTTCTCAGATCTTTTGGGGAAAATAAGCATCTAAAAATGATGTTTAGGGAAAAGAACTATAAAGATGTTGGGAACCAAGAATTTTCTATGTGATCCAGAAATTATAAGGAACCCTGAAAGGTAAAAAACAATTGGGATTGAATTAGAGGAAGAAACTAAACTAAACTCAGTCAGGAAAAGACTACTAAAAAAGGTAGGTGTTACTTAAAAAACTACTAAAAAAGGTAGGTTAGAGTTACCAGATACTAAAAAAATAAGGAAGCATGGGGGTAATAACTATGGCACTCATTCTTTAGGGTATTATTGTGACCTAACAAGTTGGTTTAACACTTAACAATATTATCCCACTGTACCAAAAGACAGCCATCAGAGGTGTCTGATCTCAAGAGGAACAAAAATTAGAAATATTGGAAACAAAGAACCAAGGCGGAGCTCCAAAGTTTTGCTGGAATCAAAATGGAAGTTCCTCCTATTGCCTAGAAGATAAATTACTTGCAGATACCCCACTTTGAATTATCACTTCACTGGGCTGAGATAAACATGTAAGATATTTACCCAACAAAAAATAATTATTTAATGATTTAGGAAAATAAACACTGAAAATGGCACTCAAAGATAATCAGGTTCTAATCCCTAGAACCTTTTTGTGTTACTTTATATAGGAAAAAGGTGTCTTTGCAGCTGCAGCTGGCAGAACAGTCGGACCCACATTTGCATGCAGAATTATAGGATTGAGACAGACCACACAACCCAGTGTTCCAGCATAGGGAAATAAAGCCTCAAAACCTCTGACTAAAAAACCCTTTGGGGGTTGAGATGGCAGAAAAAAACTCCTAGTCTCACAGGAGAGTTTGTTGGAGAGACCCACAGGGTCCTAGAACATGCACAAACCCACCCACCCGGAAATCAGCACCAGAAGGGCCTAATATGGTTGTAGGTAGGGGAGGAAGTGACTGCAAGCCAGCTGAGAGCTGAGCCAGAGGCATTGTTCCCTCTTGGGCCCCTCACATCAGCATCACAATGTAGTGACATGGGTTGTCCCACCCTGGTAAATACCTAAAGCTCCACCACTTACTACATAACAGGTGCACCAAGACAAAAGAAATATGGTCCATATGAAAGAACAGATCAAAATTCCAGAAAAATAACTAAGTGACGAGGAGATAGCCAACATATCAGATGCAGAGTTCAAAACACTGGTAATCAGGATGGTCACAGAAATGGTTGAGTATGGTCACAAAATAGGGAAAGAAGTGAAGTTTATGAAAAGGAAAATAAAGGAAAATGAACAGGGAACCAACAGTGGAAACCAGGACTCAAATCAATGGTTTGGAGCAGAAGGAAGAAATAAACACCCAACTGGAACAGAATGAAGAAACAAGAATTCAAATAAATGGGAAGAGGCTTAGGAACCTCTGGGACAACTTTAAATGTTTCAACATCTGAATCATAGGGGTACCAGAAGGAAAAGAGAAAGAGCAACAAATTGAAAACTTATTTGAAAACTTAATGAAGGAGCTTCCTCAATCTGGCAAAGGAAATAGACTTCCAGGAAGTCCAGGAAGCTCAGAGTGTCAGAGAGCCCAAAGAAGTTACCAGACCCAAGGAGGAACACACCAAGGCACATCATAATTACATTACCCAAGATGAAAGATAAGGAGAGAATCTTAAAAGCAGCAAGAGGAAAGGAGACAGCTATTTACCAAGGAGTTCCCATAAGGTTGTCAGCTGATTTCTCAAAAGAAGCCTGGCAAGAATGGGCTCTGGATAGAAGTATTTCAAGTTATGAAAGGCAAAGACCTACATCCAAGATTACTCTATCCAGCAAAGCTATCATTTAGAATGGAAGGTTAGATAAAGTGCTTCCCAGATAAGGTCAAGTTCAAGGAGTTCATCATCATCAAGCCCTTATTATATGAAATGTTAAAGGGACTTATCTAACAAAAAGAAAGCAGAACAGTCAAATGACAAACTCACAAGTATCAACAACTGAACCTAAAAAAAAAAAAACAAAAACAAACTAAGCAAACAACTAGAACAGGAACAGAATCACAGACATGGAGATCACATGGAGGTTTATCAGCTGGGAGGGGGAGTGTGGGGGAAAAGTTACAGGGAATAAGAAGCATAAATGGTAGGTACAAAATAGGAGGAGGTTTAGAATAGTATGGAAAGTGGAGAAGCCAAAGAATTTATATGTGGGCGCATGAACTAAAGTGGGGGAATGATGGTGAGAGTGGTGCAAGGCAGAAGGGAATAAAGGGGAGAAAGAATGGGACAATGTGTAATAGCATAATCAATAATTTTTTTTTTAAAAAGGTGTCTTTGCAGATAAGATTAAATTAATGATTTTGAGATAGGGGAGATTAGCCTGGATTATCCAGGTGGGGCCTAAATCACAAGTAGCCTTATAAGAAAGAAGCAAAGGGAAATCTGACACAGGAGAAGAAAAGGCAGTGAAGCCACAGAGGCAGAGACTGAAGTGATGTAGTTTTAAACTGAGGAATGCTGGCAGCCACAGGAAGCCACAGAAGTGAGGAATGATTTCTCCCCTAGTGCATGTGGACAAAGTACAACCCTGCTAAACCTGGATATCAGCCCAGGGATACTGATTTCAGACTTCTGACCTTCAGGCTGGAAGAATATATTTCTGCTTTTTTAACCCACCAAGTTTATGATAATATTACAGGAGCCATAGGAACTAATACAGGCACTCAAAATTAGAATTCACCTCAGAGAAAAGAGAATTAATAAAACAGATTATGAAAGAAATATAACTAATATATTCAAATGGTAAGTTGAGGTTGTAGGACTCTGGAAACAAGAACGAAGTACTTCAAAAAATAATCCATTAGAAACCCCGTAAATGAAAAACTTCAAAGATAGGCTGAGTAGCAAAAACAAAGTTTTTATCTAAAAGAAAGACCCAAGCAATTCTACATTATGGAGCAAAAAGACAGCGATACAATGCATGGAAGAAACGTTAGAGGAAATGAAAGCTATATCTAGAAGTTCCAGTATCAGCCTTTTAAATTTTTTTAATTTTTATTTTATTTTAAAAATTTTTATTAAAAAATATTTAATTAGTTTACATTCAGTATTATTTTGTTTTACTTTCAGTTGTACACCACAGTAGTTAGCCACCTTTATCAGTCTTATAGTTGAAGAAGAGAACAGAAGGAAATGAAGGGGGAAAGCCCCAAATAAAAGAAACATGTAAAAAGAGAACAAGTCCACGAATTATATGGACCCAGCAAGTGCTAAATGGGATGAATGAAAATAGATCCACACTTAACACTGTCTTTCTATAATTGAAGAAAGCAAAGATAAAGCAAAAATCCTTAAAATTTTCAGAGATAAGCTTTCTTAAGAGAAAAAAAAATATGTACAATAGTAGTAGATTTAGATGGATATCTTAAGTTCTTTTTTTTAATCCTCACCTGAGGATGTTTATTGATTTTAGAGTGACAAAAGGAGTGAGAAACATTGATGTTAGAGAGAAACATTGGTCAGGTACCTCTCATCCACACCCCGACTGGAGATTGAACCTGCAGCCTAGGTATATGTCCTGACCAGGAATCTATCCCACAACCCTTTGGTGTCTGGAATGATGCTCCAACCAACTGAGCCACCTGGCCAGGGTGACATCTAACTTCTTATTAATGATACTTGGTACTTAGGAGCAATCACTTCAAATAAGGAGAAATAGTAGCTGTGTATTGTCAAAGAAAGTAAATTATTAATTCAAAACTTTCTACAAAGATTCTAGCCTAGTGACTTTAGCAGTGAATTCTATCAAACATCTAATATTCTTTTGGGAAACAGAAGAGTGTTCTTTTTGGAACACGTACAACTTACTTTAGAAAGATAGATGAATCCTGATACCAAAACTTGACAAAAACATTTCAAGAACAGAAAGTTATAGGCCAGTATCTCTCATAAACATAAGTGTAAAAATCTCTAACGCAGCCTTGGTTAGAAGTTGAACTGTGCCCTTCCCTCCTAACCCCCAGAAAAAGATATATTAAAATTCCAACCTTTGGTACCTAGAATGGGATCTTTTTTAGAAATAAGGTCTTTGCAGATATAATCAAGTTATGATAAGGTCACACTGGAATAGGGTGGGCTCTAATCCATTGACTGAGGTCCTTATAAGAAGAGGGAAACTTGGACACAGGTGAACACAGAAGGAGAATGCCGGGTGACCCGGGAGGCAAAGATTGGAGTGGTGCAGCTGCAAGCCAAAGAACACCAAGGATTGCCAGCCACCACCAGACGCTGGGAGAGTAAGAAAAGGATCTTTCCTTAGAACCTTCGGAGAGAGCATGGCCCTGCCAACACCTTGATTGCAGATTTGTAGCTTCCAGAACTGTGAGAGAATAAATTCCTGTTGTTTCAGGGCATGTAGGTTGTGGTACTTTGTTGGAGCAGCCTTAAGAAACTAATGCAGCCTCTAATGTATGTAAATTTGACTACACTTTTATATGAAACTTCTGTATGATAAAGGAACTATAAGCCAATGTAAAAATGAGAGTAGGAGGAAATATTTGCATATATATATCAAAGGATTAGCATTTACCATATATATAGAACTTCTACAAAACAATAGAAAAGTTATGATTATGTATTTCACTAAAGAAAAAATATACAAATAGTTATCACCTTTATGAAAAGATGCTCAACCACAGTTGAAATCTAGAAATACTAAATAAGATAAGATTGTGTTCTGTACTTTCTGCCAAAGGCTTTTTGTTTTGTTTTGTGAGGTTTTTGTATATTTTTTTAGAGAAATTGGGAGATTGGTGCTGTTCAGTGTTGTTGGTTTATTGTGAAGAGGTATTCATATATTGTTTTTGAGAATACAACTTTATACATTTATTTAAGAGGCTAATTTAACAGTATTTTAAAACACGTAGCACCTTCTCCCTATCTACCTGACAGTAACACTCTACATATAAACAGCAAAGGATGATAAGGATTTATATGCATGGTCGTTAGTATTTGCTTTAAAAAATGAAAAATAAACAGCCTAAGTGCCCAATAGTAACAGAGTAAGAGCATAAGATCTTGTATACCCATATTATGGAATACTCTGCAACAGCAACAAAAAAATTATAGAGCAAATGTGCTAATGTGGCAAGATCTCTAAGACATTTATAAGTGGGGCAAAAGAAGCAAATTGCAAAACATGTGATCAATTGTGTCTATGCATAAAACTATCCAATATTTCTATTTGTATATGTTAATAGCATTGAAAGAGATCTAGAAAGATACACCTTACCATCTCACTGTTTGCTACACTGAAAAGGGATGATCTGTATTGTTCAAGGGAGACTTCCACTTTGACATGTTTTATTGGGGTAATGCATACAGATATTTTATACTTTTTAAAAATGAAGTCACCTACACAGCAACTTACTTCTCCAGGTTTGGAACATTGCATGTAATCTACAATTTGGCATTGAGAAATTCATCTTTTGTATGTATATAATTTGTTTAGTTTGTACTTACAGAAGAGTTGCAAGAACAGCATAAACAACTCCCAATAAACTTCACCCAAATTTCCCAGTTGTTATCATTTTGTTCTATTTGCTTTCGTTTTCTCTCAGTTATGATGTTTATTCTTTTTATGAACCATTTGAGAGAAAGTTGCAGGTTTATCACCTCCAAATTGTCTAGTGTGTATTTCCTCAAAACAAGAACATTCTCCTATTTATGTATACATATAAGCATAGTTTTAGGCATTATAAACACTCAATACTGCAACTTGCTGCCCCCACTCCCCACCACTGTCCTCTCAAAAATTCAGTTATCCAATTCAAGACACTAACTGATACATTACCAACAATCCATAGAACCCACTCAGATTTCACCAAATTGCCTGGGAATGTTTGCTTTTTCCTTACTGGTTCAGGATCCAAACCAAGATCATAGTTACATTTCTTTTTGTGTCTTGTCAGTTTTCTAACACCTGCAATAAGCTTTTATAGTCTTTCATGATCGTGACAGTTTTAAAGAATAAATCCACTGGTGTTTCCTCATGTTCAGACTCAAGCCAAGAAACCCTGGCATGAATAAGTATGAAGCAATGCAGTGTTCTACTCATTGCATTGGTCAGAAAGCACATGGTGGTGCCCTGCCCCATTGTTGGTGACGTTATCCTTGACCACCCAGCAAGTTGTGTCTTCCAGCTTTCTCCACTGCAAAGTCACCATTTTTCCCCTTTGTAATTGATAAATATTCCATGGAGAGATCTCTACCACTATGTTAATATCCCATCCCTCATCAAATCTGTACCCATTGGCCTTAGCATTATCTGATGATTCCCACCTGAATCAGTACCACTATGATGGTAGTCAGATCGTGATTTTTCTACTTCCATTATTCCTGCTTTTTAAAAATTTTTTGGCTTTCTACCATAAGAAAGAGCTGCTCCCCTCCCCTCTATTTATTTAATCTGTGTGTTCTCATGGGATCCTATTTTAATAACATTACAGCTCATTGAATATCACTATTTATATTGATATTCAAACTACCTCATTATTTGGCCAATGGGAAACCTTTCCAAGTGGCTTCTGTGTCATTTTGACAAGCCACCATAATTCTTTTTGCACTTCCTTACTGTGGTGAAGTGAATAATGGTCCCCCAAAGATGTCCACACCCTAATCCCCTAAACCACCTGGATTATCTGGGTGGGCCCAGTGTAATCAGGATGACTCATGCGGGGGAGGGGCAGGAGGGTCAAACAAAGAGGAGAAGTGAAGGCAGAAGCAGAGTCAGAATGATATGAACATGCACGCTGCTCTTAAAAATGGAGGAAGGTGTCATAAAATTTTTAACATGAAGAACATTCCTTCTTTTTACTTCTTGCATATCTGATATGTTGTGAAGAAATCCAAGCATTTTGTAGCCTTGTGTGAGTTTTCCTTAAGATGGAAACTAAGCTCCTTTTTCCAATTACTGATTTTTTTCCCCTAAGCTCTTGAATTCAATATGATTTTAAAAATATGTATAGTTAGCCAGAGATGGATGCTTCTGGCCTTCAGTTTTACTGGAACTACTTCGGAATACTTATTTTTAAGTACAAAATAATGTGCCTTTTATAAGTTTTGCAATAAAACTTATGAAGATTCAGACTTAATGCTTACAAATTACTTTGGTGATTATATTTAGTAGTTCTACAGTCTGACAATACAGTGTTTAAGGTAAAGTCAGTAGCAAGGGTAAAGTCATCAGGTAACCAGGCCATCAGGTGCATCAACTGTTATTGTGATTCTGTATTCCCAGGACTATAGCCCATGTTCATGGGACATTGATATCTACCTGAGTTAAGCTGATATGTTGATCCATAACTTCTTCAAAGTAAGGTCCGAAGGACCTTGTTTTAAGGGTAACATCCTGGAAATAAAAATTAATACAAGTACAAATTTTGGATTTGGCCCAACCCAGGTATAAATCTAGAAATGATACTTCCTAGAAGGGTAACTGTGGGTAAGCACTTAATTTCTCTAAACTTGTTTCTTTATTTCTAAACTAGAGCAACCCCAGTTTGTTTGTTTGTTTTTACTTCTGAAAGGGAGATAATAATATCTTACATGCTTGTAAGGGATTAAATGAGAGAATGTAAAAATGCTACACAAGCAGTAAGTATTCAGCTAATAGCAGCCATTATTAAAAATAATTTTAGTCATCTAGAGTAATTTTATTACAGCGCAAATCAACCCTGATGATAACCACAGTAACCTATAATTTCTTATTAATCCTTCTATCAACAATAGACTGAAGTTGGTTTTCATCCTGTGCATTCTTTGTTTCTTCCAAGAAATTTTGAAGTGTACATGGGATTAATCAGATTGTATTTACATTACACTTAGTAAAATATCCAGTAAATACAGAGACACTTAAATATTGATATGACAGTGGTATATGTCCTTAAGGCTTCCATGTCAATATTTTCTCTATATTCAAAATTGTTTCAGAGATACAGTGTTTCTAAACAGCAATTGAATTCTTGCTGTTATTTGACAATATAACCATGGCCACAGTTAGTTTAACAACAACATGGTTATCATGTAATTACTTCAGATTATAATTTAACTTCAGTAATGTGGTGATTATTCCTACCAGTTTTGGTAGTACTTATTGTAATAAAAGTCTAGAAAGGAGAAAAGTGTATCCAAATGTATGCCTATGTTATTAAACATTTTACATTAGGTGGGTAATCATTAGAGATGTGATCTTGACTGACTTGGTAGAAACAGATAAAACAGGAAATATAAGATCTCTTCCTCAATAAGATTGGCCGTTATTTCATCTTTGTGGCAACATCTGTTGGGGAAATTAAAATAAAATTTCCTTTCTAAGGAGAATCTGCCTGCTCCAGCTAAAGCAGTGTGTATACATGGAATGCCAGGAAATTCTGACATATTGTTGGAGCAAACACTTCAAAAATATCTTGTGTTTATTCTGTTTTAGCAACTTCACTGTGTGGTGGTTGGAAGCGAAAATGCCAAGCGATATTTTGAAGCAGTTCAAGGATCAAAAGAGCATCGAGGAGAGCTTTTTGGGGTCTCTAATCTCTTCAAACTACGGTCCCAAGGGTCTTGTCTTACGAAGGATATCCTAGAGGTGTGAAATTGTTCTCTGACCTTTTCAATAACATTTAAGTATGGGTTTTCTCTTGTTTAGGAAACTTGAAATGTAATTGCTGATCCCTTTACAGAGAACTTTCTGATTTTCTTTAAAAAATGCCTTATGTTTAGAGTTTCTACTTTTTGGGAAACAAGAAATAAATTATTGTACCTCTAAACTAAGATTTTCCCGTGCATAGTTATAAATAATGTACATACACAAATACAGATACTTATACTAGATAGTGTGACCTCCAATGCCATTTTCAGACTGGGAAAAAGAAGTTTATTATTTTGAAATGGCTGTTGAAGTCAGGAACTAAAAAAAGAGGCTTTGCTAAATAAACAAAAATATAAAATGTGTTTTGATTAAGTTACCAAATACTCCCTGAGATGTACTCTCATGCCTCATGGAGATTTTTGTTTTCTGTTCCCAATAAAAATTCCACACTAATATTCCAAACTCTCCCAGTTGTGTTCATCCTCAGCCTACAGATGTTTCTTATTCTTCAAACAGGGTATTTGTAGCCTTTAAATTTTTTAAATTCTATAATATACCAGACTACTAAAGATACTAACCTATATTCTGGTTGATATTGATGAGAATCATAATATCCTGGACTATTATCATTTCAAACCTCCCCCATATCATTGGAGGAGGAAACTGAGTCTTGGAATTAAGGATATCTTCCTTAACTTCCAGGACTTTGTAATGCTGAAATATATACTTCATTTATTCATTAGGTACTATAAATCAGTTCAATGAACAGTTTGATCCCTATCCTCAAGGAACTTAGACCATCTGGATGGGAGGTGAGACAGAATATTCACATAGTGAGCATGTAACATCAGAAAGCACATGTAAAGCAAGCAGCAGTATGACTCTAACCTAATGCTAATCAGCCATCACTGAAGACTTAACAGGACAGCATGTGTTATTTGTATCCTGTGAATATTGCAACTGCTACACAATGTCTGGTGTCTACTGCTGAGTTTTTATTTTGTAGTAACTGTTTGATTCTGAATTGAGTGGCCCATTTAAAGTCCCCTTTCTTTTATCTCTTTCATGTTTTTGAATATGCTGCTGCTTATTATGGACTTCTTTTTGCCAGTCCTTTTCTCTAACCTATTTGATTAGCCTTGTTTGCCCTCCAGGACCCCTCAGATGTTATCTCTGTCTCAGAGTACTGCACAACACACTAGCCTATGTTTATGGTTCTAATTTGAAATCATTACCTATAAAACATATATAAGCATTGTATTACTTATCTCATTTTCTGCTGTAGTTTAGTTCTCTATTTTATGAGAATAGCCCCCTTATTCCTTTGTTAAACAAGCGCTAGGTAAGACATATCAGTATGACAAGTTATTAAATGGAAACTTCTCTTGTTGCTAGTTGTCCTAAGTATATCTTGGTTCGTCTCCAGGAGTGTTTGTTTATGAATGGCAAGGCCCTCCATGTCTTCTTTTGTTTGTGGTTCTTGCTAGGCACATCACTGGCAGTCAGTTACTAAACATTGAGTTAAAATTGCTCACTTGTTGTCAACCAGAATATAAAATTATTCAGGCCTGTTTAAATTCATGTTGCTTTTGGCCAAACAATGTTTTAAAATATTATTATTCCAAGCCCTATATAATGAAAGCATATATCACAACATAAAAGAAGAATTTCACTTCTTGTGATTCATTTTAATTTTTAAAGGCTATAGAAAATCCCTTTTAAAATGTTTTAAGATGTGGAAATTTGAATTTATAGGACATTTAATCTGATGATTTCTAAGCAGTTTAGTTCTATGTTTCATTAACTTTTTTCATCTATATCATAGTTTCTCATTAGAGCTATATTGAGAGTTAACTTCACAAATATTGACTAAGTATATACTAAATGTCAGGTACTGTTCATAGAGCTACACATACAGAAATTAATAAAATACAAAAAAATCCTGCCTGCAAAAAATATACATTCTATTTAGGGGAGACAAACAATAAGCAGTAAAAAATAAGTGAAGTGTAGTATGTATTATGGTGATAGGTTCCAATGCTACAAATAGAGCCAGTAGAAGATGAGTAAGTTCTGGAGACCTCCCACGCAGCATGGTGATTATAATCAGCAGTACTATATTGTGTACTTCGAAATGGCTGAGGGACTAGATCATAGAAGTTCTTACCACAAAAAAGTATAATTTTGTGGCATGATAGAGATGTTAGAAGATGCTGTGGTAGTAATCATATTGCAATATATAAATGTATGAACATGTTGTACACCTTAAATGTGTAAAGTGTTATATGTAAATTGTCCTTCAATTTAAATAAAGAGTGGGAAGGGAAATAGGGAGACCATCAAGGAAACAGCATTTCATTTATAAATGGAGTAGCCAAGGAAGAGCTCACCATCAGATTGCATGTGGTCCTTTGTAGAGACTGGGGAGGAAGATGCGCTTTAGACATAGGAACAAGTGCTAAGGCCGTGAGGGAGGAGAATGCCCAGCATGGTCACAGAATGGCAAGGAGGACAGAGTGGCTGGAGTGGGGTAAGCAAGAGAACAAGCGGTGGGGCTATAGAGATGCCAGGAAGCAGGGCATGCAAGGACTTCGACTTTAACTTTGGGGGAGACCAAAAGCAATTAAAGGGTTCTCAACAGAACAAAGATATAGTCTGACCTGTATTGTCTAGATTAAACATTAAGAATTAGATTGTAGCCCTGGTCGGCGTGGCTCATTTGGTTGGAGCATTGTCCCAGGAACCAGAAGTCAGGGGTTCCTTTCCCGGTCAGGGCACATGACTGGGTTGCCAGTTTCAGCACATAGGAGAGGTCCCAGTTGGGGTGTATATGAGAGGATACCAATGGATGTTTCTCTCTCACATCAATGTTTCTCTCCCTCTCTGTCTCCCTCCTTTCCCCTCTCCCTAAAATCAATAAGCATGTCCTTGGGTGAGGGGGGAAAAAAGAAGAATTACACTGAAGTACACTGAAGAGTGGAAAGGGGGTGAAATAGCAAGAAGTGAAATAGGGGAATAATGCAATAATCCACCCTAGAGATGACAGTGGTTTGCACCAGGGGATAGTGGTGATAGATGGGATAGAAAGTACAGAAAAAGAGGAGTTAATCATGACTCCAAGGTGCTGGGCTGCACTGCAACAAAAGACTGTAGTGCCATTTACATACTACAGAGAGGGGTTCTATTCACTTGAAGGATTTGGGGTTCTGCCACTTAGATCTGTTGTAGCCATTTAGCTTCTGTTGAAAAGATGAAGGTCAGTCCCAGTATGGAGGCTCTCCACTCCCTTGCAGTAATAGCCTCTAGGCATTGGAAGAAAAAGTTTAGCAATTTAGGAACTGTTTGTCATTCTCTAAATATCGTTAGTGGAAAGTCTCCCTTGTTGCCCTGGATACCAGGTGGCTGGAACCATGCCATTGGTATGTCTGTATATTCATAAGTCGGACACTTGTAACTCTGGTGATGGTAGTACTATTTCTCCTTCTTCCATCAACAAATAAAGCCTTAAAAAAAGAAATACATTAATTTCCTTTTGAAGGAAAATTTAATATTCTAGAACTTAGGCAATTGAATGTTTATGCTTTAAATGCATAAATATTTTTCCAAAAGATGTAGGAATCCTGTTACAAAATTAAGGCCTTTTTAAATTGCATATTAAGATGGACCTTTTCATTTTGATGTTTACTACACCTAATGAATCAATAAACATTTTAATCAATGTGAACAATAAATACACTAGCAATGTAGGCTAGAATATCAAGTTCCCAATGCTCAACATTACCTGTGCTGTTTGAAATGTAGACAGTTTGTCCTTACTATAGTTAGTATATAGACATGCTTATTATGGAATCATTACTGTGAATATATATAGCATTTTTCCACCCTCCGTCATCTACTAGAACTTTTAATAGAGTTGGCTGAAAAGTATTATTAGCATTATATCTGAAAAAAAAAAGCTTTAAAACAAGAAATAAGAGTATTTTATGGGCCCAGCATGCTTTCACTGTGCCCCTCTACTACCTAAGAATTAAGATTATTTTAAAATGTTATATAAAGTGTATATGAGTTCCTTAATTAGCAAATTGAAAAATAACATTAAGAGAGTTAAAGTAAGCTGCACTCAGTTTTTCTTTCGTAACTCCAAGTTTTAGTGTGCCATTGCTGTTATCTGTTTTTTCTTTAACCCCATATTTTACACATTTATTTGCATTATTTATAGAGAGAAGGCCAAGTGGAAGCAGGGGTCATGACAGCCAGAACATGGTTGAAAGAGGAACCTCAAGTGCACAAAGTAGAAACAGTAAGCAGTATTTTCATCTATAGCCCAGACCTCCTAGAAAACATGTACTGTGACAATTTTAAGTTTACTTTCCTTTTTCCTTCATTTTTCCATGTGTAAAGAAAAAGTTTTTTAAAAAAAACATTAAGGACACAACGTCAGAAGACTGTCAATAAAATTAATAACTCAGGCTAACTTAACATTTTTTTAAGTTTAATCTTTATTACATTCTTTTTCTATTATCATTTAGTCCCCTCGAACCTCCTCCCCACAGCGATCCACACACTGTGGTCCGTGTCCATGAGTCCAAAGAACAAATTCAGGAGCACTCATCTGGCATTTATATCCAGAATGGAATTTTAACTGTACTGAACTGTAAATGCAAAATTAAATACCCTATGTAGGTGGCCAATCCAAACTAAATAAACAACTTTTACTGAACAACAAATGAAATGGAAACATAGCAATCTAAGTGTATTTAAGATTATTAAATCCAAACATCAAAATTATTCTCTTACTTAAGTAGATATGTAATTTTGAATCCTTGATCTAATAATCTTTTTAGTAATTTGTCATCTCACATACTACAAAATATATTTGTTATCAAAGGACCTTTTTTAAAGTAAAAGACGTTTAAAAGTAAAGAAGATGTGTAGAATTTTTTCTTATTGTGGTTTCTTGTTTGTTTTTAGAGGTTTAATAAATTTTTACTAGCCCAATGATTGTGAATATGGAGTCAGTGTTTTTCTAAATTTATAGAAATACATGAATATCAAATGTTGACAGAAGTACTGCTAGATAATATTTTCCCCAAAACTCTTACTAATGAAGCCTCAGTCTTAGGATACTAAAGGATATACTGAACTCTGACTGATGTGAAAAAATTAAATATTGGTTTTAAATTTCTACCAAATTTTGCTTCAAAATGTCTTCAGTATTTTTTTATTTCTGGTTTTCAAAATCCTATTCTATCTTATTTTTATTTTTAATTCATTAGAACCACTTTCCAGCTGCAAATTCTTTTCTTTGTTAACTCCTATTTGTTACTTTCTCAAAGCAGGATTAGAAATGTCTGCTAGAATACTGTGAGCAATAAGCTGTGTGCTTTTCACTTTTGAAGCCAGAATAGATCCCTGCCTCTGATAAGCTGACTATTGGGCTCTATCTTCTTCTTATAAATAATTAGGTAATGTGGTTATTTAGTTTAAACTTTTATTTATTTTGGACAGTTATCCAACTTGAAAAGAGAAAAGAGTGTACCAGACTATAATATCAAATCCTTTACATTTGTTTATTAATGTACTTTTACAAAATACCAAGTAATATACTTGTACAAATTGTCTGCCCAAGTTTATTTTTTTTCCAGTACTATAGATGTGATGTCATTATCTTGATGTCTAATATTTCTGTCATTGCTTCCTATATAGCCTGCAGATCCTGACTATCAAGAACGCAGAGGGCCAGAGCAACCTGCACGTGGTCTGTGCGATGACTTTAGTGATGATGAATCAGTGGAAAACTCAAGAATAAAGTCTACTAAAAACAAAGCATCTGACTCAAGTAAAGCTTCAGGTTCTCCTGGACAGCTTACCTTACACCAGTGTGGTTTCTCTAAACTGCTTGAGACAAAATGTAAAGCAGTTGATGATGGTGATGAAAATATTGCATCTGATGATAAAAGTTCTGATGAACAGCCCACATGCCTTTCAACAGAAGCCAAAGATGTTGGTTGTCAAAAAAGTCAAGTCTCTCTCAGTACTTCAAAACATCAGAAATTAGCCAACATCCTAAATCCAAATGAAAAATATATTTTTGATAAAAGTGAAAAGATTTTAGAACAGACTATTTCTTCTGAGTCTGATGATAATACAAATTTTAAAAATACAACTGACCACCATTGCAATTTACAGAATGTCACAGAATCAGAAGATAGTGATGTCATCTTTCCCACACAATATACAGCACAGAAATTCCCTAAGAATAGTGTAAGACTTAAAACAGACAAGGATAAATTTGAAGATTCTGAAACAGAAAGCCCTATAAAAATAGCAAAAAATGATGATGATACAGAGACTGATGTCAGAGAAAGTGGACTAATTTCAAAACAATTAAATCCTGTGAACCTGAAATCTATTATGAAAAGAAAAGGTAGTGATATTAGTGATGAGTCTGATGACATTGAAATTTCCTCTAAGTCAAGCATAAGAAAACAAAGAGCTACTAGTTCTTTGAGGTTTAAAAGAAAAAAGGAAAACAAAAGGGAACTTGACACTTTTCCTAAGACAATGAAAAAAGCAAACCAACTGAATGCAACAGATGAAGATTGTGATTCTATTGATGATTTTACATCCTCAGGTGACGATTTTTCTGTTAGCCACACCAGTTTCTCTAAACAGAGACATAGACCAAAAACTTCAAAAGATAGAATTGGTTTCTCTTCAAAATTTCCTAGCTATAAGAAAAATCACACTTCTGTACCAAGAACACCAATGAAATTTTCAAATGAGAGTGCTGTCAATCAAGAGCAGATGTATGAATCAATGGATAAATTTTTAGGTAACTGCAGATACTTTCTGAAAACTTTTTTTAAATGTATTTGCTTTGTGAAATCAAGTAGTTCTGTAAGAGATTCTTGAATTAGCTTGTAAAATAGCTCTCTACAATCAAGATACTACATTGAGGCACAAATGAGGAACTGGGTGTGTGGCAGGGAAAAGGGAAGACCACCTAGGTCAAGATAGAGAACTTTGTCATGCCCCCAGGACCTCCTACGTGTGCCCAATTATTCTAACTTTTCTCATAATTACTTTTTTGTATTTTTATGATTTTAATCACACAAATGTGTATCTTTACACATAGTTTGGTCTCTTTTTTTAATTTTATAGAATCTCTTTTATTATATAGTATTTTTCTTCATCTCTTCCATTTCCATATGATTTATCTGTTGATTGATGGGCTATCTATAGAGTTTTCCTCAATTTGAATTTTGCTGATTATGTTATTTTGGTGCAGCTGAGCATATTCCTCTTCCCTCTATATTTCCTGCAAATGAGCAGTATCTGGGACTGTGTCAAACTCAGGTTAAATCCCTTTGACAAGACAAAAGTTACTGTTTGGGAAGTCTATGGGAGGCACAAAACATTTGCTGATCTTTATTTATATTTTTAAACCTCATCAGAGGATTTTTTAAATTAATTTTTAGAGAGAGAGACACATCAAATGGTTGCCTACTATATGCACCCTGACCTGCAACCTAGGTATGTGCCCTAACCAGGAATTGAAGCTGCAACCTTTGGTGTACCTGACTATGCTCCAACCAACTGAGCCACCTGGCCAGGGCACTGGTCTCTTGGCAACCATTGATGCTTAATGCCTATAACTATTCATTCAGAGCAGCAAAACATTTTCTACTTCTCTTATTTATGTTTGATTTGTTAGTTAGAATGCTTCTGTAAGGAGATACTTGCATTTACTGTTACCCAGTGATACGGTTCATATAGAGAAGACAGGAAAAATAATTCCTTCTTTACTAGTTTTTAATATAATAAATTAATCCCCTATCCCTAGAGGGAATGATCTTTCTAAAAACCATTATGAATAATTGAAACACATTCAATGGTTCTCAATACATTGTAATTAACATAATTATTGAGGCTCAATTGTCTCATCTTTGCACAGTGAGAGCCTTTGTACCTGAGCATTTTGGTTCCCGAGACCCTTTGACATTATGCTCATCATCTCTGATTGCTATCGGATATTACAGAGTGTTCTACAGTCAGCTCGTATATTTTCTGTTCCAGGCAAGAAGTCTTGGCTTCTTTTAGTGAGAACTCATGTTTCAAGACCACAGTCTTGTGCTAGGAATGATCATTGCTACTACCAGCACATACACACACATACATGTTTATATTTATATGTGTATATAAGTATATATGTATTTATGTATGCATTTATATGCATGTTTATCTACACATATGTATTTTTATGTACGATGATGAAACACTTCATAAGTTTCTATTGATACTTCCATATTTACATTGATAATTTGAGACTATAGAGTTTTTACTAAACCTCTTCTGTATTACATTTGTATACCATTTTATCTTTAATGTTACTTCTGGTTCTAAAGCATATGGGGAATGATTTAATTATAATGTTTCATGATTACTCATTTGTTTTATTCTATATTATATAAAAGTCATAAAAGCAAAAATACCAGCACTGCTACTTTATGATTCCTGGAAACGTGCTCTTCCATTTTTCCCTATTTTAAAAGTGGATGTACCACATCTACAATGTCAGAACATGCAGACGTTGCTTTGTATAGTTTCCCCTTCTTAGGCTTGATTTACATTTGGTTTGAAACTAACTCACAATTTAATGCTCCCCACTAGTTCTCATAGCAATGTTTCTCAAATCACTTTGGTTGTCAGAAGCTTATTTTCTAGCAGATCCCTCAGGAAGTGCTCGTGAGAATAATATTCCCTGAGATTCTTGTTAACAGTTTGTGTCTTTTATACTTAAAAATAATTTTTACTATTTATAAAATCCTTGGCTCAAACTTTCTTAAGTATTTTAATTATGTAGTTTTATTTTTTTCTGGTATGAACTGTTGTGGGGAGGGGGGGTGTTTTCTTAATGCCCAAAGAATATTTTTCTTTTCAGTGATTTCCAGTAATTTTACTGGGTTGTGTTTTGGTGTTTGTCTTAATCAGCTTGGGCTGCTGTAACAAACTACCATAGACTGGATGATTTAACATTTATTTCTCACAATTTCAGAGGCTGGAAGTCTAAGATCATGATGCCAGTACTAATCCCATTCATTAGGGCCCCACCCTCAAGACCTAATTGTCTTCCAAAGGTGCAACTGCAAATACATCACACTGGGGACTTCAACTTATGAATTTGACTGTGGGAAGGGTGGGGGGACGCACGCTCAGTCCATGGCAGTGTTGATTATTCTGAGTCAGTGTTATCATAGTGTAATTTCAACTAGGTTTTTATTTTGGGAAAACTTTCTTGTACTAGGGTTTTTAGTTGCTTGTTTTACTTCTGTGCTTCAGCTTTCTTCTTCAGGGACTCCTTTTATTCAAATGTTCAGTCTTCTTTACCTGTCCTCAGAATTTGCCACATTTTCTCAAACCTTTCTTAAATCTTTTTTCATCTCTTTTTGCTTTTAAAATATTTCTTCTGTTTCTGTTAAAGCATTATCTATTGTGTTCATTCTGTCTTATGTTCCTTCTGGTTTAGTCTTTATTTCTTAAATAATATTTCTAATTTCTAATTCTTGAGTTCTGTCACTCATTTGTAAGTTATTTTCATTCTGATTTATATTGCCAGTCCTGTGTTTCATTATTTCCTGAAAGTCTTTTTACCTCATTTTGAAATCAGTTACAATTTTAATCTGTTTTGTGAGCACATATATAAGACATATTTTCATTGTAGGGATAAATTCTGCTGCTTACTCTCTTTTACAATAATTTTTATTCAGATTTGACCCTCTGGCTTACTTTTACAGAAAATTTTTCCATGAATTTTTAAATGAGGCAGAATACAAGAAATTTTTTGTAGCTTCACAAGGACCCACGTCTGTGATTCTTATGTGGTGCTCCTCTCTCTAGCCCTCTTCCCTGCTTTGCTCTATTTCTCTTTTCCTCATTCCTGCTCTTCCCATCCTGGATCCTGCTCATTGTGACTCCCCTCCAAGAGCTTTTCCTCATTGTGTGGCCCTGACCTATGGGTCCTGGTGGGTCAGTTTGGAAAGTTCCTGAGTGCTGCTTGTTCCAGCCTCTCAGGCTTTCTTACCTCAGCCCATGCACCCACTTAGCACTGGAGAGTAGAAAACCTTTCCAGATTCACTGCTGCCTCCTGTTGGCCCATTGTCCTTCCCACTGAATACCTGTTGGCTATTCTGGGGTCTCCTGTTCTCAGATCTATCAGATTTCATTCTGTTGCTTCCTTCTTCCTGCACACTAACCCTGATGCCATGCAGAGTGTGTAGCTGTTGGGTTTTCCCTACTTGCTTGTATTTTAGGGCTCATAGGAATATCTTGTCATCTGACTTAGTTGTTAGTGCTGTTCATGACTTTTGGTTCTGTTCTCTAACTGCTGTTTGTTCTCCGGTAAGGATTCAGAAACATTGAAGAACTGCTTCCCCTCCCACCACCTTGTGCCGAGAATCCATTTAATGATGTTAAGAGTTAGCTCAAAAGTATTTAATTCATTCCCAAAGAACTGCATGAAAAAAGCTAGTTTATGGGCAAGCATACAATGATATAGAAACCTTAATTGTTGCGATTAACTTATTTGCAAATCAAGCTTTCCTTTGCAGTTATTAGTAGTCTCATTTAATCATGGTGATATGTATTTTGATACCCTTGTAACTAAGTACTAGACTATTGTGCTACAACTCGAGTTTAGGTTTAAGGAATTATTGCATAACTATTTTTTTTAATCAGCTAAGATTTTTGTTTGTTTGTTTGTTTTTACTGTCCAAAAGGTATCAATAGTTAGTGTGGAACTAGTGGTATTTTGAGTAAGGCATAAAATCTATCATCTAGATGAAGAAAAATCTTAGTAAATTTTCTACCAGAAGAATCCTTCTGAAGGTTTTAAACTGTTGCCATATGCACTCCCTGGTGTTTTGAAATTTAAGGAGAATATTATCTTAGTTGCTCTTTCAGTCATTTTATTTAACATCTTGTTTTCACATGATTGGTGATATCAGTTGAGAGAGGTTCAGGACTGAAACAGCGCAAGTGTTAAAGGTCATAATTGAGGTTTGTTGCCAAAACTGTTTGCGAGAGCTTTTACAGACCTCAACTCTAGCCTTCTTTTTTATGACCAGAGCTTAAAAGTAAATTATAGGTGCCTAGAAACAAAGCAATAAAGAAGTGACCATCTTTAAACTTTTTTCAGATAAAAGCTATAAGTTAATCTTTTTTCATTTCCTAAAAAGCTTCCAATTTTGACATTCTCTGGGCATATGTACAGAAAAGACAGAATGTAAACAGTAAAACTGAACAAAGCCAACCAAACGAAACTCCCTGGTCATAAACCCTTTGCTCCCACTTCATCACTGTGATCGAGTACATGTTTAAAGAAACAGATGAGGCTAGCACTGCTCTATAAATGTGTAAATAATCTTTTTTAAAAAAACTGGAACAACAAAGTCATAGAAACATCCCTCCACCATGACTTTTCTGCTGGCCAAACCCTCACTTCTGGTTTAAGTCTAAAGATCGTTACCTAATCTTAGATGCTGTCATATTGATGAAGGGGAAAAGTCCTTTCCAAGTTAACCTAGACCAACATATTTAAATAGTTTTTCTTTTTAATTTTTTGAAAATATTATAATGTTAATGGGCAAACTGAATGTTTTTCTTGAGGACTAAAAACAAAACAAGCATAACTTATTTTGTATTGTTGATAATTTTTGAAATATACATGGAGCCTATTGCATCATAATGAGACATCACTTAATAAACATCAATTACCTCCTAGATGGTGTTCAGGAAGTGGCTTACATTCACTCAAACCAGAACGTGATTGGATCAAGCAAAGCTGAAAATCATATGAGCCGATGGGCAGCACGTGATGTATTTGAATTGAAGCAATTTTCCCAGCTTCCTGCTAACATAGCTGTTTGCATTACTGAGGTAAGAAGCAAAGAGGGTACTGTCATCTTTAGTTTTTATCTCATTTTCACAGAAGTTACTCAACAGGATCTCTTAAGTACCCTCTTCAAAAGTAGCTGCTAAGATTATAAGTGACATACAAATAAGTGTTAAAAAAACATTATTTGGGCCCTGGCTGATGTGGCTCAGTGCTTGAGTGCTGGCCTGCAAACCCAAAAGTCACTGGTTCAGTTCCCTAACAGGGCACATGCCTGGGTTGCAGGCCAGGTCTCCAACTGGGGGCATACTAGAGGCCACCGATTGATGTTTCTCTCACACATCAATGTTTCTCTCCCTCTCTCCCTCCCTTCTCTTCTCTCTGAAAATAAATAAATAAATAAAATCTTTAAAAAAAACATTATTTGGAGCGCTGTAGTCACTGAAGATGTTTTATAGTACAAGACAAGTCAATATCTAAATGTCTGACAATTTTGGCTTGCTTAATAGTTTCCCTCAAAAAAAGTTTGCTAGAAATGAGGAATCTGAAGGAATAAGGCAGTTAAATGAAAACCAAAACAAGATTTCCTTCCAAAATTTTTCATCTAAAATTGAGACACACAAAAACGAGCTTCCTATAGAATTTACTTTTTTAGGAAAAAGATGTTTATAATGTTAAAATTAAGAAATACTTTCTGTGGGCTATTCTTATTTAAATTGTTATATAGAAATAAGTCTTTATATAAATATAATACTTATTTGTACACAGTCACTTTCGTCAAAGGTTTCAAAAATATTTTCTCTCTTTGGCTTATTATCCTTTATTAATTCCTAAGAACTAAGTGTGTGAGGAATAGTTTTCTACCACTCTGTGTAGGAATTTAAAATGCGTGCTGTATAAACCAGTGGTGCTTAGTTTCAAGTTAGCATTACTTTTAAGAATGAAGAGAAGAAAATGCTTCTGAACTGCCAGCTTTCTTCATTTATTTGGACCTCATCTGGTTCAAGAAAGGATATGGATTATCTTAACAATAAAATCAGAATAGAAAATGAAATTTAGGACCAAGGGAAATGTAAATTAAACTGAAAGTTGAAGAGTGGGAGAAAGTTAGAATGCAGATGTATAGGACATAACGTTCTTACCCAGATATTTTTTTCAGGACAAATTTGATTGAGTTGCTGGTAGACAAAACAAAGGAAGTAAACTATTTAGTGTGTTCTCAACTAGTGCATTTGAAAACATGTGTGGGCAGTTTGGGTGGTCACAATGACGGCGTGCCCGGTGGCACTAATGTCTGGAGGCCAGGGATACTAAATGGGGCATGGGGGTGAGCTGGGGAGGGGGACATCCTACATGCCAAGAATTGTTTTGCCCAAAATGCCATAACACCCTGCTGAGAAATACTGAGCTAAATGGTTGTCCTTAAAGGAGGGGAGGGGAGGGGGAGGGTGGTTAATACCATCTCTACTAAAGAACAGAAGAACTTTTCTAGCACTTAATATGAAGGAAATTTGTCTCTGGGATCTTAAATGAGTACCACTGAGTGACCTGGTGAACAGTCTGTTGTCTTTAATGTAGTGTATATGAGATAACAGACTTTGAAAGACTGTGCTTTTAGTATTTTTTAATGTTATCCAAAGTGCCAGTGCCAAAATTCAACTCATGGAAAGTCATGCTGCTTTTTTATATTCTAGAAATATATAGTCTCTCAACCAACACTGTAGACAGCATTCCTACAGTAGGAGCTATCTGGAAAAGATTGGCAGAAATATACTGGGTTTGCCAGAAATTTGCTTTATTAGAATAAAGAGCATATTTTGTAATAGATAGCCAATTTTTATTAGGTCTTTTTTTTTTAGTGCTCTTTTCTAAACAAACAAATTTTAATGGGAAAAAAGTAAGATAGCTTGGGAAGCCTTTGTAGTAGGTGTGAATGAAATAATTTAACTGGATATTAGGCATTAGCTTTTATTTAAATATTTTTCAGAGAAGAATTTTACAGGCATATAATTTCTCCCAAAATGGACCTGGGAAGGAACCGTTAGATATAGAAGCAATAAAAAATCCCTTTGGAACCTTTTCAAGGAACGTTGTAAAAATAAAAATGCTGCAAATTCACTTCGTCTTTAATTGGAAGGGAGCGAGGAAGACAGAATGGAGTTTCTCTATGCTTATATTAGCAATGCCAACCTTTTCCAGCCCCAAAATTCACAATCTTATCAGAAATTTTGTTTCTTCACAGTGATGTTCATAATAAGGAATATTTCTTGCCAGGGAACAAATTGGAGTTTTCTCCAATTTGGGATTTCTAATACATCCTTTGAGGCCATGCATCTCCCCCATCACACGTAGACCAACCTAGGAGATCTTTTTCAGGAAATGGGAAGAAATCTATTATTTCATGACTAAATCATGCTTGGTATAATGTATTCAGGGAAGTTTGAAAGCCATTAAGCAGGAGGCCCAATCTCATGCCCCAGGTGCTAGCAGGCCAGGGACTGTGTGTGCAAACATGCATAACATGCTCATTTCAGTGGCTGACTTCTTTAAATCAATACTCGATACAGTGATGGTCCAACAGAATGAAATGTAGTCCTTCGGGTTTGACCTGCACCGTTTAGGGTGTTGGGTAAATGGCACGGCTGTACTGTGATACCTTGGAAGTTGCTGTATTACATACCTACAAAAATTACTCCGGAGCAATGTTATAAACTTACCATTCAGTTTTGTCTTATTCGTTATATGAAAATCAGAGTTTTCAAAATAAATAATGATCATACCTAGTTGCAATGTTTTTAGTTTTTCACCGATGTCAAAAACTAAAGCTACTCTATTTTTGATATAAAAAATATAACCCCTGAGACATCTCATGCTTTTTTCCTTTTGTAGTAATTGGAAATAAATAAAAATAAATATAATGAGTCCATCTCCAATTTGTTGAACTCTATAATCTTCCCAAAGCAGAAGGAATTTTGATGATTATAACTAGCCTATGGCATGGACTGTACTCAGAATGTCAAAGAATTTGAATTCTAGCGCTACCTCATACTCCTTGTGTGACAATGAGAAAGTTACTTACCTTCTCTGTGCCTCCATTTCCTTGTGTTTAAAATACAAGTAATTATACTGTTTACTTCAAAGGGTTTTTACAAAAACTAAATTAATACCTATAAAATGCTCTGAACAGTTCCTGACACAATATAGCACTCAGTGAATAATAATAAGTATTATTATTGCTACCACTGGATAAGACTGTCTTTTAATTCCCCTAGAGTTGTTGACCCCTGGGGGATCTACAAATTAAAATCCAGAAACTGTTGTATGCAACCACATTTAACTATACGTAAAAGAATGGGTGGTACTAGGGAAGCTGGGGATTTGGGCTCCCTTTAAAAAACAAACAAGAATGTTCATTTGAAGAGTATTTTTCAAAATTTTGTATGTGACTATTAAGTTTTGCTTATGAAAACAGAAAGCTACTTAGTACTGTATAATTTATTTTATGATAGTCTATATTAGAATTGAAGTAATGCTTTCTTTAAAGCTGATAGATTTATTTTCTCTTTAAATCCATCAATTGACGTGACTGCTCCTGATTTATCCACATAGCTGCTGACTGACATTCAGTGAGTGAGATATCACTCTGCCACCATTCTAGTCCTACTGCATTATCTTTACACATAGTATTCTGGGTTTTCCTCATTATAATTCTTCTGGAAACTAAATACTATTTCAGTAGTGTCAGGGAGATAGAAGATAGTCATGTTTTCTCTTTACTGAAACTATTTGTAAAGATGGTTAAATTAAGGATTTATGAAGAAACTTTTAAAGTATTATTTTACATAGATTAGATATTGATGACATTCCTAATGTTCATAGTCACTGATTTCATCATATCTGGTCAATAGTACTTCAGCACTTTTAATGAGTAAATCATTGAAACATTGGTTAGGAATATGTATCCCACTCACTGAAAAGTTTTGCAACTTACTGTATGGTAGTGGGTGGCAATAATGAATTAGCAGTTTTGAAAAATGTCAAAAATGGTTATGGGAAGAAAGAATAAGGTAAGGTAAAGGGAAATGAAGCCAGGTGAAGACACCGTGGCCCCCAGCAACCGCACATTGATGTTTCTCTCTCTCTCTCCATCCCTCCCTTCCCTCTCTAAAAATAAATAAATAAAATCTTAAAAAAAAAAAAAGAGAGAGAGACTCATCCATAGTGTTAGAAAAATTTGCAAACCTCTTGCTTCTGAAGACTCCAAAAATCCCCAGACCTCCCACCTATAGTACAGTGTCTTTCATCTGGGACTCACATCAAGAATCTTTTGATTACTGAGAATCCTTCTGAGTGCTTCGTGTCTGTCACCAGAGTTTTATTAGAGACCTTTATTTGTATTTGAACGATTTTGTGTCCGTTTGTGTGCACGTGTGCTTCTGCAGCCAGATGCTCATGTTGCCTCACTTCCTAAGAAAACAAATCCTTTGACTTTGTATGGCGGCACTGCACGATTGACAGCAATCGAAATTTGCTAGTATTTCACTTTCCAAGGAATACTATAGTTGAGTCTAAGTTAAAGCCTTTAACTAAATTGCACAGGAATATACTAAATGGAAAACTTACAAAAGAGAAGTAATGCATATCACAATCCTAGACAAAATTCTGTGGTCTGTCAGTGCCACAATTTTTCAATCCTTTTAACATAATTCTTGATAACCAAAATCACAAAAGCTGTGAACTCACTTTTCAAATTCAACTACGTATTAAGAAAAGGCCTAATATATATACTACTATCTTTTCTATCTTTCCTTTGGTTTCTTGTAGTTCATACTTTTATAAATAATTTTTACTTATGGGACATACTTTATAGATGTCTTGAATGAAAACCTGTCACTCCTAAAATAAATTTCTCATTACACCTTTGTTATATAGTATTACAAACAATATAAAATAAGAGCTTGTTTTGCCTTAAATTGTACTTGGATATTTTACAACCATTTCTGAAGACAGCTTATTTGGAAAGATGAGATGTCTGATAACAAGAGAAAACCTGTGTGATTTAGGGCTCAGCTCAGACCAAAAAAAAATGTTTTAAATATTTGAAGGAACTGATAATACCTTTATTAGAGTTAATTTATTCTTTTGATATATGGAACTATGTCGCAAAACTTAGCTATACCTGTTTGTGATGTGCTGTGTGCCTCACTTTTTCAATCAACTGCATGTTTTCAACTTAAGTTTACTTAAAGTTTTCTGAAAAGAAATGTACAAAGACAGCATTCAATTAAGGATTAATCACTATGGCAACTGAGATGTGGTGACTGAAAGGGGGAGGATGTATTCTCCCCTCAGTTTCCTGCCAGCTGTCATAGTCAACCTCTGCTGCCTGAATCCAAGCCAAAATATAGACTGTGACCAACTCTAAGAAACTATATCTGTATTTTTATAAATTGGTACAAGTATCAGACTATAAAAGAAGACTTAATCCTCTGAATTGGATGACAGACACTTGGCACTCTCGCCAGTATTTGACAGAGAAATAACGGGCTGCTTTGTAGTAAAACCTGGATTAATAGTAAACCCTTCTTTATGTTATTGCAGTGTGGTGTAAATGAGAGAACTAAGCATGCTGTCAGCCTGGGGGTTGTGGGTGGCGCGGGAGAGAGTGCCTTTTATATAACCAGTGCAGGTTTAAGCTCTGTTCATAATACTGTAAATACAAAATATTGTGTTAATAAGAACTTCTCTTTCTTGTATTTGTATTAGATTGACATTTTGTAGATGACTTAAAGAAAGGATTTCTATGAGCTATGGTGGATTTGATTGCAGTATGTTTATACAGCTTTCAGAGTCAGCAAGGAAGGATGGACTGTTTACAATAAGCAGACTTTGGGACGATACAGCATTCCATTATCCTATTTTTCAGGACAGTGAATGGCATGATGGTTTAAAGTAATTGTTCACAAATGACTGGTTTATGAAGTAGTTCAGTAAGTCAGGTTTATGGTTTCAGCATGTAATGAAATTAACTCTTACTGGGTGGGATTTTTCATGGTCTTAGCACTTTCCTTTCTATAGCTAGATGTTGATGTCAGGGTGTTTGTATCAGGAAGTTCTTTCAAGTAATTTTAATAAAAATCAAGTTTTTTTAAATTGTATGTATATACAGGGTGGGGGGAAAGTAGGTTTACAGTTGCTCATGTGGCGAATAATACAATAAATAATACATCCCAAAGGAGAACATGAGTACAATAAAAGAATACAATAATCAGTAAATAATAATACAAGAATAGACTGTTTCATTTACTCACAACTGTAAGCCCACTTTTGCCCCATCCTAAATGTCTAAACTTATGTGACTAGTGGCATAAAAAAAGGCTTTTGTGTTTCTACCTTTAGAACTAGGATTGATTCAAAGAGATAGTTTGTCATTTGTGAAGTGCACCTATTTCCTAGTCAAAGGAAGGAGAATCCGGTGTTAACTATAAATATGTACCTTTTCCCCTCCTGGCTGGTGGCTCTGAGAAGCTGTGGCTCCTTCCTCACGGTACTGTTAGCGGGACTAGCAGAGTATGTGACTGATGTGTTCATAACACATTCCGCTCCCTAAAAGGAAGGTATTAAAAGTACTCATAATATAATATAAATTTTTATTGTATAAATTTATAAATAAATGCTTATTTATTATCAGCAGAGGTAATGAGTGAAAATCCCTCTGTTTTTCTCTACAATGTCTATTATTATTTTTGTTGTTAACAGTACCAGTAATAGAGTATGTTAGAATACCATAAAGGATATCTAGTCCAGTCCCTAATTGTATAGACGAAGGACTGCCTTGAACTATGGCTGATTTGTCATGGAGAATACTGTAGAAAAACACTCTATTTGAAAGGAATCATAAATTAGTCAATGGACCAGACTAACAAAAATAATCTTTGATTATTAGGAAACAGTTGATTCTAATTCTTCTAGCTGGTCACTGTTCCAAATTGCCTACAAGATAGATACGGCTCCTTTAAACAACTTCTCTGTTTGGAATAGCTGAAAGATGCTAGATAGTTAAAAGAATACTGTTTCTTCAAATACTATCTCCTACAGAACAAGATAAAGATATAAGGCCTCATTGAACTCTGATTGACTCCACCTAGTGACTTAAAGAATGTTAAGCACTTAGCCCTTTTCAAATTATATTTTATCCCTTTATGAAAACCATGGTATCAATTGGACATGGCCACTTAATGGAAACACCTATTGCCTTGTCATCTGAGAATCCTGCGTCCGCACGTATGAATTCTGAATTTTTATAGGATGAATAAAGCAGAATTATAAGGGTAAGGAATCATAGTATTTTAGAACTTGAGGGATTCCTGGAGACTATTTATTTAATGGAAACATCTTATTTTACTGATTTTTTAAAATAAGAGTGTAAGTGACTTCCATTAGGCTCAACCGTGGCAGTTAGCTTCAATCCCTATAGTGTCATTCCCTCTGTCTTCTCTTGGGCATTTTCCCCATTTCCTTTGGTTTCTGTTTTGTGTGGGAGGTTTTACCTTTTTTTTAACTCCATTTTACTTTTCCAGTATGACAAATCAAATCTAATTTTCCAAGATAACTTGCCTGTGAAGAATTACTCTCACTTTAGCAAGTAAAAAATTTTTGAGTGGTTTAAACTGTCTTTTCCATGAATAACTTTCATAGTTTTCCTGATAATTTGATAGTGTTCAGGGCTCCCACTGAATATATTTAACCGGCCAGAGGAAGCAGTCCCCTCTTATCTGAATGAGAAGTGTTCTCAGGTTTGCCTGGCATTCACGTCTTTGATTAATTCACTCAGTCTGCACCTCCAATCCTATCATCTACTCTCTGGTCCTCCATTCTAGGTGAACTCAATTCAAGTTTTATCCTTCTCCATGTATTTTACAAGCTTTGAAGGGGTCAGGAAGGACCATGGTGTACATGTCTATAAACACCACCACTTAGCAACAGGCAGAATAGGAGTTCACAAAATGTTTACTGTTGGTAATTCCTGCACAGAAGTACTGCTGAAAGCAGATCCCCACAGCCATTTTCACGATAAGTAAGGGCTCCTCATCTCTTGACTCTACAAGTTAATGATAAAGTGGATAAAGATTTTAGTCACTTTAGAGCAGCATAAGTGCTGTTATTCTTCACCTTGACTCATTATTTGTCATCTGTTGGCCGTAGTGCTGGTATAGGAAACCCGCTCAAGAAGCAAGAACATGGAGAATGGTGTCAGAAAGATATCTCTACCCCTACATGACATTGTGAGTCTTCCTCATCTAGCACTAATAAATCCAAGAAGCCACTGTGGGGCTTAATTTTCTGTTTTCCACAGGTCTTTGAAATGTCTTGTTGTATTTTTTTCCATGGCACACAAGGTCTATTACAATTTGGCCCTAACCTGCTTTTCCAGTGTCATTGTGAGATACTCATTCAGCATTATTGACACTATGTGCCAGGCACTGAGCTAGACACTGGAGAGACAAAGGTGAATAGCCTTCAGCTTATGAGCCAGTCTCTAAGCATACCACACTTTCCATGCCTTTGCTTCTGTGGTTCCTTTGTTTAAAATTCCTTGTCACCTGTGTCTGACTTTTGAACTCCTCCTATCCCTTGTATTATCGGTGACAGCTTTTCCTTAAAGCTTCTCCACAGGCTATACAATAGGTCACTAACCAATTAAAATATCAGTGAGTCTGGAGGGAGGCTTTGCCAAGGCAGGTGCTATAACCCAGTGGCATGTAAGCATTCGGACTCTTTCATTTTCTACCCCCTCTCTATCCTTAGTAAATTAATTTTTAGTCAGTCTCCAGGCCTTTTGCCTCCTGCTGTAGGGTGATGACTGCATCTCAAGAACTCATTTCCTCATACAAATGAACCCAAAGACAGGAAGGTGTGGCTGGCTTCATTTATTGGGGAGGAAAATCATTCTGGCAGAATGTGATTGACTTCGCTAATCTCGGTTTATCCCAGAGAAACAGAGAGAGTGATGCACCTTCCCTGACCACATGTCTAATAGATCCCCAATTTTGCCCAGACAACAAAAATGGAGGCAGTATCTATTGATAGGTCATCAACAATACCTGATAATATTTCCCTGGTTAGATTGCAAAATTCTTTTTGCATTAGGAACTGCATCTTATTCTGTCTTTTCTTCCCAGAACCTACTGATTTTAATTGAATTTCCATTAGATACTGAATAAAGCCTTCTCAAAGAGATTCTATAAGTAAGAATGTGAAAAAAAAATGCTCTAATTTATTTGTGTAAGCGTAAATTCTTGTGTAGTAGATTGGCTTTTGGTGGGATAAATATATGTGAGCTGTGGTCCTTAATCTAATATGGAATCCATAATATTTTTATAAATTTCCTTATGAAGATAGTATTCATTTTAACATAACCAGGGTCAGTTCTTACAGCTTTTATGGCAAGATTGTTGGTAAGTTGATGTTTTATTTTAAAAGTGTCAGTCATCTTATAGCCAAGTTACTGTCAAAATCAAATTAATTTATAAATAGTTTTCATGAGTATTTAGCATTAACTACTGCAGAGTGAAATTACTATCTTATTATCATATTCAGTATTTAAGGCTATCTTGTTACCATTGCCAGGTAAAATAATAAATGCCTTAAGAGGAAAAACTTTTTGCCCTGGCTGATGTGGCTCAGTGGATTGAGAACTGACCTGCAATTGAAAGGGTCACCAGTGAGATTCCCAGTCAGGGCACAGGCCTGGGTTGTGGTCCAGGTCCCCAGTAGGGGGCGAGCAAGAGGCAACCACACACTGATGTTTCTCCCCCTCTCTTCTTTTCTCTCTAAAAGTAAATAAATAAAATCTTTTCTTAAGAAAAAGAACTTTTTACTTTGTTCATAAAAATCATTTGGTAAATATCTTCCAAAATTATTTTTAGTTGTGTTTTATAAGTTTATATTTATTTATTGAGAGCCTGTAGAGCACATAACTCGGGACTCAGTACAGAAAATATAAATATGGTTGCTTTCTAGATTAGAGGCATATATGATCTACTTAAATAGGTAAGACCTAAACAACCGAAAGAGTTTTCAACAGTACAGGGTCCCTACCTATTTGAGAAGAGGGGCTTACTTTTTTCTCTTTCTTTCTTTCTTTCTTTCTTTCTTTCTTTCTTTCTTTCTTTCTTTCTTTCTTTCTTTTTTGTTGTTTTTTGTTTGTTTTGTTGTTGTTTTTTGAGGGTAGGAGCAAAGGAAAAAAGAGAGAGACAGAAATATCAGTGTGAGAGAGAAACATCAATCCATTGCCTCTCACATGCCCCTCGACTGGCACCATACCTGCAACTCAGACATGAACCCTGACCTGGAATCGAACCTGGGACCTTTTGGTTTACAGGACAACATTCCAGCCAACTGAGCCACACTAACCAGGGTTTAGAGCTCCTTCATTTTGTTGTATTTTTTTTGGAGGGTGAAATTAAAATCTTTGGCCTACATACAGGATTGCTGCTTCTTGGTTTGGTATGCTGTGTGTGATTACATAAAATCTTAAATCAAGATAGACTCCATTTACATAATAAATGAGAAATTGAAATAATAGTGCAAGAAAAAGGTACTCAAGGAAAGTGTCATGAAGCTGGACCTCCCAGCATGGATAAGACTAAGATTTGGCACCAGAAATGAATGTCATGATGTGTTTGGCAATAATGAGAAGACTGACCTAACCAGGCCAACTTATACTGGACAACAATGAGAATAAAGCTGCATAGGGGTAGGGAACAGACCATGAAAGGTCCTCCATTCAGAGAAATAATCAATAAATGTTAAAATGACATGAACAGACTGAAATGTTAGAGTTACTCTGGCAAGTAACTTCCAACATGTGCGGGTGTCTAACCATGTCATGGCTGATGAAGGCCAGGAGCCAGGGCTGGGACAGGTATGAGGAGGGACCTAAAAAATGAATTGTCTTCTGGAGGGCAGGCTCCTTGAAGTACAGGCTTCCCCTGCCAGGTGAGTGATCTAGGAACCCATCCGTATCAGTGTACCAGCTGGCATTGTTGTGAGAGGCTGTGTTCAGCTTCAGTGAATTTCTTTTGAAGACTCTTTCAACACATTTGCCCATATCATGATGGGTCATTTATGAGTGCACCTGCCCACACCTTTCTGAGTATTTAGCGGTTTTTAACAAAACGGCATGACTCCTATACCTCACCCTCCCTATTCACCAGATCTCACCCCAGTGACTTTCTTTTTGTTTCCCGGATGTAAAAACTCCTCAGAGGAAAACATTTTGCTGACGTGGAAGAGGTAAAACAAAAAACAGCAGAAGCACTAGAAGAAATCAAAATCAATGGGTTCAAAAACTGTTTTGAGCAGTGGAAAAATCAATGGGTGTATTGCATCAAATGGAGAGTACTTTGAAGGTGACTGAAGTTTAAACATGTAAGAATAAATACATAAGCTTTTATAAATAAGTTCCAGCTTTTTGGGGTCCCCCCTCATAGATACAGTCATTAATCTAGACAGTAAAGCCGGGTGAAACCAAAATCTTTTGATGATCCTAGTCAAATGACCGATATGGAGGTATCAAGTATGTGCTCAGTGAAGGCATGCCAGTTTCTTGTGGACAAGCAGTTCTCAGAATGTGGTGTGTGGGCCCCTGGGATACTCAAGACTCTTTCAGGGATCTGCAAGGTCAGAACTATTTTCAGAATAATACTAAGTGCCCTTTTCACTTGTTGACATTTCTACAAATGGTGAAAAAGCAATGGTGGAAAAAGTGCTGGCAGCTTAGCATGAATCGGTGGCCCTAAATTGTACTTGTGGTCATTGGATTCTTTACTGTCATACCCTTACAGAAAAAGAAGACTGTTTTTGCTTATGAATATCCTTGATGAAGCAGTAAAAGTTATAAACATTATTAAATCTCAACCTTTTAGTTCTCATATTTCTAATATTCTCTTTGATGAATTAGGAGGTGTACATGAGCGCAATTCATCTGCAAACTGAACTGGCCACTTCTTCATGGAACACCATGTTGAACTTGAAAGAATAACCAACAAACAAACTTTGGTTATTTAGACTTGTGTATTTAGTAGGTATGTTCTGTAAAGTGAATTTAGTATGTATTTAAGAAAAACAATAGACAGTAATTGTTGCCAGTGATAAAATTCATACTTTTAAGTGAAAATTAAAACATTGAGCCACTGGGCCCTGGCCAGGTGGCTCAGTTTGTTGGAGCATCATCCCATACACCAAAAAGTTTCAGGTTCAATCCCCGGTCAGGACATGTACAGTAGGCAATTGATCAATCTTTCTCTTGCACAGTGATGTCTGTCTGTCTGTGTCTCTCTCTGTCCCCCTCTGCAAAATCAATAAAAAAACATACCTTAAGGTGAGGGAAAAAAAATTGAAAAACTTGTATTCGCCACCATGACCATGATGTTTTCCCCATAAAGCCTTTTCTGATGCAATAGATGGTGATAACAACAAAAATGATTTTACAGTAATCCATAATTGAATGTGTCAACATTCTGAAGATCTGCACAACTCAGTTAATCAATATTTTACAAATGACCAGTGACTATACCAAAATCATGCATGGCGGGCGCAGGGGAGGGGGTGGATCAGCTAAAGTACAAGATATCCTGGTGAATTTTAATTTTATTTATTTTTGTTTATTTTTTTATTTATTTTTATTTTATTTTTCCATTATCATTTATCCTCCCTATACCTTCTTCCACTTCCATCCACCCTCCCTCCAATGAATTTTAATTTTAACAATATAAAAAATTTACTGATATGGTTTCATATTTTATATAGGCTGAGTTTTTATATAATATCAAAAATAAGAATATCTACAATTACCTGGAAAAGCTATTAAGATATTCCTCTGATTTCTGCATGTCTGTATGAGGTCGATCCTCTTCATACACTCCAACCAGTGTGACACGTGGCCGCAGACTGAATGCAGAAGCAGATAAAAGAACCCAGCTGTCTTTTATTTAGCCAGATAGGAAAGATGTTTGCAAAAAGCACAGTGTAGCCACTCTTCTCTCTCATTTTTTCGTTTGTTTGCTTTGGATAATATACACTTTGATGTTGTTAAAAAGAGGTCTTTAAGTTAACATGTAATTGGCTGATTCTTACTTTTAATGAATTAATATGTATTTAAGTTTCCAATAGCTGTAGCCCATGTAAATAAAAGAACTTTGCTATCCTCAATAATTTTTAAAATATAAAGGGTTCTAAGACCCAAAGGGGACAAAAGTTTTGCATCCCAAAATGTGCTTTTGGGATATTGATTTTAAAGTGGTTATTAAGAAATAAAAGACTCAGAAACAACCTTTGACCCTTCCTCTTCCTGCCTAAAGGGAATTCAGATAGGAAAACCTGCTTCAGGAAGAGAGTCTTCTTAGCATATTCACCCTAGCCCATTCAGATCAAGTGTGCCAGACAGAAAAGATCCCAGCAAAAATCTGTTTGCTAGATTTCCCCGTGTCCCATTCTTTCTGGGTGGCCTAGCAGGAATTTCTTTGCCATATGCTTGCTCTGTCTCCTCTACCTGTGAATTGCCTACTTCCCCTTGGATATCCCAGACCCTTGCCCCCATTTATTCTTTGTCCAAAATGACATATAAACAAAACTTAACTGCCCATGTGTCTTTGGGTCTCATATCTGTTGGCACCCCCAAATGTACATTTAAAAAAATGTACATTCAAAAAAATAAATATTAGACGATTTCTCCTCTTTATCTGTCTCTGTTAATTTATTAGCCCAGCTAGAAGAACTTAGAAGGTGGGAAGAAAGGGGGGTTTTTTTGTAACCCCCACAGACCAAAAAGTTCCAGAACTGCTGTTTTGGATCATATGAAAGGAGTCATATATATGTCCTCATGGATCATGTTTCAGTTGGCCTTTCTCTGTGTGAAAGCTTGACTTTCTCTCCTATTTGACTCATGAAAGCATATCTAGAATAGGAAAGAGTGAAATGACATGGTTATAGGGAATCTAATTTGTAAAAAGGAGACATTCAGAGTTTTAAGTACTTCAGTAGTAATTATCATTTATTATTAATAATAGTAGTCTGCATCATACCTCACAACTAGTTCCAATGTCTCAGTGTCATTTGTGGCAAGTTGCTTAAAATATCCTTCCCTAGCCACTGGAGAGCCTTTGCTGGCCTTTTCACCAAGACAGCCTACACTCTATCTGGAGGCCACCGGGAAAGGAAATGTCCTCGTGGGAAGGCAAGCAGGTGCAGGTGCCTGACAAGAAAGGTTTTTAATTTTTTTTTTCCATTAGCACCACCATTCTGTGACCTTTTCATGTAACAGGTATTATTTAGTATGGGACTTCCAAGTAGTCTTTAGAGAAAATTTTACAGCGATGTAAATAAAACTCAATACAAAGATGGAGCTTGAGATCAGCGCTATAAGATGCTAAGGACCTATTCATTACTACTTACTGGAGAGTCTTTAAAGACTGGTAGAATTGTGAATTTTAAATATGGAAGAGACAGATGTGAGTCCCAGATTCAAATTCCCCATTCCCCAAATCCTGATGGGGCTCAAAAAGATACAAACGTCCCCCAAGTTTACACAGTAAGTGTCCGGGTAAGGCCTGAACCCCAGAGCCTGTGGTGCTGAATCCCACTCTCAGACAGCCACCCCAGAAGGCTCTAATCCTTCTCTAGACTTTGTAGGAATATTAAAGGGACTTTCTCCCTGACCTCCTGCCTATGGAGGACTGGAGGTATTAAGTGAACAAACCATGTGGCTCATCAACAGGCTTTGGTGAAGGTAATTGCCACTATCTCACCTGGCCCTTTCCTACAGGTTGACCACTATGGTCATGAATAGCAGTGCCTTCAGCTTAACAGACCCCAAGGAGGTGGGGCTTAACAGCTCATGTGTTTCTATCTGTAGCATGTGCTCCCCCAAGGCTGTCACTTTGTTCTGTCTTTTAAGTAGGTTTCTTGGATGATGAGAAATGGACTGTTGTGGATAAAAAGGAACCTAAGCTGAGAGCAGTCATTCTAAAGTTGTCCTTATGTGGCTCACTCAGAAAGCAAAGTAGTGTGAAATATACACAGGTGGGCAGAAGGAGGTTTACGTTTGTAAATACATTTGTAATTACATTCAGAGTTGAATGTAATTTTTAACATATACAGAAAACTTGACTTTAATATATGAGGTCTGTGCAGAAGGTATCCCACTACATAATATGAAAAATAGAGACATTTACTGATGAAGATACAAGAAACATTGCAGATAGCACAATGACACCTCAGTCCTCTTCAAAGTGGGCACCTTGAGACCTCATGCACTTCTCCTAATCACCATCAGCTGCCTCATTGTATTTTCCTGAATCTCATCAACAGTCTGTCTGAAATCTCTTCTCTTTTAAAGGTAATTTTAGTTTTGGGAAAAGCCAGAAGTCTCAGGGAGCCAAGTCTGGGCTGTAGTGGGTCCAAGTTATCTGGGTGATTTGATGTTTCGCAAAAAAAACCTCTGCACAAGACGTGATGCATGAGCAGGTGTGTTGTCATGATGGAGCTGCCAATCACCAGTTGCTCATATCTTTAGCCTTCTGAATCATCTGATAGTTTCCACAAGGGAATGTTCAGGCTTAACACAAAATTCGATGCAGATTCATTGTTCTACTTGCTCAGTCATTGTGAATGTGATGGCCACACAGTACACATGCTCACTCAGTAGCATCTACTGCCCCCCCGACTAGTACAGTGAAGTCGTCGTTGTTCACTCATGCACATCCCAGCCCACTTTTCTCGGCTGCCAGGCTACATCAGTGTCCCGCAAACCTTTCTTGTTATATTAACAAGGGCTGGCCTTTTTCCAGACAGACTCATGTATTTGTGGTAGGTCCTCTAACCAGCTGGCTTTTCTCTAGAGGGAGAGTGAAGATAATTCAGGGTAGTTAATAGTTGCTTTAGGTTTTTGTCAAGTGTTGGAAAACATTTCCTACCACCAGTCAGATATCTTGAATGATTACTTTGAAGAAGGGTTTTTTCACACTTGTATGACGATCCTTTAAAGGTTTTGTCATTTGAGACTCTCAGATGCCATTTGAATAAATTTACTTGCATGTGCAGTATGTTTTTATAGTACCCCTGACTCCTTGCTTTTCAAAGATAAGCAAGTTTATGACTTCTTATGTGTTTACATGATTGGCCCTTACCCAAAGAGAGATTGCTTTTTAAATCTTTTGTTTGAACAGAATTATAAACAAGAGCATTGCTGCTTCTCAGACTTCACTAATTAAGGTTTAATGAAGAAAAAATGAAGGAGCACTTGACTTTTTTTAGGCTTTATGGCAAAGTTGGTGTGATCAGGTCAATATGAGGGCCTGTGGTCACATGTATGCCCCCAGGTGGCAGTGACCGTGGGGCAGTTTATGAAGCTCTGTGCCATTCCCAGAAACAAGGTGTAGATCAAAGAGCTTTCCTCTGACAGGCAGATACTCAGTGATCTTAGAATCCAAACTTCAGTGACTCCTTCCACTCAGGCTGCTCAGTGGGTCAGAGCCATCAGGACCTTCCAGTGCTTCCAAATGTCTCAATAATTAATCAAGCTTAATCACATGGTTAAAGGAAAAGCCGTACATATGACTTTTAAACATACATTGCTCTTTATTCTGGTATATGCTGCCTATAATGTGTTTTCTAGAGAAACCAGCTCAGCATAGTGATTCATTCCAAAATTACATAATAAAACATTTCAGTAATTTCTGGTAGCCAGCTGTGGACAGCCCACCCATCCTATCAGGCTGTTCTGCTTCACTGTATACTGTACTTTCCAAGATTCCTCTTCTGCAGAACAGATGAGCAGAGGAGAAGAAATCAGCAGTATCCAGACCAGCTATTCATGGGTCTCCAGAATTAGCCTCAAGAAGGTTCAGAACAATGGCAGAGATTACAATAATATCTTGCCTGCCAAAGTGGAACTAGAGACTGTTCATGACTGCTTTTGAAACTCACTCTCCTGGATAGTAACATTTCTTGCCCTATTTTTTACAGCAGGGGTGGGTATGGGAAAAAATTGATTTCTATCAACTTGTCTCATTTCCTTGCTATTCCTACATAGGTGCCCTCTACAGTTCTTTTAGTAATTTACCTCCAAAATTACTTTTTACTCAACTATTAATATATTTTTTTCTCTTCCTTAAACATTCTCTGTACTATTCCAGTGAAGTTTCCTAGTATATAAAGTTAGATTTCCTATGCAGCAGAGTCATATGACTGTGAGGTGGAGGGAATATTCCTTCTTATCTGTTCTCAGTACACTGACATCAAAAATTACCTTCTGCAAACTTTTTAAGAGTCGTTTTTATTTTTTCTCGCTCTTACGTATTGAAAACTTATATGTACCTTATCTTTAACTATCAGTTGTTCCTTTCAAAAATAACAGTTCAAAGAAAATAATGTAAGGCTTAGATTTAATGCCTTGAAATATAAGGAAAGTGTATTATCAAAGATCATTTGAATGTTTTATACTATTGGTTTAAAAATAGGGAACTTTCCTACTAGAAACAATATAAACCTAAAACAACAGTAAGAAATAAGTTGTACGTAGATTCATAGTGTAGAGAACAGACTTATGGTTGCCAGAAGGGAGTGGGGTTGGGGAACTGGGTGAAAAAGGTAAAGGGATTAAGAACTACAGATTGCTAGTAACAAAATAGTCATGGTATGCCAAGTACAGCATAAAAAATAAAGTCAATAATATTGTAATAACTATATACAGTGCCAAGTGGGTACTTAAAATATCGGAGGGACCACTTATAAAGTATGATTGTCTGTTATGCCATGCACCTGAAACTAATACATTACTGAATGTAAACTGCAATTTAAAAATGAAATTTAGCCCTGGCTGAGGTGGCTCAGTGGATTGAAGGTCGGGCTGAGAACTGAAAGGTTGCCGGTGCAATTCCCAGTCAGGGCCCCTGACCCAGCTGTGGGCCAGGTCCTCAGTTGGAGGCATGGAAGAGGCAACCAATCTATGTATCTCCACACATTAGTGTTTCTCTCCCTCTCTTTCCTCCTCCCTCCCTTTCTTTCTAAAAATAAATAAATAAAATCTTTTAAAAAAGAAAATTTAAAAAGAAATAAATTGTATGGAATTGCACACAGTTGATTAGGTCTAGTATGGATACATTTTGGCTACTATAGAAGCAAATTTTTCACATAAAATTACCCTCTTATTCATTTAATACTAATATATATCTTTTATAACTTAAAATAGTTACAGCTTTTATTTTACAGAATATATACATTATACATTTTTAAATTTTACACTTTATAGATACATCAGAAAAACCAATAGTAATTGTGTAACTTTATCAAAATTAAATCAAAGCCTATATTTATGAAGGTTTTAATTATGTAAGTCAAATTAGGTCTTATATAATCAGCCATAGCCCATCCTTTACCCTTTTAGACCTGTTTAACCGTGGTCTGAAAGGGCGGTGTTTCCCCTTTTTCAATTCTCATCTGACTGCTTTATATAGTATGTATATGTCCAAAAGAGGAAGTTATATTACCCATAAATTAGAATTATTACTTCATTATTCTCTGTTAAATTCAGCCTATTAAGTGACCCCCCTATTTTCATGCCATCAGTCTTATCATCAAATGGATTCTTACCTGTACATTATCTAGAAATGTTGACTGAATTCCTGACACTTTCCAAGTTTTCTTTTTAATAAAAATTCCAGAAGTTGAATTTGATATTTTCCTATAAATACAATAGTAGAAATACCCAACAATATCTAATGACTTATGAAAATAATCATGAACATAGCAATTACTAAGTTATAAATTATACTCTAACAGTGTATAGTAAATTTTCTAAAATACTTATTAGCAGGTAAACTATACAAATATGGTACAAAACTCTTGTATTTATCATTTCTTTCTTAGTATTAAAACTATAAATCTTAAGATGAAGGAAACTTTCATCAGAATCTTAAATACAGAGGTGCTTTCTGAGGGCCAACCTTGATGGAGAGTCTTGAAGAAACTTTTAAAGAAAAGGAACAATTAGGGGGTTTGAAAACTGAGATTTCTGCTTTCTTCATGGTATGATCACAAAATTTCCTATCAAATGCAGGCATAGTGTTCCAGTTGTTGGTCACTGTACCCTCGGGGGGAAGCAGAGTAGATTTATTTTGCCTTCTTGAGCAAGCAACCTCATCTTCTACCTAAATTCCTAATTCAGCTCATTTTACCTGAGCCTGCATTATGTTGCTCCTTTACAATGTTGCCTCCATGTCATATAACTTTTCAGCTTTGACATTCATGGTAATGAATGAATTTGAGTCCAGTTCATTATTACATAATACAGAATCTTTCATGGTGGCCACAGACCTCGTACTTTGCTATATAATAAAATACAACTGTCACTACAGTCGCAACTGTACTATGGCACTACTTTACCTTGTATCTGTTGTAAAGGACTGTAAAGCAATCTGTTACAAAGGATTTCATCTGTATCACATTGAATACTACTGTAAAAGTTACTATTTTACTATACAGTACTGAAACCAGCTATTACAGCAAGAACACCAAATGTTTATTAAGTTAACAAAATTTTGTTTCACAGACTTCTTTAATTAAAGTGTTAAAATACCCTACTAAAATGGAAATCTGAACCTAGATAGACTTTTCTAAATAAAAGATAAGATGTTGAGCCCATGTGAGAGATGAATGCTTGTCCCTTTTTATTATTGTGTAAAATAATCAGGTTTTAAATTGTATAATGTGCACCAAAAACAAAAAGATACACATATCTGATAGCTATAGTTGTAAAGGCTGAGTTTTCCTGAAAAGTTTAGAAAACTGACTTATGAAAAATGCATCTGTACAAAATGTAAGCTGTGTACTGCTTCCAGGGTCAGAAAGGCCCACAGTGATCGTGTAAATAACTAAAAATTTTCATTTCCTGGCGTGACTTCTCTATGGCTTCAGAAATTGCCATGCATGAGGAGGGAGTGTTCTTGGTTGGCACAGTTCCTTCTCCTGCTTACTCCCTTTACCCTCAAGCAAACATTCCTATCTCTCCTTCCAGTAATGGATAATTCTTTCTTGGAGGTCATCTAAGATAATGAGCCTTTTTATTAGGAACTTTTCACATTCATGTTGTTTTCTTGTGATGTAAAATAAATGCATCAAATCTCTTTCAAGCTTATCTTTAAAGATCAGCACTTTCCTCTATTAATAATGTTTTAAGATTTAAGAAATTGTCTTTAAGAAAAGTATTTTCAACATTGTCCATCTGAGACAGTAGATTTTGAAAGAAGTCAATTTATTTTCATTAGGAATGCCTTGCTATTAAACAACATATAATTATGTCTTATGTTTTGCCTTATGTTCAGTTTATTTCAGTGAAATGAACATCAATATAAGTTGAAAGGATAAATGATGGATTTTTAAAAAGAAAAATCCAAAATGCCATCTTTTTTTGAAGAATAGGCTTGTCAATTTTAAGTCTCTTAAGGATATTTTGTATATGTATAAATAAGGGTATTCTGTATCTTTGTTTTTATAAATATCTTTGTTTTCAACTGCAGTGTGCTGACAGTAACATAACAGGTGCTTAATAAACATTTATAAAATGAAGGGCCATACTCATTGATATATGCCACTTCAATTCCATTGAACTCCTATAAAAAACAAATGTGTAATCAGCAAGAATCTTTATCTAGTAAATGTTACAGTCTTTGTATGTCTGCAAAATTTCTCAAATAATAGATTACCTGGGTATAGAATTCTAGGTTGACCGTTTTTTCTTTCTACATGTTGATGACATTATCTCATTATCTTCTGGCTGTGGTGATGGGGTTAATGAGAAGTCTGTCTGCCTTTAGTTTGATTACCATTTCTTTGTGGGATATCTTGTCTTTCTGGTATTTTGAGACATTCCCTTTATCTAAGATATAACAAGGTTCAGATTAATTTTTATTTTTCTGCTAGAGTCTCCTTTTTTAGTTTGAAGATTCATGCTTTCTTCAATTCTCCACCATTATCTCTTCCATTTTCTCTGTTTTGTTTTTCTAGTATTTTCGAAATTTTGTGTCTTCTCTCTCCTAATTTCTTTTTCTATCTTTTTTCCTTTTTCCTTCTTTCTTTCTGGTTTGATCTCTGTACTTCACTCTGAGTAATTTTATTCTCCCAGTTCATCAACCATCATTGTAGGTAGGGTTGTCAGTCTGCTGTTAAACCCGTCTTTTGACTTTGTTTCCATCTCTATTTTTCATTTCAAAATTTATTTCCTTTTTAGAGTTTGTATGTGGTTCTGTCTCAAATCTGCCTGTGTATTATTCAGTTCTTGGTGATGGACTCTATCTTTCCCTTTCTCTTGGCATGCTAATGATTTAAAGTCTCTTCCGGATCGCTTTATCTATAGTTTCTCAGGTGTAGATTCTCACATTTGTCGCATATTCCCACTTTCATGGGGGAGAGTTTTATGTGGTCCTAATAATTTTTGCCTGAACTCCTCTCCTCCTGCCTTCGATTGGAATCAGAAGCATTCTCTAGATAATGGAAGTCTTCCTATGCTATATTTTTGTATTCACCTTTCATTGAGATCTATGATTTTCACTGGTTCTAGGCCAATCCTTTATGTTAGTTTTTACCTTAGATCTCCATACCACCCAGGCAGTACAAAATAAGATTCCACAAATGGCATTGGCTGGGCATTTCATCTTTTCGCCAGTGATTCTTTCTACACTGTCTGGAGTAAGAAGGTAACCTGCATCTATCCTGTGTCTCCAGTTTGGGGTTTCCTAGCTTTAAATTTTCAGTTTTAAAAACTGTTTTTTTTTTTAACTTCTACTGTATTTTGGTTGATTTATTGTTTGGTTTGGTTTTTTAATTCAGGGAGTTAAATCATTTTTCATCTCCCCTCCACACATGGAGCCCTGCAGACTATAATTTAAGACCCTATCACGGGGGCTACTGAGCTCCAGCTCCCACTCACCGCTGTTACTTCTTTGTTACTGGCACCTAGAGATTTTCCTTTCTCACTTTTAAGTTCAAATATAAGTTTATTGTTGTCAAATTGTGTATAGTATTTTCCTTTGGGTGATGGAATGGTCCTAATTGGGCTCTGTCGAGAGAATTGCCCCACCTGGGCTGGGGTTCCCATTTGGATTCTGTTGATGGAAACTCTGAGCCTCCTTGTTAGCCTTATCTCTAATGAGCCACCTCTCGTCTGGCACTAGCAGGATGTGAGGAGGGACTGTACATCTGCCCATACAGGATGGTGAGTGGCAAAACTGGAGGTGATAAGGTCTGCCGTTTTCTGAGGATCTCCCCTATAAAGGGCTGGAATTCTTCCAGTTCAGTAGACCTGAATTGGAAAACGGAGTACGGGCCCATCAGTGGCCAGCAAGCTGCCCTTGCTGGTTTACTCTGCCTATAGAGTACTGCCTCCAGGGGAATTGTCCCGCTCCAGATAGGAGTGTTTCCTGGCCACATAGAGTGCCCTGCCTGATCTTCATGGGGGAAACCATTTCTTCATCATGCAAGGATGGGCTGTCACCTCTCGGAGCCCTATTTCAGGGGTATCTAGCAGCAGGGGCGGTGGCAGAGGAAATCTTCCTGCTGCTAATCCTGGGTCCGTCAGGTTCAGGGCCTTAAAGAGACTCATCTCATTTTCCTTTTCTCCCTGTGTCTTACTGTCAGGGAGGGGTTTTAAAGCCGTTCCCTTCTCTGCATCATTAGGTTGTTTCCTTTCTTTGCCAAATCTTTATTATGTAAAGACATAAACCCCTAGACATAAGGGACATTGCTCCATTCCCTGATTATTGGGACAATGCCAACTGTGTGATGGTGTAGCAATTTAGGAAACCATGTAGGGGCCATTTCCCCCTACAGTCTAAAGTATATATAGACCAAGCAGTGTTACTGTAGAAACCCAGTTCCTTCTTAGTCATTGGGTGATAGCTGTACCTGGACCAATCTGCTAAAATTTGGCCAAGTGGGATCCATTTAGGAATAGAACAGAATAACCCCTGAAGGCACAAAAGTAGTAACCCAAAACCATAACCATAGAAAGACCCCAGACAAAGTGGGAACATATAAACAAAACTTGGATCTGTAACTTCATTAGTCCAAACAAGAACTCACAAGCAAGTTCTAGCATCTTCTTGCAACTGATACTACAAGTGATCCTGACCAAACCTAAAGGCACAAAGCCCAAAGGACATGAAGCCCAAACAGCAGGGATAGCCTCAGATAGCCTACCAACTGGTACTACAAATGGTCCTAACCAGACTAGGATAGCCTACCAACTGGTACTACAAATGGTCCTAACCAGACTCAAGTGGCATGAAGCCCAGGTAGCAGGGATACAGGACACCTGGTATGCATGCCACCAGGTAAGTTTGACTTACTGTCTTGGTGTTTGCTTCCCAGAAACCTGTTTCCTTTCACCTTGTGGATAACTGGGCAAAGAAGTAGAAGTGCCAAGTATTTCAGGGTGCTGAAGTCTTGAGAAGGAGTGCATGGAAATTTCCTCAGAAAAGCTCTCAGTAGCTGCTGGGAAGTTCCCACAACCCCACTCCTGGGTCACCCTGCCACAAACAGCGGGGCACAGAGCCCAGGCCTTCCAGGGTTTACCGAGGTCCACACTGCCCCCAACCAGAGTCACCAAAAACTAACCAAACAAGTGGAGGTTTGGCAGCCAATATATGAGACAGGTGCTGGGGCAAAAGAAAAGTTTATTCAGGTGCTATGACCAGGGAGAATGGTGGACTCCCATCTCAAAGACCATCAGCCCTATCTGCTTAAGTCCGAAGTTCTTATAGGGATTCTCTATCCAATTATTGTGTTAGCTTTTGGAATGCTTGGGTCCTGTCTACTCACCTTACTAGCTTTCAGCATTCTCCATGTAAGAACCTCCGGCTCCACCACCTTGGCCAGTGGAGGAGACTCCCTGGCACTGCAGTCGGCTGTCTGTGATAGCACTTCCTTCCCTTTTTTCAGATGCACAAAGACAAGATGGAGACAGATGCATCAACGCATACAAAGAAAGGCCATCAGCCAAGTGAAGAAGGCATTTCATTTCCCCTTTACATTTCACATCCTGTGAGCCAGAAGAAGAAAAAAGTTTACCGAACAGACCAGACCACCTTCATAATTGGGGAAACACCAAAAGGGATTCGTAGGTATGTCATCTGTAACAACATTGGACTTTTAAGAATAATTCTCAAGAGAAATATGCTACTCAGTAAAATAAAAAATTATTTTAATTTTAAATATTCCCAGCACCCAAATATTTTAGAAAAATCTTAATGTGTACACTTTAAAAAATAAATTCCAAATGTTTTATGTGTTTAGAAGACTGATCAATGAATTGATTAAAAAATGAAATTATTGTATATAGGTAAATGAAATACTTAAGTGCATTGCATTCATTCACTCATTAAATATTTATTGAACACCTAATATGCACCCAAGCATAGTTCTGGGTGCTGAATATACAGTGTTAAAAAAAAAAAAAGACAACTTACAGTGCAGTGGGATGGGGGTTGGCATTGGCCCATATAATTTCAAAAATAAAAACAACATAAATAATTATATAATGGTTTGTTATGAGAAAGGTAGGGACAAGCCTCCTTGATGAAGAATAATGGAATTAGGAGGGATGCACCTACCGTTCTGCTGGGTAGTCAAGTAAGCCCTTGATCGACAGGTGGCATTTAACTTGAGATTTGAGGGATAACTGGACAAAGAACTAGCATAAGAACATACCTGAGAAGGACAGAGGCTTAATGTGTTTGAGGAACCAAGAGAAGACTAGTGCACATAGGTCATAATAAACAGAGCAGAGGGTGGCAAGAAATGAAGACACAGATACAGACGGGGCTGGAGTACACGAAGCCTGGTAGATTTTGGGGAAAGTTTGGATTTTGTTCTAAATGCAGAGGAAAGCTGTTGAAGTATGGTGTGATCTGACATGTGTTTCTAAAAGATTGTTCCAGCCTCTGTGAGGAAGAGGGCGGACTAGACAAGGGGAGATCGTAGGAACTAACTAGGTGATTCTGATTCCTTAGGAGAGTCATTGCCAGGGAGACACAGCCAAATGAGTGTGTTTGGTGTTGGAGTGGTTGTTGCAGCAGAGAGAAGACAGAATTACTCCCAACTTTCTGTCTTGAGCAACAAGTTGGACTTACTGAATGGGGAAAACTAGAAGAAAAACAAGTTTGGAGTTTAAAAAGATCAAGAGTTGTCTTCTGCTCATATAAAATTTGAGGTTCTATGAAAATGTTGAATAGACAATGGATGAGCTACCCTGGGATCTGGGGACTAGGATCTAAATCTGGAAGTCATCTGCACAGAGATTATAAATGGTGTTTCGGGCCATGGGACTGTGTGAACTGCCTAGGAACAGAGCACAGAGAAGAGAGGAAAAGCCCCAGGACTGATCCTGGAGGCAACAGTGGCCTGTTGATCAGGAGGCACAATGTAAGGTTCTGAAGTATGAGAAAAGTGAGTTTCAAAAAAGGGAGAGCTCTTGACTCTATTAAGTTGTGTGGGAAAGTGCATGCTGGAGTGGGCAGCAGAGAACTCATTGGCTGCTTTGACCTAAACAGTCTGAGTAGACAGATGCTGGGATGAAGTGGGCAAGCCGTGAATAAGCAGAGCCTGCAATAGCTCTTTAAGTTTGGATATGAAAAGCATCAGTAGCTGGAGGAGATTGTGGGACCAAGGGTAGTTTTTTTTTTAAGTTGTCAAGATAATAGAACCTGTTCGTGTGTTGAGAGAACAGGATAAGGCAAGTGCCGGTTGGTGGCAGGGGTAGATCATGCCAGAGTGAATGAAAAGAGTAAAGTGCTAGAGGCAGGAGAGGGTCCTATCCAGACCAGTGGCCAAGTTCCAGCCTTTGAGAGGCATTGAAAGAAAAGAGATGATGACAGGCACAGACATAGTGATATTTCCTCAGTTAATTGAGATTTAAAGTCACCAATTCAGAGGAAGATAGACTTAGCCAGAGGGAAGTTGTGAAATAAGTCATTTTTAAAGTAGGAAAGCAAGCTTAGTGGGACTAGAATTCTTGGGTAATAGTAAGGCATTGTTTGAAAGCAATCCCGATAAAACTATCTGCACAGTCATGCATACTTGATTCTGAAACCTTCAATTGTTTAGTTGTAAACACAGAATAGAGAGAGGGCTAGGTTTTGCTAGAAGTTAGTATGACAGGAGAGAGAAGCAAGGAAGCTGAAGGGTGTTTGCACAAGAGTGATTATAAAATTGAACCTAAGCTGTACAAGGGGGTAATGAGAAAGTAGAAAAGTCAGTGAATTGAAGCACTTGATTTCAGCCTTGTTGTCGTGGGGGTTCGCACTTGAGCTGGAGCACAAGATGACTGAGGCAAGGGTTTAGAGGTAGTGCAGTTAATGGTGATGACTGGCAGTTTATGACCTTGGGGTCAGGGGCCTAGCATGGGATTGAGTCTTTGGAGGTGAGGTAAAGAAACTGATGGGCCAGGAGTCAGATAGGACATCCACATGGACTTTGATGATAATTATCAAAAATGATGGCAGGACCCCTGACTGGCATAGTCAGTTGCTTGAGTGTTGTCCCTCAAAGTGAAAGGTGCCGGGTTTTGATTCCTGGTCAGGGCACATGCCTGGGTTGCAGGACCAGTCCCTGGTTGGGATCATGCAGTAGGCAACCAATCAGTGTTTTTCTCCCTATTTTTCTCCCTCCCTTCCTCTCTCTCAAGTAAATTAATTAATTAACTTTAAAAAAAGAATGATAACAGGGAGATGAATAGAAGCAACATTAATCCGGGATCAGTTACTAGCAGGAAAAAACTAAGGAGTCAGTTAACAAAATGCAGGAGAAAATGATTTAGCTGGTTAGCATAAACCTTATAAAGGGAAAGGAGTTTTTAAGAAAACAATGGTCTGGAAGCAGCAATGTGATGCATGAACCCTGAGGTTGAAGGGTGTGAGGTTGAGCCTTGATTTGCAAATACAACATGGGAGGAAGGCAGTATCACGAGGCAACAGAGGGACCATTCAGCATAGGGGACACAGGGGAATTGGTAGATCACAGCCTGGTTCCACAGGTGCCGAAGAACGGTCGGGAAGATGGAGTGTTGGATTAGATCAAGGATGTAGAGTAGGAGAGATGAGAAGCCATTGGTTATGGTAACCAAGGAGTATGGACTGAGGTAAAAAGTGATGTAAGGCATGATTGAATTGGTCTTCATGGCATCTGGGGAGAGTGAGAAAGTGCTGGTGCTCTGTGGATTCCAAATGCTTTCCTTAGGGATTTGGCAACTTCTAGTCCTTAGCTGTCCCAGGAAGGCTGGTTCCTCAGCTCCTCAGCTGCTGGTGTGACAGGTTGGCTGTCAGTTGCCCACCTTTGCCCAGAAAGGTGAACACCCACACCGTTGCAGCAATGCATCTTTTCAAACATTCATAACAATCATTTTTGCACTTTGGGCAGTGATTTTGCTAGGAGGCTGACCATCTGTGTTTATCATCTTTGTGGAGCAGATTGTCTTCATCCCCTTTAATTTGTACATAAAAAAACTAAAATAGTTTTAGTTTTTGCCTCTTTTTCCTTTCTTCTCTACCCAGCCTAGGGAATAAATGCCTCAACTCATGCTAAGTAAAAAGACAAAGGAGGTCTAATATTAGAATGCCAATGTTCGAACCAGGCAATAATGTCCAAACTATTAACACCCCTTTCTTACTAACCATCCTACCTTTGTGAGAATCAAGACTGGTCTACGCTACAGCCCAGTGGATCATCTGAATGACGTGTTTGGCCCTACCTTTCCTTCAGGAAGCTTAGGCAGAGAGGAGATGATGATTTTAGCTGTGTTCTATCCCTGTTGCCCCAATTCCTCAAGAAAAAGAGGAGAGAAATTTTAATTTTATCCATGATACATAACTACTCCAGATATACTTGCTGAAAGATACCTATTTTTTGTTTCCTTTCTTTTTCTCTAAGTGGCACTCATGTGGCTACTCTAGTTTACTAAATTTTTCTACCCACTGGTTGTACCTCACAGTTCCTTATTTTTGGAGAAAATTCTTTTAAGATTAAGGATTTTGAAAGCAAGTTAGAAGACAGATAAAATGAATTACAATCATAACTCCTTCTGCAACAGGCAACCACACAGCATATTGATTTGCATACCACTCGGATCAAATGAGGCTGGAAGCAGGCCCCTTCCCAGAGGTGACGGAGTTGCAGGGTCAGGGGAGAGGCCAGTACAGCAAAGACAAAAGTCCCTTGGCAGCTGCAGAGACACCACCAAGCCTTGGGTAGATATAAGACATCAGCCTGTAACCTTGCCAATAACTTAGTCTTCACAGCATAAATATTTATTAGAAAGATCATGAAAATGGATTTGGAGATGATTAATAAACAAAATAATAATACCTCTGTTGCTTCATGTGACATGAAAACTGGAACCATTTAAGAACACCTTGTTGCTGTCCAACAAGAACAGTGGCAATTTCCAGGACAGAAATTTGGGAGCTTGTATTTGTGGTATTAAATATTCTGTCGATCAGACAGAGGTAGCACCTAGATTTGAGCAGTTAACAGGACCAGTGTGGTAAGGACTAGAAGCCACAGTGCTCATCTGAAGCCACAAAGGAAAGTGAGGAGTGCGCAGTGTGGACTGCCACGAAAATCAAAGGAAACATGAACTTTACAAAACCTGATCTGGACAGTAAAAATAATAGTGACTTGAAAGTTCCTAGTCACACACATATAAAGAAATTATTTGCCCTCAGGATTCTCTGTTCTGTGCACCAGGTCCTCTCTGAGACTGGGCCTGTGTGTGTACCCTCTCTCTCTGGAAGGCTTCATCTCTCATCTTTGCCTTCCAGGTCTGAGCTGATAGCAGAGTAGCCTTCCCTACTGCCTTGCCCCTTACCAGCCACTGGTTTAGGTTCCCCTTGTGTGGGTGCCCTGCATTAACCCCCACTGTGGGACTTACAACTCTGTTCTGGTTTGATTTTCATGCACCTGTCTCCCCCAACTAGACTATAAAGTCCTTGAAGATAGGGAACTAGTTCTTGCTCTGCTGTATGGTTCCTACCACAGTACGTAGCACCTAAGAGGGTTCTATAAATATTTGTTGAAGGAAAATAATGTTTTAAGGAAATGATATATAAAATATAGATGTAATTCTAAAATTTTGGAACTTTTAATCATGTGCTACAGCACCATCTATGGCTTTGTTTAAAGGAATGTTTACAAACCTTAGGCCTTCTTGACTAATGGCCAGATTCAACATCAGTGAAGCCATACCCTCTGTCTTATTTAGTCTACTCTGGGTGCCATAACAAAATCCCACAGACTAGAGTTTAAATGACAGAAATTTCTCACAGTTCTGAAGCCTGGGAAGTCCAAGATCAGGGTGCCAGTTGATTTGGTTTCTGGTGAGGGCTCTCTTGGTGGCTTCCAGACAGCCACCTCCTCACTGTGTCTTCCCATGACAGAGAGAGCATTCTCTGGTGAATTCATTTAACCTTAATTACCTCCTAAATGTTCTGTCTCCAAATATAGTCACATTGGGCATTGATGAAGGCTTTAACGTAAAAGTCTTCAGGGGACCCAGTTCAGTCCACAGCACCCTCACCTAGAGACAGGAACAGAGTCTAGTACCCAGGGTCCCAAACCAACCCTTCTGCCTCCATCTTAACCAGGGTTGCAGAAGGCCCATTTCCCACATATGCAGATAACACTTTAATTAGTACCTTTTGTACTAAGAATGAAACTTGCTTTTTGAAATAGTATCTCACGTCTTTTTTTCTAGTATTACAAATGACATGTATTTTTATTTTTGTTTTTTTATTCTTTCATTACAGTTGAAATTCAATATTTTATTAGTTTCAAGTGTACATCCCAATGGTTAGATATTTACGTAATTTACAAAGTGATACCTTGATAAGTCTAGCCACCCACCTGGCACCATACAGAGTCATTACATTATGTTGACTACATGCCCTATGCTGTACTTAAAATCCCTGTGACTATTTTGTAACTTCCAATTTGTACTTTTTAATCTCTTCATCTGTTTCACTCAGCACCCCAACCCCCTCCCCATCTGGCAACCATCAGTTTGTTTCTGTATCTACGAATGTTTCTGTTTTGTTTGTTTATTTTGTTCTTTAGATTCCACAGATAAGTGAGATCATCTGGTATTTGTCTTTCTCTGTCTGACTTATTTCACTTAGCATAATACCCATAAAGTATTACTTCATGTTGTTGCAGATGGCAAGATTTCATTCTTTTTAAAATATATTTTATTGATTATGTTATTACACATTGTCCCTTTTTTTTCTCCCCTTTATTCCCTCCACTCTGTATCCCCTCCTACCATCATTCCCCCACCTTAGTTCATGTCCATAGGTCGTACATATAAGCTCTTTGGCTTCTCCATTTCCCATTCTATTCTTAACACACACACCCCGCCCCCCCCATCTATTTTGTACCTACCATTTATGCTTCTTATTCCCTTTGCCCCATTCTCCCCCTTCTGCCTCCCCACTGATAACCTTACATGTGATCTCTATTTTGGTGAATCTGTTCCTGTTCTTATTGTTTGCTTAGTTCGTTTTTGTTTTTGTGTTTTTAGGTTCGGTTGTTGGTAGTTGTGAGTTTGTTGTCATTTTACTTTTCATATTTTTTATCTTTTTCTTAGTTAAGTCCCTTTAACATTTCATATAATGAGGAGCTGGTGATGATGAACTCCTTTAACTTGACCTTATCTGGGAAGCACTGTATCTGCCCTTCCATTCTAAATGCTAGCTTTGCTGGATAGCAATCTTGGATGTAGGTCCTTGCCTTTCATGACTTTGAATACTTCTTTCCAGCCCCTTCTTGCCTGCAAGGTTTCTTTTGAGAAATCAGCTGAGAGTCTAATGGGAACTCCTTTGTAGGTAACTGTCTCCTTTTTTCTTGCTGCTTTTAAGATTCTCTCCTTATCTTTAATTTTGGGTGATGTAATTATAATGTGCCTTGGTTTGTGCTTCCTTGGGTTCAACTTCTTTGGGACTCTCTGAGCTTCCTAGACTTCCTGGAAGTCTATTTCTTTTGCCAGATTAGAGATATTCTCTTTAATTATGTTTCCAAATAAGTTTTCAATTTCTTGTTCTTCCTCTTCTCCTTCTGGAACCCCTATGATTCAGATGTTGGAACATTTAAAGTTATCCTGGAGGTTCCTAAACCTCCTCTTTTTTTTTTTTTTTTGAATTATTATTTCTTCACTCTTTGTTAGTTGAATATTTATTTCTTCCTTCTGCTCCAAACCATGATTTGAGTCTGGTTTCTTTCCCTTCCCTGTTGGTTCCCTTTATTTCACTTTTTCATCTAATTTGCAACCATATTCAACTAATTCTTTGAGCATCCTGATTACCAGTGTTTTGAACTGTGCATCTGATAGGTTGGCTATCTCTTCGTCACTTAGTTGTATTTTTTCTGGAGCTTTGACCTGTTCCTTCATTTGGGCCGTATTTTTTGTCTCAGTGGGCCTATTACATAGTAAGGGGCAGAGCCTTAGGTATTGGTCCAGGGCAGGGTAACCCACATGGCTGCACTGTGATGCTGTATGTGGGGGAGGGGTCATAGAGGGGAAAATGCCTTTGGCTCAGCTCTCAGCCCTCAGCCAGCTTTCAGTCACTTCCTCCACTACCCACAAGAAAATTGGGCCCTTCTTTGTATACTTTCTAGGACCCTGTGGGTCTCTCCAGCAAACTCTCCTGTGAGGCTGAGAGTTTCTCCCGCTGCTGCCTCAACCCCTACAGGTGTTTTCAGTCAGAGGTTTGAGGCTTTATTTCCCTGGGGTTGGAACCCTGGGTTGTGAGGTCTCTCTCACTCCCCAGTCATTCCTCCTGGTTTATCTGCATGCAAATGTGGGCCCACCCCGTCTTTCCATCACTGCTTTGCCACACGTCCTCTTTGCTCTGGCTGCACATCTCCCCTCCCACTACTGGTCTGGATGAATGCTTCTTCTTTAACTCCTTGGTTGATGGACTTCTATACTGGTCAGTTTTCTGGCAGTTCTGGTTATATTTTGTTTTTAAGTTTGCTGTCCTTCTTTTGGTTGTACAAAGAGGCACAGTATCTACCTATGCCTCCATCTTGGCCAGAAGTCCTATTTTAATTTTTTGAGGTACTTCTGTACTGTACTGTTTTCCACAGTCGCTTCACCAATTTGCAGTCCAACCAGCAGTTCATGAGGGTTCCCTTTCCTCCACATCCTTACCAGTACTTGTTTGTTGATTTATTGATGAGAATCATTCTGACAGATGTGAGGTGGTACCTCATTGTGGTTTTCCTTTGCATTTCTTTGACTAGTGACGTTGATCATCTCTATATATGTCTCTCAACCATCTGTTTGCCCTCTTTGGAAAAATGTCTGTTCCAACCCTCTGCCAGTTTTTTCATTGGATTGTTTAGTTTTTTGGTGTTAGGTTGTATGAATTTTTTGTAAACTTTGGATACTAACCCCTTCTTCCATTCAGTAGGTTCTTTTTGTTTTATTGATGGTTTCCTTTGCTGTGCAAAAACTTTCTGGCTTAATGTAGTCCCATTTGTTTGTTTTTTTCTTGTGCTTCCCTTGCCCAAGGAGATATATTCAAAAAGATATTACTAAGAGCAGTGTCAGAAAGTTTATTGCCTATGTTTTCTTCTAGGAGCTTCATGCTTTCAGGTCTCACATTTAAGTGTTTAATCCATTTTGAGTGTATTCTTGTGTATGGTGTAAGAAAGTCAACTATCTAGTTTCTTTCCTTTTTTTTGTGGGGGTGGGGGGGTTGGCCTTTATCCAGTTTTCCCAGTACCATTTATTGAAGAGACTGTTGTTACCCTATTGTATATCCTTACCTCCCTTTTCACATATTAATTGACCATATAGGTGTGGGTTTGTTTCTGGGCTCTATGTTCTGTTCCTTTTATTTATGTATCTGTTTTTATTCTAGTACCATGCTGTTTTGATTACTATGGCTTTGTAGTAGAATTTGGTATCAGGTAATGCAATACCTGGAACTTTGTTCTTCTTTCTCAAGACTGCCATCGCTATTCAGGGTTTTTATGATTCCATATAATTTAGGATTGTTTTCTAATTCTATGGGGGCGGGAAATAGCATCTCACTTCTTAGTTTAGCTGTCTATACTGAAGTCAGACCAAATGGGGGAAGAAAGAATCTAGGTGTATCAGTTTAGAACTTTTGTTTAGGCTTATCAAAAACTTGTGTGAAATTTCTATGTTGTATTTGTGTGGAAGAAAGGGAAAAGGGACAGAAAAATTTTTAAAAATCCATTCTTATATTTTAGAATTTTCTCTTTTGTATTTATTAAGATTCTTCTTTGACAATTTTATTTTATGGAACTTGAATGCAATATAGATTTTGAAATACAGATTATATGAATTATAATTCTCATGTCAGTCATAAATTGGCTGACTGGAAGAGTAGTATGCTGGGGTCCCATAATTCCCAGGAAATGCCTAATAGTATAAATCAGAATAATTTCAAAAGCTGGTGATTTCATGAACTAAAATATTTTTTTCATTAGTATAAGGAAAGAGGTCACATTCTGCTAGTGTAAAATGCACTTTTGTTATGGAATTAAGTTAATATATGTCAAAGAAATAAGATTGCTTCGTTTCTACATTTCATATCATGATGACAAGTTCTTTGAAAATAAAATGTAATAAAAATATAACTGCTGATTTTGTTCATTAAATCTTCAGAAAACAATTTGAAGAAATGGCTTCTTATTTTAATTTGTCTTTTGTGGAATTTGCTCAACGTGTAACTAATGCTACATCAGAAGAACGACAGCAAATGCTAAAAGACTTTTATGTTTCTCAATATTCAGAGGTAAAAGACTTTTTTGTGGATACTGCTGCAGAATTTATTCAACCTGCCTATGAGAAAGGAAAGAGAATCCGGAATAAGTCTGGAAAGAGAGGATCTTCTATAAAAGAAAGGCTGCCAGATTCTGAAACTTTGTCATTTAAAGATTCTACCAAAAAAATTTCTCAAATTTGTGGCCCAAAAATATATAAAGAAAAATCAGTTAGCCCTCAAAGCCATGGTTTCTGTAGAGAAGGGGTGCTTTCTAATGATGCAGAAACTCAGAAATTACCTACAAGCTCTACCCAAGAGCCTGACAATGAAAAAAACAGCCAACTATCCAAATATACTATAGCATCCAGTTCCCTGAACAGTAAATCTGAAGCACATGAGAAAAAGTTAGAAAATACCATGGAAGACCTGCAAGACCTGACAGGAATGAGCATTTCAAGAAATGAATCCCCTTTCAAAGTAGAAAACAAAAATATAAAAAATCCAATGTTAGAAAATACTTCTGTGGTAGGCTTACTTGGTGATACCTCTATTCTTGATGACCTCTTTAAAAGTCACGGGAACAGTCCCACACGACTGCCAAAGAAAATTCTTTCAGGGCCCATAGAAAAAGCAAAACAGAGACCAAAAGATTTCTGGGACATCTTGAATGAGCAGAATGATGACAGTCTTAGTAAACTCACCGACTTGGCCGTGATAGAGACTCTGTGTGAAAAAGCGCCCCTTGCTGCATCTTCCAAAAGGAAAGAGGAGCTAGAAACCTCTCTTTGGAAATCAAATGAAAATTTTTTGTGGAAAAAAATTAACTCAAGTGATACAGATGAAAACACCAACAATACGCAAGAATAATATATAAACAGACAAATAAATCACTACACCAATGAACTTCTGCCATCAATGTTTACAACACTGTTTCACCCTAATTATGTTAACTTGAACACACTTGTCAACATATATTTTTATTAAATTCTTGCACTGATTGTTTTTAAAGTCTAAATTATTATCATGTATTTGATTCCTTGATATCTTCCCTGAAATTTTAAAAATATGATTTTATTATAGTATAAACCTGTTATGGAATGGAAAAGATTCTGTATTTGTCAGGCAACCTGGGGCATATCTCTTGCGGAGTAATTATGTGACCTTCGGTAAGTCACTCACCCTGCTGTTCAGCTATTTCCTAATAGGGAAGATGAAGGGTTTGAACTTGATCAACGCAAGCATCCTTCTGGTTTAAAAAGCTTTGTTTCACTCTCCCAGATTCCATTAGATCATAGGCCAGATTGTGTTCACACACACCCTCCCCCGCATCAGGTGTACATCGATGTGCTCCTTTCCTACTAACATTTGTAAAATTATTAAGTTAACTGTTTTCCTTTATCTTCAGTATTATGTACTACTGTTACTAAATTACTTTAGATGACAGTAATTACTAGAACTGAATATATTGGTATTATGTTAAAGTAGTAAGTTTATAACTGCTCAAAATCAAAGAGTTAATGCTGTATAACTTTACCATAAGAGATATAATGCTGAAGTAACATAATTATTACCTTAGCCACAGAATGCTGACATCAACTTTTCAAATAACTATTATGATCTCATATAGCTTTGTATAGTATTTTTGTATTTCTTCAGTATAATGAAATGAGTAGATATTTCATTTAATTTGAAACTGATATTTTGTTGGATTTAACTTATATGGTTTATACCTAATGGAATGTGCTCATTGCTGAACTCCTCTATTTGGAAACATTCAGTCAGGCCCTGAGCGTGCTAGGAGCTCAAGAGGCACCGCGGCACCACTGCTACTGGTTAGAGAAAGGAAGTCCCTTCCGCGAAGACTCGTGACCATGAAGCCCCTGGCCGTGCCCAGCATGCAGTAGCAGGGACCTGCAGCTTTTTCTGACCCACATTCAGATGCACTATAGAAGCTTTCCCTCAGTTGAGCTCACAGGCTGATGGGAGGAAGTGTCCAGGAAATAGCCATGAACCAGAAAATGGTGGCGTTCAGAGGTCGCTGTTACTGCATTGAGGGGAGAGGCCTTCAGAAGACCCCGGATGAAGAGCCATTGCACACAAATAAAGAAAAAGACAGAAATCTCTTCTCAAGGGACTGAATGACCAAGTATGTTTTTCTCCAGGGCAATGTTGAGGGCCTTGAAATATATTTTCTGTGATACCAGTGTAGATGTGTTAATACATATATGTGATTGAAATAAAATGTTTATGAAATCATATTTCCCTTAAGGCATGTGATATACTTTGTTGATATTTTTTCTTCTTTTGGCTCTCTGCATGTGTGTGTGTGTGTGTGTGTGTGTGTATTTTTTTTTTTTTTAGTGTTCTCACAACTTACTAAATTGATATCATGTCCCATGAATGATGAGGAACCACAGTTTGAAAGTCACTGTTTTAGGTTATGTAAAGTTTGGGGTTTTGTTGGGGGTTAGGTTTTACTTTTAACCTGGAGCTGAGTTGTGTCCAGATCTACTTGACCCATAAATATTATTAGCCCCATGCAATCAGCTACATAGGAGCTATCCTTCTCCATCTCAGTTCATATACCAGGCAGAGTTCAAGCATTTTGATAAAAGTATATCTTTCATAAAATAAAATACCTTTTAAATTTGTGCTTAGACATGACCTTAGAATCATAAAATTTTCATACAAATATTAGCTCTATACTCTTCAAATATTAATAAAGTACTATTAAAGAGATTTTCATTGGTAATAGTCAAAATGGGAGTAAATGTACCAACCTGGAGTTTAAATTACTTATCAGTGAAACATTTGTCATTATTATCATGCAGAAAGTGTGCCAAGCAGAGCACAGGGTCCAATATGAAAAGAAGCCAGTCAGAAGGCTCCAGACAGGGAACTGTGGAGCAGTGGAAGATTTGGTTCAGCCATAGATGAATCTGGGGACAGACTCGAAGAAGGGTCAACAGAAAGAATCCTTGCTGGCGTGTGCCACCAGGGTCTGCCAAGCAAACAGGTGGCCCCAGGCAAGTCCTGGGGTTTCTTTCAGCCTCGTTTTCCCTTTATATTTGAGATGGACTAAATCGGTGTTCAACCACTTTGTTAAGCATTGAACTCTTATCTTAATTGGAACTTCAACTTTGTAAAGGAATTAAAATGGAGGTCTTTTTGGTTCAAGTAGTAGTGCTGTGGCTCCGTGGAGCACTAGTTTGGAAATCACAGGGATGTGATCATTACTAAAAAAAAAACTTTCAAATTCAAGTTTTGAGTCTATCAGGCACACTCTGTTTTCTCTACTTCTCTTTAAAATAATTGTTACTAGACAAAGGGCCTGTCCCTGAGTAGGTCTGTCTAGGGCCAACTGTAGTGTGTGGGTCCCTGACTTCATGTAAGAAAGATTTCACAACACCAGTCCAGATGACTATGAGGATCTATTCATTAAAGCTGGGAATGGTAAAACAAGGAAGGACTTAGCATAGAGGAAGCAACAGGAGAGCTTAGGCTGGCCTGGCTTAGCTCACTGGGAAGTCAGAGAAGAGGGGAGCTTGGGGACAGGTTAAGGGGATTAGCTTGAGACAAGCTCCCAGCTGTCCATTGCCTTAGAGCTTAGGAGATGCCTGCCTGTGGGGGAAGAAGTGGAGGGTAAGAGCGGAAAAGGAATGTCCTGGGCTGCACCCCAGAGGCAAGGTGCAGAAGCTGGGTCCTTTGGCTTGTGCTGTTATCTCTCTCTCGTAGGCAATATCTTAGGGGAAGTCACAGGGGAGGGTTTCAAAACGCAGAATATTCATCAGTTTTTTAGGTGTGCTCTCTCAAGGTCATGGTCTCCAATGATTGGTCAGTGCCGGGGCAGGGGGTCATTAGTCATTGAAGCTTATCCTAGTGTTGACCACCTGGTTTTGCTGCTCTTCTGGGCCTGAAGCTGAAATATACCTGAGACCTACATGTTACTTCTAGGGAGGTAACCTTTTGTACCTGGCTGTGTATTGATCAGCCACTGTGTTCAGCTGTCTGTCTCAGTTTCCCTATAGCAGTTTCCCCAAGGAATTTTCCTAGCTTTTTATCCTATCTCACAATGATAATAGTTTCTGGCTGCTAGCACTCAACATAGTTATTAATATTGGAAACTGAGGCAAGATATTGAGAGACTTTTGCACTTGAATTCCTCATGGTTCCCTTAAAGCCCTGAAACCACTTCTTTGAGTAAATTAATTAACACATTGCGTACCACATAGAAATCTCTAAGACATAGAGATGTCTTAGAGACAGATGGCGCGCGAAACACGAGAAAACTCGTGAGCGGTCCTTCAGTTGTTAACATCTGCAAGTGTTCAAGGCAAAGGAGTCTTAATCTGCAGAGATAAGTTGGTGATAACATTTTTTTATCAGCCAACAGAAAATGAGAAAGCCAAGGGCTGTGTAGAGTTGCTCAGTTTTAAAATTCTTTTTTTAAGTATATTTTATTGATTATGCTGTTACAGTTGTCCCAGTTTTTCCAGCTCCACCAAGTACCCACTGTCCACCCAGCAATTTCCTCCTTAGTTCATGTCAGTGGGTCATGCATGTAAGTTCTTTGGCTTCTCCATTTCCTATACTATTCTTAACATCACCCTATTTATTTTGTACCTACCAATTATGCTTCTTAATCCCTGTACCTTTTCCCCTATTCTCCTCTTTCCCCCTCCCAGCTGATAACCCTCCAAATGATCTCCATGTCTATGATTCTGTTCTTATTCTAGTTGTTTGCTTTGGTTTTGTTTTTCTTTTTTAGATTCAGCTGTTGATAGTTGTGAGTTTGTTGTCATTTTAATGTTTAGTTTTGATCTTCTCTTTCTTAAATAAGTCCCTTTAACAATTCATGTAATAATGGCTTGGTGATGATGAAATCCTTTAGCTTTACCTTATCAGAGAAGCACTTTATCTGCCCTTCCATTCTAAATGACAGCTTTACTGGATAGAATAATCTTGGATGTAGGTCCTTGCTTTTCATCACTTTAAATACTTCTTACCAGTCCCTTCTTGCCTGCAAAGTTTCTTTTGAGCAATCAGCTGATAGTCTGATGGGAACTCCTTTGTAGCTAACTCTCTGCCTTTTTCTTGCTGCTTTTAAGATTGCTCTTCATCTTTAATCTTTGGCATTAATTACACTCTGTCTTGGTGTGGTCCTCTTTGTGTGCAACTTGTTTGGGACTCTGTGCTTCCTGGACTTGTATGTCTATTTCCTTTGCCAAATTAGGGATGTTTTCTTTCAGTATTTTTCAAATAAGTTTTCAATTCCATGCTCTTCCTCTTCCCCTTCTGGCATCCATATGATTCAGATATTGGCACTTCTGGAGATGTCCCAGAGTCTTATACTCACCTTGTTTTTTTCTAATTCTTGTTTCTTCATTCTGTTCTGGTTGAATGTTTACTTCTTCCTTATGCTCCAAATTGTTGATTTGAATCCTGGATTTCTTTTCTTCACTGTTGGTTCCCCATGAATTTTTCTTTATTTCACTTAGTGTAGCCTTCATTTCTTTCCTTATGTTTTCACCATACTCAATGACTTCTCTGAGCATCCTTCTCACCAGTGTTTTGAACTCTACATCTGATAAGTTGCCTATCTTTGTTTTTGCTTAGTTCTTTTTCTGGGGTTTTGTTCTGTTCTTTCATCTGGGCCATATTTCTTTCTTTCTTTTTTTTTTTTTAGATTTTATTTTTCGAGAGAGGGAGAAAGACAGAGAGAAACATTGATGTACAATATGTAAGAGATACCATCGATCAGTTGCCTCTCTCATGCCCCCAACTGGGGACCCGGCCTGCAACTCAGGCATGTCCCCGGACTGGGAATCAAACTGGCAACCTTTTGGTTCACAGGCCGGCACTCAATCCACTGAGCTACACCAGCCAGGGCTGGGCCATATTTCTTTGTCTCCCCAACTTGGCAGCCTCCCTGTGTTTGTTTCCGTGTATTAGGTAGAGCTGCTTTGACTCCCTGGCTTAGCACACCAGTTAGGTGGTAAGGGGTGGAGCCTTAGGTATTTACTATGGCGAGGCAACCTAATTCACCACTTTGTGGCACTCTGTTTGGGGGAGGGTTCAGAGAAGGGGCAGTACTGCTGCCTGGCCTCTAGACCCTTGGCTGGCACTTGCTCCACTTTGTTACTTCATCCACTTCCCATATGTGACTCGTGCCCTTCTAGCTACTGCTCTCATGATGATTCTCAGAATGGGTGGGTTTGCATACATTCTAAGACCATGCAAGCCCTTTAAATGTACTCTCCTGGGAAACCAGCAGTTTCTTCCACCACCCCAACCCCCACTGGTTTTTACAGGCAGAAGTTGTGAGGCTTTATCTTCCCAGTGCTGGAATCCTGGGCTGAGCAGTCTGACCTAGGACTGCAATCACTCACTCCTAAGGTATCCCTCCTGATTTTTATCCACCACATATGAATGTGGGAATGCCCATTCTGCCACCACCACCACTGCCTGTCTGTGCTGTCCCGTGTCCTCTTCACCCCGGCCCCCCATCTCCACCCCTCCTACCCATCTGGATGAATGTCAGACTTTAAATCCTTGGTTGTCAGGCTTCCATACAGTTCAATTTTCTGGCAGTTCTGTGTGTTTTTGTTTTGAGGTTAGTTGTGATTCTTCTTGTAGTTGGTTGTGATTCTTCCTGTTCTAGGAGGTGAAATGTGTCTATCTATGTCTCCATCTTGACCATAAGTGTCTGTTTTAAAATTCTGAAGTTATCCTTGCTGTATATTAAAATAGCTCTGTTTTAATGAAATGATGATAGATCATAGTTTTTAGTCTTTTTCACTGTCCCTAATTGATATAAAAGTTGATAGCCACATGTCAATTCCCAAAAGTTTTATTTGACATTTACTGGTCTATAAAATCCAAAAGAACAGGATCGCTGTCTGCCTCAAAGGTCATTTTTTAACATAGAAGGAGGGAAATAGAGCTCCATGGTCACTATGTCATAAATACAGTTAACAGTGAGTCTAGGAACAACCAAAGATGTCTGTGACCTATAAGATCCTGTAAGGTGCATCACTTTCCAAGATCCCAGAGTACAGGGTACTTTGCAGGCTCCTCACCTAACTCTCATTTAATCATCACTGATGCAGTTCCATCCCCCACCTGTTTTGCAAAGTATTCTCCACCCAGGGCTTCTGGGAGGCCTTAATAGGGGAGGCTCATAAGCTCAGGAACATGTCTTGGGCTGGTCTGAGTGACAGCCCCTGGCACTGTCCCTTCCTCTCCTTCTCCACTTGCAGGTTCCACATGGTATTTGTGGCAGTAGGAAAAACAGCTCACTTTTCTCTGATAAAGAACCAACCACGGGCGCAAAGTTTTCAGTACGAAAACAGCCCTTTTGGCATTTACTCTGTGCCCCTGGAGAAAAGATTCAAATTGACCCCACCTTTGGCAATCAGAGGATGCATGGTGCCCAGCCCCAAAGAGGCAAGTCAGACCTCCTGCAGAGGTTTGTCAACACAGAGATGCCCAGGTCCATTCCCCAGGAGATTCTAGTTCAGGAGGTCTAAGGTGCAGCACTGGCACCCAATTTTATGTTTGAAGCTTCACAGTAATTCCGACGTGCTAATATTTTGTCTAAGACCTTGTCACTGGGATGGACTCACCTGCCTAACCTCTCTGCTAAGTGAGTCCCTCTCAGCTCCCCTGTGAAACCAGCAGATCTGCCACTGAGCTCATGCTGGAGCCACTCTGCTCTTTTGGGCCCCAAAGTTGTTAAGGTCCCATGAAAATATCCGCCATAGCATTGTTTCTCTAATTATACTTTTTCAATCAGACTATTTGCTTTGTGGCCAGTTAACACATTGTGATGGGTATATTTACCCCCTAAATGTCCAAATATAAGACCACTCTTAATTATATGACCATGATGCCTTCCTGTCAGTGACATGGATAACGTCCTGTTGGCCTTCTTGGTTTTGTTTTGCTCTCTCATAGTTAAAAATCCAAAGTGCCTCTCTACAGAGGTCTTTTTGGCTTCCTAAATGGGCCCCTCAATCTCATTGAAAGACATAACTGAAACTCACTCTGTATTCTTTTAGCTTATCTAAACAAGGGAGAAAGTATGCATCTCTGAATTTCTTCAATGTTTCTAAGGGAACTCTAGTAAGTCATCTTGTCAGACTAAAATATAAGTTAGTGCCCCCCCACAAAAAAAAAAAAACTCTTTTAACTGGATTTTATTGTTTCCCATGTGTCTGGACTGAAAGATAGACTTCAAAAGAAGGCTCGTAATAGCTAATTCACATTTTTCCCTTCCTAAAACTACTATAAAAGCATTGACAAGAACAAAAACTTAATTTTTCAAAACGTAAGTGCCAAAATGTATTCCCTAAGAACCTCTGATCTCATGTGATCAGATTCCACCTGCCAGCGCCCTCCCTGTGCTTCCAATAGTGGACTCTGTCTTTCTCCCCAGGCAGGACTCACCGCCCTATCTCCCCATTGTAGCCTGCTGGGCAAAGCTCCAGGTTCCTTCTAGGTCAGTCCCTGACCTTCCTGAGTCCATCCCTTCTCCTTATGCATCCAGTGCACAAATCTCATGGAGTTCTAATGCCCTGTGCAACAACCTAATAGCTTCCCTCCTCAATCCCTCCCCCCCAACACTGCATCATACTCAGACCTCTTAACTCCCCCTATTCCTGTTTTAGTAGATCCCTCATGACCCTGTTCCACCCGGGTGGGGAAATCCCATCAGCAAAGTTCAGCAAGCTGAGCAAGGTGGGAGGAAGCTCTGAATACCTGGGACACTCCAGAAGCCAGATGGCCGGGCAAAGTCATCTCTGGCAACAATTCAGTGACCTGCCAGAAAAAGGCAATACCTACCAATCTGTGGAGTCCTTGCAGGGGTGCCATTTACCTTTTGCAATAGCCGGGAACTGCCATATTGCCCTGAAACGCACAACAGCTCCTGCAGTCTTCGGGGCATGACAGTGTGCTGGGAAATGTTGGGATGGACAGACAACTTAGTGTCAGAAAACTTAGTGTCCCCTTGGAGGGCATGTGAGGAAGAGAAAAAGACCCACCAAGGAATGCAGGCACAAATGGGTGTTCTCTGAGTGCTGGAAACAAGGTAGCTTCCAGAGTCCAAAAGGGAGAAGAAACATGATTTGGGCTAGAATGATCAGAAAAAGCCAACCCCAAATTCTGGGAGTGGGTTGATGAACAGGCCTGAAAGAATGGGAAATATCACTCCTCCAACCTCTCTTGGCTTTTAAAACCCCAGATGTACAGGAGTGTGGGCCTAGTAGAGAAGTTAGTGTTTTGGATTGGCCAAATATAAACAATCTAACCTCCAAAATGAAGGGGTGGGAGGTGCAGACAAAAGGAAGGAGAGAGAGCCAGACCTAGAGGCCAAAGTGGCGGGGGGGGGGGGGGGGGGGGGAACCTCAAGCAGCCCCACACAGAGATTTCCCACCTGATTCTGGCCCTGACAACCTGAGTCAGGGGCGGCGAGGGGAGGCTGTTTGATCTTGCCTCCCTCGCATGTTATTCTGTGGGATGTTGTCCTCCAGCAGGAGCCAGGCTGCTGCTCTGCCCTGGACGCAGGTCTTCAGGAGCGCTTCTATCAGTGAGGCCACCTCCTGGGGCCGCCAATATTAGAGAGTGAGTATAGGGAGAAAGTGCCTCCAATAAGGTAAAGCTTCCCTGGACATTACTCTAAGTTTCCAGAAGGCTAACTGCCACCGCTGAGAATCGTGGCTGGAAACCCCTCCAAGGTGCCACCAAACCTTAGCTGGAGATTCACCGCCGCCCCCGCACCCTCAGCAGGAGCGACAGTTTGCTTCTCTGAATCAGGGTCACTTTCTCCCGTTGGGGAAAAGAAAAAAAGAAAGCTAATGAAATTACGCTCAGGCTGCACTGATGGAAAACGTGAAAGCAAACTCCAGGGTTTTGCGCCTCGAGGGCACGTTTAGCCACAAACCTCAGGAAAATCTTCAAGTCTCTTGGGTGAGCAGGAAGCACTCGGTGGCCTGCGGGCTCTCACCGGGCTCAGGGGTTTGCCTGAAGAGGGAGGCAAGGAAGGCGGAGGGGTAGCCTTTTGGGGGATTTTGCCTCCACCGAGTTTCAGACGCTTTGAGCAGTGATAATCCCCAACCCCGGGATCCTGGGCTAGTAGTGGGCGTGGCAGTATACCCAGATTGCGCTGGGCAGAACGAATCCAGTGCAGGCAGTAACTGAATTTTTCCCAAGCGCACACGCACTCTAGCTAGCGACTCAAAGCCCGCAATGGACTCCTCGCAGACCCCTGCGGGGTCAGAATATGGGTTGCCAATGCAAGCCTATCCTCTGGCTGCTGCAGGGACTGGTGGGATTGGGCCGAGAGGGAAGAGGGTCCCCTCCCCTGCTGCCGCCGGCTCCCGTTCCTCCCTGGCCACTGCCAGCGCACGCCGCCGGGTGTGAACTTCCGCGGTTCCTGCGGTCTGGCCTGCGGCCCGCTGGGAAACCGGCCTCAGCCAGGATCCCCAGTGCATCTTTCTGAGCTCTTGGGAAGCAAGAGGGTGGAGGCACAGGGAGGTGGGTGGAGTGGGAGTTCCGACCGAGGCCGGTGCGGAGGAAAGGAAGGTGCAGAGCTCAGGTACAGAGACTGCCTGGCCGGTCCAAGCTCGCTGTCAGCCAGTGACTCTGAATGGCACCACCGGGCACACCAGACTGCCACGAAACTGCTGGTCCATGGAGGAAATCTGGCTTAATACCTCACCATACTGCACCTGGTCTGGGGCCAGATGTGCTAGGAAGCAGGTCCCTTGTGCATAAAATATTCCACCTCCAGTCTGAACCCCACCCCTGCACTCACCGCCACCTCTGGACCTGCTGCTTCTGCCTAAAGTCCCCAACTACACATCTCCTGCCCACACACCCAAGATCTTCCCTGCAGCTACCTTCCCTACCTTCCACCTTCCTCTCGCCATCAAAGCTGGTGCCCTCCACCAAGTCGGTGGTTCCACCCTGATATCAAGTTCTAGAGAGAACGTCTCCAAAATATTTCCCAAGTCCCACTGCCCAGGGCCCAAGTTCCCATCTCTCTACCTCCCATCAGGATGCCTGCAGACTTCTCCCTAGATTCCTAAGCCTCAGTCTCCTCCCTCCCTAATCCATTTTCCATGTTGCTTCCCCCTAGAGCGCGTTAAAACACAGAGACCTCAACAGTTGTAAATTTCATATTTCCTCTGGTGAACAGGCCAGGGGTCTTGGGCTCCGAGGGCATGGGCTCACATTTACTGAGGACTTCCTATGTGTCATTTGTTAAATATTTCAAGTAGATTTTCTCATTTAATTGCCCAACAAACTGAGTATTGTTATCATCTCTGTGTGTTTTTAGAAAAAGAAACTGAGGTACAGAGGGGCACACGCCTTCTGAACAGCAGAGGCAATTCCCAGCCAAGCTATCTGTGGGAGCCTGTTTCTCCATTATAGCAGCACTCTTCTGCTGAAAGCCCTGACCTTCCTGACAAGCATAGGATGACCCACTACACCAGCTTTGTCTGGGGACCAGGTGGCAAAGACCGTCTGTTAACTAAGTGAATGGGGCAAGTGGACATCAGGTGGGGTTTGATCTGGAATTCCTTAGGGTTCCCCTTACTCTTCCACCTGCCTTTAATGAATTAGCCATCTGAGTTTATGGGCATGGACAAGTTAGAACAGTCTCTACCTTTGGCTCCCTCTGGTTCTCACCCGACAGCCTCCTCTACCCTGCTCTTGCTTGGCAGCATCCTGGAGACACCACAGGTGTCCTAACCCCAAGGCAGACTTGTAACATTCTCCTCCCTTTCCCACTAACACAGGCTCCTTAGGGCCCTCCATACCCGCTTGCCCTCCCATCCCCAGCCCTGCCAAGCATTAGTCTCTGGCCACTTCCTTTGCATGTGAATGAGGCCTTGTCTGGGCTGCCTTTGTCCTGGGAGTGGTGGGATTTCTATTACTAATTGGTGGCTGGGAAATCACAAGTCAGCAGTCCCCCCTCCAGGACCTGCAAACCACAAGGGTTCTGGCCTCCATTTCCTGCATAAGAATTAGGATGATTCCTCCCTGACCTGCCCTACCATGACTTGGCCAAAATGGGCAGAGATTTGGAGATGACAGTAAACAGGGACCATCTGACTAGTGTGTGCTCTAGTGAATCCCAGGATTTCATTTCTGTGAACTTATCAGGTGTATTATATAATACTCATGCTTTCTTTTTTCTTCCTGGAATACATATCCTACTAGAGGTACTATTGCTTTTTTATATAATTTAATTATTTTTTTCTGTATAGATCAGTACTATGACATTGAAAGGGTACAAAAGAGCATGTAGTTTTTCTCCTCACCCAGGGGCAAACTCTACCGTCACTCACTCTTACCAGCTTCTTGTGGGGCTTTTTCAGAAACCATCCACACATTTATGATCAAATTGATGCTTTGAAAAACATCAACTTAATTTCGGAATGAAGCACTGAGATTCTCAACACTGAACTTGTATTATGCCCAGGGCACACACTGTGTTATCCAGTCGCATGGGGCTGGGGCAGGAATGAGGGGGTGTCCACCTCAAATGGAGACCAAAAGATTTGCCCCCATCTCCTCTAGGTGCAGACCAAGAAGTCGGGGGTGTGAAATATAAGATTTGAAACCATCCCCATGGGAGATTCCATCCCTCATGTTGGAATCTGTGCATACAATATAACCTTACGTTCTAACGACCCCTGGGTGTCAATCCAAGAAAGGGCGGCTTTCTCCTTCTCAGGATGAACTTCTCTGTTTTTCTGGTGAGGGTTATTTTAGTATCAGCATTTATTTACAGAGACAGTCTAACTCTCAGGTGTAGTTAGTAACTTCACATCAATTTTTTTAAATATAAATTGCTTTCCAGAAGTGAACAGAAGCACTATCTATAAAGTGCTACTGACTATTGGTCTGTAGTCTAGTTGCTTCATAAACAGGGGTAGATTAGTGCGTACCATGCAACCCCAGAGCTTTTCCTTCCCTGGTCAGAGTCCCTGTCTCAGTATTTTTTCTTCCCATTCTTTGGAGAAGGTGCTAGTGGCCGTAAAGAGAAGGTATAAGAAGAATGGATGAAGGGAAGTCAGGAACATAGGTTATTTGAAATCTGCCTGATCAGTCTGAATGTATTTAGGAAAGAATTCATTTTGCTCTCCTAGATGTAATGAGGTGCCCTGTCTCCTCACATCACACAGCAGATCACTCCCTGATGTTTTGCTCCCCTACCTGAAGGCTGTGTTCCTGCCTGTCCTTGTACTTCTGTGCCAATAATTTCTTGGTCAATTTGATGGGCTCCCACTTCTCCACTTATCCTTTATATTTCCTAGGATGCTGTCTTCAATCTAGGGATAGTATCACATCACAACTCACCATTCACTTTCATGCTTCTAACTGATCTGTATGTGGGTGTTCATAAACCTTCAGCACAACCCTTGACCTCTCTTCTCAGTTTCGTATGCACAGCCCCATTGCTCTGGTGCAACCGTACCCCCTCGGATGATCTATGGCTGCTTCATACTTCTGTCCAAAATGGAATTCTTTATCTTCAACTCTACCCTCATCCTTCTCCTACATTTAACTCCAAACTCAATCATTTTGCTGTCAATCATTGACCTCAATACTCAAATCTGATCACCATATTTTTTAGGTGCTCATTTCTTTTACTGTAACCAAGTCTAATATATCTTGACTCTACCTCCTTTCCAATATGTACCACTGAACTAATGCCTAAACCACTGCACTGGTTTCAAGTCTTTCACTTCTTAATTCTTCTAGAGAAATCTGTTTTATCTGGTAGAACTCTTTGATGCAAATGATACAAACTGGCCTAAGGAAAAAGGAATATTGCCAGTGTAAGGCTGATTTCAGTAGTGGTTTGATATAGAAGCTCGATGGAAATCACCCAGGCCCAGTGTCTCCCTCTCACCACTCAGTTCTCCTCTCTCCCAAAAGCTGGCTTCATCTCAGGCTGCCTGAAGTGGCAAAACAGCAGCAGAAGCTCCAGCTCACATGCTTCCAGCTCCAAGTCCTACAGGGAAGAGCCTGGGTCACATGTTACCGCTGCCCCCTGCTGGGTGGGTAGCCCCCTCTGAATTTCATGGACTGAAAGTGGTAGAGAAGTGGAATGGAGCCAATTACTAGGAAGAGCATACATTGACACTGAGCAACAAGTACAGCAACAAATCTGCATCAAATTTTGTGTTAAGCTTGAATATTCCCCCACAGAATCCATTCAGGTGATTCAGAAGGCCACAGCAGTGGGCAACTGGTGACTGGCAGCTTCATCAGGACAACACACCTGCTCATGCATCATGTCTTGTGCAATTTTTCTGGTGATTTGATAATCACCCAGGTGACTCAGGCACCCTACAGCCCAGAGCTGTGACTTCTGGTGTTTCCCAAAACTAAAATCACCTTTGAAAGGGAAGAGATTTTAAAATATCAGAACCCCACCACACACCTGACTCTGCATAGAATCCTTTAACATTAACCCAAGTCAAACTTGTGCCAATTGAAATTTTGTTACGATAATTTGACTCCTATCAGCACTCAATTTTCATTATTGTTAAGCTTTTTCATTTTGTTTTCATTGACATTTTCATCAGTCATCTTGTAAGAGATCTGAAATTTAAAAACGATCATGTAGATTTCTCTACTAATTGGCCTGGGAACTGCAAGCAGTGCTGTGAGAGCGCACCTCCGGCAGAACAAAGGCGAGAGAAGAACAGAGGGGAGTGGTTAGCAGGACCGAACATACAACGGATAGGACGTACTTAGCAATGACTGGTAGGATAAGCCCCTCTCCTTCCACCTCATATTCTGGACTTAGGAACACATACAGCACACACATATATATCATATACACACACCACACCATACACCATACAAACACACAAGGTCTGTTCAGAAGGTATCCAGCCATGTAATGAGAGAAATAGAGACATTTATTGAAAAAGACACAAGATACAAGAAACACTGTACATAGGACAACGATGCTTCAATCCCCTTCAAAGTACGCACCCTGGGACCTCACACAGTTCTCCCAATCGCAATTAGCTGCCCTGTCATATTTCCCTGAATCTCATGGACAGTCTGAAATCTCTCCCCTTTCAAAGGTGATTTTAGTTTTGGGAAACGCCAGAAGTCGCAGGGCACCAACTCTGGGCTGTAGGGTGCCTAAGTCACCTGGGTGATTATCAAATAACCAAAACACTGCACAAGACATGATGCATGAGCAGGTGTGTTGTCCTGATGGAGCTGCCAATCACCAGTTGCCCATAGCTGTGGCCTTCTGAATCATCTGAATAGTTTTCTGCAGGGGAATGTTCGAGCTTAACACAAAATTTGATTTGTTGCTCTACTCACTCAGTCATTTTGAATGCAATGGCCACACAGTACACATGCTCACTCAATGGCGTCTACTGCCCCTGCTGACTAGTGCAGTAAAGTCATCCTTGTTCACCCATGCACATTCCAGTCCACTCTCCTTGGCTGCCAGGTTACACTGATGTCATGCAAACCCGTCTCGTTATATTCACAATCGTTGGATTTTTTCCTGATGGACCTCGTACATACCACATAAATGCCCCACACCATATAAACATGTGAGACACACTCCACACACACACACCACTCACCACACAAACATACACATCACATAAATGCCACATGCCATGTAAGCATGACACACACTACATAAATACAACACAGAAACATACCACACACATGTACGCCACATGTACCAAACACAGGCACATGCCACACACACCATGTATATATACCACACGACAAACACACACACACCATGCTTTGCTCATGAGTTTCCTGGGTCTAGGTTTGGTCCTCAGAAGCAGCCTCAAGACAAATGTTGGTCCATATGTGTTATATTAAAGAAGTGCCACCAGGGGAGCTGGAGGGAAAAGGAGAAGGCCAAGCAAGGGTGTCATTTCAGGCTGCTTTAGGTGGATGCATGTTCAGCCTGATCCTGCAGGGGACTCTGGCTTGTAAGTTGTGCCCTGGAGTTTTCCTAACCTGAGGCCAGAGAGACTGGATTTCCTACATTTGCACCTGGAAGTCACAAGTGTCTGGGAGTTCTCAGGATGTCACATGCCCACGAACCTCCTCCAGCCTGGTGGCTCTCAACCAACAGCCAATCCTGCCAGTTCCATTCCAGTTGGGATGGATGGTTGTTCAGAGTTGCCACTTTTAGAGGGCTCTCCTTCCTTTCATCCTTCCTTCTTTCTTTCCTTCCTCCTTCCTTCCTCCCTCCCCTCCCCTCCCTCCCTTCCTTTCTTCCTTCCTTCCCTCTTTCCTTTCCACTTCCTTTCCACTTCCTTTCCTAACACTTGTGGGATCCTGGCTGAGATTACAAATAGAGACCCCAGCTTATAGCCTACCCTCTTTCCCTCCCTGTGCATGGCTCCATCACTCACTGAGGATGCCTCACCCACAACAATGTGGACATCCCAGCTGTTTCTGCAGCTCCTTGGCCACCCCTGGCCCAGCAGTCCATGCAGCTGGTACATACTCCAGGAAAGAGCCCAGCCCGCACCTTAGAAACAGTGGAGTATTTTCATTATTTCTCTTTCTCTCTCCTTGAGTAAAAGCTGAACACTCTAGTGTCCTTATTTCTGTTTCCTAAACATTTTGGTATGCACACTAAGAACATCAACCCTGTGGGTAATCAACGTTTTTATCCTCCTCCCAAACAGTTTGAGGACCTTGAACATTTTAACTCTGAGCTTCCCTCCCAACTTAAGTACTCTTTTTATTATGTTTTATCTCTTTTTTAAATGCCCACAAAGTGTTGTTGTTTGTTGTTTTATAAAGATAATTCTGTTTACATTTATGCTCATATTTTTACTTTCATTGTTGATCAATCCTATTGCTTCTCAGACTGCCCCTCTGGGACTTTTTGCTACTAGCTGAAGTGCAGCCCAGAACTTTCTTTAGTTAGTGTTTGTTGGCGAAAACACCTTTAAGTTTATCTTTTTCTGAAAAGTGCTGGTTTCAGCACCTTATTAATTTGTTCACATCATAAAGAACTTTCAGACAGCTTTTGTATTATCTGGAAAGAGCATAAAAAAAATTAAGAAGTTGATGACTATCCAATGAATGGAAAAGTGGAGGCAGTGCTTCTACTTTGCATTGAGTATCAATCTGCTTTTCTTGAGTATTCTCTTGTGTAAATACATTAAAAAAAATACAGCTTTGAGAAAGTCATGCCCACAAAAGAGAAAATGATTCATCATTTATTGGTTTTCTTTTATATAGTGCGCACCTCTTTCCAAGGACTACAGGATGCTTACAAGATGTTTCAGTTTTCAAATGGCCAAAAGCATTTGGTCCATCTGAGCCTCCTCAAAGGGATCGTTCATACTCTTGGGCTCTATCTCAGCACTTTCTACTGTTAATTCACCCTAGTCTAGCTTCCAGCCTTGTAATTCTACCTAATCATCTCTCACTGAATCATCAATCACCACCATATCAATTCAGGTCCTCCTGGAAGCCTACTCAGAGGTGGACTTAGAGGTACACGAGATTCATTAGCTAACACCTGTGGAAGATACAGTGGAAAGGAGGAGGAGGCGAGGGAGCCTTCCATTGCAGATCTGTCCCCCATAAAGCAGAGAGGTGGGAAAAGAATAGGGTAGGAAGCTCAATGGGCTGCAGGCAGCTATGAGAATGTCTGGGCAGCTCCTATGGAGCTGTAATGCAAAGGTTACCCACAATGGCCAGAAATGTGAGCCCATATATCACCACTCTGCCCAGTCGCTGGCTGAGGGCTTTCCTGGGGGAACATAGCCCTGCTCAAACTTGGAGGCAGATCTTGAAGGCACCCACAGGGAAAAGCCACCAGTAACTGCACTCCTTGGTGCAGGTTCTCTCTTGAAGGGAGATCCAAGTGGTGTACCCCCACCATGGCAACAAGTTCAGTGAATGTCTCCCAGCCCTCTTCTCACCTGACCTCTCTGAAGCTCTGAGACAGTGGATATGTTCTTTCTTCTCAGACACCATCTTGCCTGGGCTTCTATATCTTAGTATTTTCTTGGTCTGAGAATACCAAGATGTTGATGGCTGCTCCTTCTGAGAATTCTTTGCACGTTCACCTTCATCCCTGTGGACTCCCTATGTGGGCCTGTGTGGTGTGCTGTGCCTCCTATTGTTACCGGGAAGGGGACCTGGTCCTGGGCATAGTGAGTGGGTTCATGACCTCATGCAGGAAGGATTTCACAACATGAGTCCAGGTGATTTTTAGAGGATACATTTATTAAAGCCTGGGGTCAGTGAAACAAGGAAGGACCTAGGATAGAAGAAGCACTGGGAGAGGGACTAAGTGGTGATATGAGCCTAGGCAGGGCTGCTTTAGCTCACTGGGAAGTCAGAGAAAAGTGGGCCTTGGAGACGGTTCAGGAGGTTAGCCCAGGATGAGCTGCCACTGCCCATTGCTCCCTGGTTGCAAGCCTTGTGGGGACCCTTAGAGTTTAGGAGATGCGTGTCTCTGAGGGAATAAGAGGGGGAAGGGAAAGGCACAGGCCTGTTCCTGGGAGGGAGACTGTACACAGGGACCTTCATGAGGGTTTTTAAAGGCTGGGGTGGTTAAAGGATGTCTTAGAGAAGGATCTCAATAGAATATTCATCAGCTTCATGCTGCCAATACACCAAAATGAAATGTATTCCCTCAACTTCATCTGTCCTTGGATGTGGTTGCAAATGACATTAATTGGATATCTGCTATCTTTCTCCCTGAGTAGAATGATTTAAGCTATTTACCTTCTGGTTGTGGAGAAGTGCAAACCATCTACTCTTAAGGGCCCTTGGTTTAGGGAAAATAGAATTTACTAGATGGCTACAAACTGCTGTTTATCTGTCAGTTTCCCCATTCCACTTGTCCTGGCTAAGTAGCCTGTTTCCCTGTTTCTAGGGACCTGTGAGTATAGACTCCTTCCTTCATGACAGTCATTTCTGTCATGACAGTCATTTCTATGTCTTACCAACATGATAAAAACAAATCTGGCATACATGTTAAAACACATTCATTCACTCCATAGTTTTTCAAAGCACCTGCTGTATATCTGGCACTGTTTAGATGCCGATGACAGAGCAGGGAGTATGCAGACGAGGTCCCTGCTCTCACAGAGCTCACATCTAGTGCCACAAAGACAATAAACAAGGAAAGAAATAACTATTTCCAGGGATACTTAAGCGATATTAATGAAATAGGCCAGGAGGGGTCATTTATGTTGGTTTGCCTGTTTGTTTCAAGGTTGTTTGTCAGTTTGTTTTTAGGAAGACTAGCCAGGAAAGGTCTCCCTAAGGATGTGACACTTGGGCCAAGGTGGGAGTTGTTGCTTATATCCACCAAAAACCCGCAGAGGTATGTGCTGGGCGCCTGAAGGCATCCAAAAGAACAGGAACCATGTATCTCCTGCCGGCACTCAGCCAGAACAAACTCTCCTTTTCTCAACAAGCAAAGGAGGGCTTCAGTCCAAGAGAAAATAATTTTCCAGCATCAGCAAGGTCCATGGCCTGCTCCAATCAAGTTGCCTTCCAAATTCTATAAAGCTGAGGCGCCCCAGCACCAGGACCCAGGGGATGGGTTGACTACATGCCAGAACCCTCCAGGCAGCAACCAGCTTGAATATGTGTTTACATATTTGCAAATAAAAATTAAGTGTCCAGGTCCCTGACCACTTTTTTCTCCTCATCCCCTGGGATCCACTGCCTAGTTCAGCTCACAGAGCCTTCCTGGTCACAGCACACCTGATTCCCACAACCCCCACCCCTCTGCCCAGGCCTGGTCAGACTAGCCATCCTCTGTCCACACTAATAGCACACAGACATTTCCACCTTTTTTAAAAAATTAGATCCAACTTACTGCAGACAACATTGGAATCAAATAAGAGTAGAAAATTAAATTACAGGCCCCCGACTCCTCAGTGGCACATAGTGGGTCACTGAGCAGACATGGTGCTCTGAAGGCCCGCCGCAGCTGCAGACACCTGTGCCTGGGGACAGGGACAGGCTGTCAGCTTCCACATTCTCCTTCCTCAAAACCCTCAGGCTGGGCCTGAGTGGCCCCCGCTGGGAACTGTCCACCCACGTCCAGAGCCCTGAGGCCAGCATCCCATATACTTCCCTTCATCAAAGAAAGACCAAGTAACCCAGATCTGAAAAGTGACTCCCATGCCTTCCATGGGAACCTCAACAAAAGCCCCATTTCGCCGGGGCGAAGGAACAGCCCCAAGCAAGGCCTGCTTCGCTGAAATGGAAGCTGCAGCTAGCGCCTCACTCAGGCTCCGTTTCCACAGCCTCTCTCTCCTCGTAGGGTCTATGCCAGGGACAACTCCTTTGGGGAGTATTTCCTGTGAATCCCGGCCCTGTCGCTGAAACTGGCTTATCTTTGCCTCAAATTCAAAGAATTTGTCTCTCACCGTATAGCTCTCTGGTGGGTTTATTTAGGTATTTATACAAATGCAGCCCATCAGCTTTGATAGTTTTCCGGTGGGAGTCTTTTCAGTTATCAGTAATGCCATGTTCCAGAGCTACGAAGACTCCAAAGTACCACTCTTGGAGCAATTTAAAATCAGCAGAGAGCTCCCAAGCTCAGGGACTGGCACAGCCAGGGAGAGCTTCTGTGTGGCCAACGTGCAATGCTGGCCATTGTCCTCCATCGTCCCCACCAGGCCCTTGGTGGCCTGTGAAAATGTTCATTCCCTTGTATGGAGGTCAAATTTCGAATTCTCAAGGTGCTCAGCTGGCTTAAAAATGTCAAAAAAAAAAGAGTCTTTCTACTTATCAAGCATTTCACATATCCCCATTTAAGCAGGAAGTCTGCCTCCTGTTTAATCTAACACCAGGCCTCAAGAGTTGCAAGTTGGCAATTTAATAACCTGTATGCATAAGCACTTCTTTGGATAGATCAAAGCTTTCGTGGAAAGTGCCTAAATCCTATAAAAAGTAATTTATTTGCTTACCCACAAAATTATAATATTCATTTTGTTTGTGTAAACCCCCAGTCATCAGTCATTAATATATGAACCACAAGAAACTGTTTCAAGTAGGATTTCATCCCAGACATACTTTCCAGTTTGAATCTGACATATTATACCTGGGAGGATTGCAGGAAACCATAAATAATTCTTAATTCCTATGTTGGGTTTATGTATAATAAAGATTTTTTGTTGTTTTAAAACACACACACACACACACACACACACACACACACACAGTAGGAGGCTGGGAACAAGCTGTCCAGGAAGGCGGGGCAGCCTAAGAATGGTGCTGCCCCTTCTTGGAGCCATCACAAAATAAAGGAGATGTCCCTTTCTGTCTTTAGTTATAATTTGGGCCAATTACAAAAACTGGTTTGGAGCTTGGGCACATGGCCTGAATCCAGGTGCCCAGAGCAGGATCTCAAACATGCTGGCAGGAAGTGCCAGGGTTTGCCCTGCGTGCCGGAGAAAGAGCCCAAGGCCACTGAGGGACCAGCCTTGGGAAGCAGCCGAGCTGCCGGGTGGTGATGCCAAGCTCCTCCGGGCCTGCTCTCTGCTCACTGGGAAGCACCTTAGAGACTGGCCCAAAGCCCCTGCTCTCCCAGATTGAAAGCTATGGAGTATGTGCAGGTTGGGGACAGGGACAGAGGTTCTGGCTGTGGTTCCCTGGGGGGTTCACACCCTTGGGCCCTGTTCTCCAACATCAGCCAACTGCCTGACTCCCCCAGCCCTCAGCTTTAAAGAACTCCTGGATTGCTCTGGTTTGCTAATATATCTGGAGAAGGAAATAACACATGGCAAGTGGCAAGAACACCTTCCAGGAATCATCTGAGGAGGGTCAAGGGGACTATTTGCTTAAAGCTTACCCACTATGGCCCATCAGTGTGCCTGACCTCTCACTTCTACAGTTTCTTACATTTGCCTCAATGCAAAGGAGGCTCATTTCCCCTGCCTAATCACACGATGTGGAAATAATGATACCTAGACCTTCAGAGGAGGCTCCCAGAAAAGCTGGCCTTGCACAGACAAGCAAGAATTAGGTGGGTGGGAAAAGGCATATAAAGCAAAAGGACAAACCGTGCCCTGGAGAGGGGACACAGAGCCCCAGGACCACAGGCAGAATGGCAGGTCTACCCACAGGAGCTGCCATTCCGAGGAGCCGTGATGCTGGGTGGAGATCCCAGCTAGTGCCCAGACGGCCCCGGTTCCAGCATCTCCACATCCCCACCAACACTTGTCATCTTTGGGTCCTTTGATAGTAGCTATTCTAATGGAGGCGAAACACCAATTTTACATTATTCAGTTCAACAGGTATAAAATTATCCTGTTGCTATATCACTTTTAAATGCTTTTAAAGGTTTACTCTCGACTTCTGCACTTACCTCATAGCAGACAAATAATGAACATTCCTGCCTAAACCAGCCCCAGTCTAGGGACCAGACCATGAGTAGCACTGCTGGGGCATGGTCTGTCCCTGAGGGCAGGGAAAGGAGCGCCAGAGAATGAGAGCCAGCCTTTGCCGAGCTCCCACTCTCTGGCACTACCTGTATTTATCACTTAATCAGCACAAACTACTAGGAAGTAGGTGTTGTTACTATACCCAGGCTATTGGGAAGAAAACAGAGGCAGGATAGGAGCCCTGCCCTGTCAGCAGGTCAGGAAATGGCAAAGGCAGCTGTGAACCCCTGACCTAAAGTCTCAGCCATTTTTGTTATTGTTTCGTTTTCTGAGATTACACAGTCGATTAGCTACATAGGGGGAAAGATGGATGTTCTCCCAGCTTCTGGGTTGAGTGACTAGGTGGATCAGGATGCCAAATTTTGAAGGAAATGTGATCAGTCTATTTTTGGGCATGATGAGGTTCATGTCCATGTGTGTCATCCAGGTGGCAGCAGTGCAAAGGGAAGTTGGGTAACAGATTCTGAGCTCCTAAACAAGGACTGGGCTTGAAGTGCAATTGAGGGATGCCAAGGCAAAGAGAACATGAGTTTGGTGATATCCCTCGAAGAGACCAAGAACATTTTCAAAAGAAGCAGAAACGCCAGAGAGGAGTGAGGAGCCGGAGGAGAAAGGGATAGGGAGGTATACCAAAAGGAAAGGAGGTATCAGCAGGGAGTTGGGGGCTGCACAGAGGCCACACAAGACAGAATAATGCAGGGCCTGGCTGTGTGCTGTTGACAGGGTCACGGAGGCCACGGAGATGGAGGCCAGGTTGCTGTAGGTTCAGAAGTGGGTGGTGGGAAGGGTGTAAAAAGTGACCAAATGTGCACACCACTCTTTCTAGAAGTTCAGCTGGGAAATGGAGAAGAAATAAGACAGTCTGTGAAAGGGAGTTATGCATCTTCTAAGCATGGGGCGGAGGGAGAGATTGGGCCAAGGATAAATTATTATGTTGTTTTGTCTTACAAAAAAAAAACACCGGATGTCCCAATGTTTCTCTCTCTTACCCGCTTCCTCTCTTTCTCTTTCTTCCTTCCTCTCTCTCTAAAACCAATAGAAACATATCCTCGGGTGAGGATTTCTTTTAAAAGACTGGAAGCATGAGTTATTACAAAGTTGCTAGGGCTGGGAGGTGGAATCTACTAGGAATCCACTAGAAAGATTGCTGGAATGATGGGGAACTGGATCAAGAATGGTTATTATTGAATAATGGGAGAGAAATGCCCCTAAGATATGAGGGAGGGAAGATAGTTTATGATACAGATTTATATTATCGGTGAAGTCAGAGGCAAATTGCCCAGTGAGAGGGAGAGGGGTAGGTGGTGTGGGGGACTGAGGGAAGAGGTGGGCTTTGGATGCACCACGCAGACATAGCAGTGAGAGTCACCTGAGGTTTGGGAAGATGCCCTGGAAGCAGGAAGAGGCTGGCTGAGCAGGAGATAATGTGTCAGCACGGCCCCATGGCCTGTCGGTGGGGTTTTTCTCCATCAAGGCTCAGCTGCCCAAACACAGAACCAGAAAACATGAATGACAAGACTCATCCAGGGTTGAGGCTTCACAGGTTGTATCTGGCTTCAGTCAAAGGGTCAGGAAAGAATAGGGAATGTTGTCATGAGAGAGAAAAGATGGAGTCAAGTGATGGGCTTTTAAAATATGTGCACAAATTATTTGATACTCTCTTCTGTAAAAGGTGGTCTTATTTCCCTACCTTTCAATATGGGTTGGACTTAGTGACTTGCTTCTAAGGAACAGAATGCAGCAGAAGTGTCAGTGTGTGCCTTCCAACTCTAGGTCACAAAAGACTTTGTGACTTTTTCCTGGACTTTGTTCTGTTCTGGGAGAAGCAAGCTGCCGCGTGACAAGGATGCTCAAAAATCTCTCTGGAGAGGACCCTGTGGCAAGGAGATGAGGTCTCCTGTCAACAGCAGCCTGGAGCCATCTGGGACCCAGACCCTCCAGCCCCAGTCAAGCCGTCAAATGAATGCAGCCATGGCTGCCATCTTCACTGCAACCTCTGGAGAGACCCTGAATCACAGCCACCAGCTAAGCCACAGAAACTATGTGAGATGATAAGTGTTTGCTGTTTTAAGCTATTAAACTTTGTGGTAATTTGTCATAAGCAGTAGATAACTAGGTAGTGCTGCAGTGTGAGAATAGAGAAGATGGGATTGATCCAGGGTCAAGGTTTGGCAAGTGGATCCTGGCAAAGGTCAAAGGGGCAGAAAGGTAGGGGGATCAGTGGCATCAGAAGAAGAGGGTGAAGTAGGACCAGAAGGCACCTCGTATGTGACAGGAAATGGAGAAGTCGCAGCCCTGGAGGTCTCTGACATCACAGAGCCCATGAGAGAAAGTGGGGGAGAGGTGAATGAATAAGACAGAAAGAAGTCAGAGAGTAGGGTGTGCTGTTTGAGGGGAGCATGTTTGGGTGGACAAGGTTAAGGAAAGTCGAAGGTCAGTGGTGTTAAGGCTCATGGACAGTGAAACTGTCACTGAACAAATGTGGGGTTCAGCTGCCCACTGCCAAACACAGGCGTATTCTGAACACAAAGGATACTGGGGAAGGAAAAATGTCTTTATTAAGGTGTTGCATAATTTGGGGGAACAGGAGACTTCCCGGCTCCAGGCTTTGCTCTCCCACAAAACACAAAAACCCTATTTGTCCCCCAAAAGATTGAAACCAAAAAACATGCCCAGAAATCCTTCTCCATCCATATCTGTCCTTTTTGAAGCCCAAGGCCACTAAGCAGACAGCTCTCCCGCTTCAGGCTCCCTCTCTGGAGTCCATGTGCGAAGGGCTGGCACCTCACTGCCATACCGCTGCCCCTTCCCGTTCAGGGGGCCCAGGGCCACTGCCAACCACTGCAGCCAGCTATGTGGGGGCTTCATCTGCAGGGCCTGGGGCCTGGCACCCGCTGCAGTCCCGCAAGCCCTCTGGCCTGTGCATCTGTGTGCTGATCCCAGAGGAACAGAAGGGGCTAGTCTCTGCCCTCCCTCCATTCAAATCTCTTGGCACAAGCTTCCATGCACTCTGGAAGGGTTCAGCTCCCTAGCCAATCCCATCCTTTTCCCAGGCTAGACTGCTCGTCTGTACCTCCCCCTGCTGCCCTGTTAACCTTTAGGTACTCAGACCTCTGTGTCCTATGGCAGGGGTGTCAAACTCGTTTTCACCAGGGGCCATATCAGCTTTGCAGTTGCCTTCAAAGGGCTGAATGTAATTTTAGGACCCTATAAATGTAACTGCTTCTTAACTAGGGGCAAGGAGTTTGGGTGGAAATAAGGTGCCAGGCGTTAAAACAAAGTGGAGGGTAGGATTCAGCCTGTGAGCCCTGTGTTTGCCACCTATGTCATATGGTTTCCACTTCAATCAGGAACCGGAAGTGGGTAGGAGGGCTTTTCCCTTTGTTCATCACGCCCCAGCGTCACACAGACTTTGTGCAAGGCCCCTCCTGCCGCATTTTGCTCTGGGGCAGGGAGACCTGTTGTCTTGTGCCGCTCTAGCTTGTTTACCGTTGCCTCGGGCAACCTCCTCCTGCAGCTTTTCCCCTCTGCACAGAAATCTGGCCAAACCAACCTCTCTCAAAACTAGTGAGGGCAAAGGTGGGGCTTAGTTTGGGGAGAAAGACTTAATTTCAGATTTCAAAGGTTTCAACATACATGGGGGAGAAGTTCAGGCCAGTAGATGACAAGGAGTAAAGGTGACTCCTCCGGTGGCATAACTATCTGTAAGCCGCTAAGAAGAACATTCAGCATGCCCACTGCTCCAGGGGGCTGCACAGAAGATTTCAGGCCAGAGAGAGGAGGCAACAAGGGGACCAGCAGGTAGACTCACTCCCAATGCTAAACCCTCCCATTGGCAGGATACCAGGGATGCCAAGATACACACTGTGAGAGAAAAATGAGTTTCAGAGAAACAAAGTCCTGCCAACTCCTCCAGCCTGGTCGTCCTCCCCACTCTGGGGTCACCTGTGTTGCGCTGTGCTGGAGTGAGAGGACCCCAAACATCTGAGGCAGGATCCCGATCTTCCTCTTGTGCTCCCTCCTCCCCACCTCCTCCACCACACCCAGTGTCTCTTTTCCCTTGGGTAGCCCCCAGTGTGATCTCCCCCATGGCTGTTCAAGTCCACACCTCCTTCTGGGGGTCACTGTGTTTCCCGGGTCCACTTTTCCTGCTGAGGGCCTTTGCTGCTGAGTCAGCAGGAGGGACCAAAAGTCTCTCCTCTCTCTGGAGCTGGCTTGTCAGCTTGAGTATTTCCTCACTTAGGTGCAGTTTCCCGGAGGCCTGCAATTTCCCAGGCAAGTCTGAATCCCAGAAGAGGACAGTGGTTATCACCCAGCTGAGCCCACACTAGAGGTCTATACCTTGACCCAGAAATCCTAACATCTGTTTCTATATCCTGAAACTCACAAGGTTCCCAAGTCTGGGTTTACCCATCAGGCTGCACACTCTCAGAACCACAACGGCATTTCCCCTGGCCCTTTCTTTCATGCACAGTCCACAGCCACACCATCCTATGCAGTGACACAAGTGACAGCATTTGCAGATAAGTGAATGTGCAACATGACAAAGCCAGAAACACCTTTTGTAAAACTGTTGGCAGTCAAAGGCCAGACTTGCAATGCCCTTGGACATCATTCCTCTCCCTGTGCTTTTGCAGTTGTTTATGTTGAAACAAGTCAACGCGGAGCTGGATAACAAATGAATTCCAGCTTGAGTCTTGGCAGGGTTTGTTTTGCTTGAGGGAAGTTGTTTATGCTAACGCCACCTCCCCCCCACCATGGTTGGATTTATATTATACAGAGTCTTGTCCATCATCTGGATGCTGCTGTAAACAAGATAATCTTTGTCTCCCAGGAATGGGCCTGATGCCAATAACTTTAAATAAACACCAGCACCAGTTTTGTATTTACATTGTCTGAGGTAACCGCTGGCAAGAGTTTTCAATGGCGCCACGGGCCCCTCCCTGGCTAAGGTGGTATCGGCTTTCAGGACTGACCTTGTATGTGGAGCACTCACTCAGTGAAAAGATTTCATCCTTAGCAGATGAGTGCTACACCCAGGCCTGAATTCTTTTGTGTGGTTTTGGCATTTTTTAATTCCATCAAGTTAGCATTGCCTATTTTTGTGTTGGATGGAGTAGGCAGGGATTGGTGGGAAGACCTTAGATGCGTATGTTGCAATCATGAACTCAAGCTACTGATACCATCAGTGCTAAGGCTCTTGGTGTCCATGGGCTCCGACGATGGTGCTATTAACAGGGCTGTGATTCTGCTCTACGGCAGACATTGGTGTATTGAGTTGCATTCCATGTAGATCATAAATGGAACTTTGCAAAAGTCTGAGTGTCTGTGGCAATTCCAAACCAAGCAACCACGAAGACATACAACTCTTCAAATAGTGATCAATGATCTCTGTGGAAGAGTGGAGAGAGAGCAGTTTTCTTGCTGAGCTTCCCAACAAAGACAGCAAACCTATGCGGGCCGTGTGATCCACACCCCAGGCCTCTTCAGGAGCAGACTGATATGTCTTTTGCAGTAATAACTATTTGGTTAACATTCCAGACTTCACATGCAGGACATAGAAATCAGTGCCTAAGAGCTGAGTAACTAGGCTTCCTGTGGAATATCATTCTGCTGAAGGACGGTACAGGGGGAGGCTGGGAAAGGAAGTCTGAATACTCCATGTAGAAAAACACAGCAGGAATGAGATCTTTATAGCCCCTCGTTTGACTTCAGGTTTGAAAATCTTTCAGGTCTAATTTATAAACCCTCAAATGAATACGAACAAAATAGAAAAATCAAAAGATACAGCCCACTTCTGGAGTGTGTACAAACACACCTCGTGTTATTGCCGCTCCCTTCATTGTTCTTCGTAGACACTGAAGGCTCCTGGCAGCCCTGCTCCAGAGCAAGTCTATCAGCACGATTGTTCCAACAGCGTTTGCTTATTTCATGTATCTGTCTTACATTTTGGTAACTCTTGAAATATTTCACACTTTTTCGCCGTTATTATATTTGCTCTGGTATCTGTGGTCAGTGATATTTTATGTTACTATCATAATTGTTTTGGGGTGCTAGGAAGCAGGCCCACATAAGACGGTGACCTTAATCTATAAACGCGGTTTGTGTTCTTACTGTTCCAACGATGGGTGGTTCCCCCATCTCTCTTCCTCTCCTCTGTCCTCCCCATTCCCTGAGACACAAAAGTATTGAAATTAGGCCAATTAATTACCTTGCAATGGCCTCTAAGTGTTGAAGTGAAAGGAAGAGTCAATTTGTGTGGTAAACTTCATTACTGTTGTATTTTAAGAAGTTACCACAGCCCTACAACCTCCAACAACCACTGCCCTGACACGTCAGTGGCCATCAACATTGAGGCAAGATCTTCCATCAAAAAGATCATGATTCTGAAGGCTCAGATGATGGTGAGAAATTTTTTAGCAATGAAGTATTCTTAATTAAGGTATATACTTTGGTTTTTAGACACAATGCTGTTGTACACTTAATAGACTATAGTACAGTGTAAACATAATTTTTATATACACTAAGAAACCAAATATGTCATGTGATTTTCTTTATTTCAATATTCACTTCATTGCAGTGGTCTGGAGTTGAACCTGCAATGTCTCCAAGGCTTGCCTGTACTTTATGGTGTTTGGTTTTATTCTGTGCAAAAGAAATGAGATATCAGACCAACTACCAAACTTTGCCTAGACTATATGTGTGTTGGATAGGGTAGCACAGGGTGGGGATGAAGACTGTAGGCCCTGGAGCTGCACCGTGCGGGGATAAAGCTTGGCTTTTCTTCTTTCCTTATGAGTGACTGCAAGCAAGTTATTTAATCCATCTGTGACTCAGTTTCCTCTTCTGTATGATTGGATTGATAATGTACTTAGTTCGAATGGACGTTGAAAAAGGAGTTAGTCAATTTTAGTGCAGAATGATGTGAATTATTACAATACTTCTCTGGTGGAATCCTCCTTGCCAAGTGTAATGGGGATGCGTAGCAGATATTCCAGGTAGGTCCAACAGAATAGCAGTATCAGTGAGGACTTAGGTGCAAGAAATAGAATCCACTCTAGCCAGTGTAAGTGAATTAGACTTAATTAAGCAAAATAACTTATAGAGTTAGTGGGAGGGCAGAAAAACCACCTGTACGTTGAGCTTGCAGGGATGATTCCCAAAGCCACCACAAGCTGTTCCCTCCTCTGTAATCGAAAAACAGCCATACTGCTGTTGGCTCCAAAAATCACACCTGCTTGCTACCGTCTATCTCAGCTAAATGGAAGGCCCTAACCCTCCTGATGTCCACAACTGATCGGGAATCACAGACACTGATCCTCCCTCACTCTCATTTCCCAAGCCTGCCACAAATTTGAACTCACATGTAAAAGCTCAAGTGCAAAAGAGTTTGGCAAAATTGTTTAGTGTTCCAGGCCCAAGAGATCAAGATGGTGAGCCAGGAGGAAGGTGGGACAAAGGCTGAGCACCAACTACCATACCACTACATCAGCCATGGAATAAATACCTAAGGACAGGAATGTAGAACAGGACTCATGTGTCCCCTTCTCTTCTGACTTTCATTGTCCTGGGCTCCCTCGCATCTGTGGCCATGGATGAAACTTGTTTTGATTCTAAAAATCCATATTCTTTTATACCGGTACTGTAAAAGTACTAGAAGATTCCAGGAATTTCTAGGAGAGAAAAATGAAAAATATAAATATAGTTAAAGGAGACATTGCTGAGCATCTGGAAATATTAGAGGGTAAATACATTTTTAAAATAATTATAGAATCAAATCCTCTTCTGTTGTCTTGAGTTGTTCAGCTCAAGTCAGTTGTCTACATTGGCAGGATTCTGTGGGATATCATTATGGTATGAAAATAGATTTATTTTTATTGGTTAAAAATGAAACCACAGAAGTGGATGCCATAAAATTACCAGTGTTTATTTCTGGGTAGTGGGACAAAAAGTGACTATTATAGTCTATATGTTTCTTTATATATCCATATATTAATTTTACCCTCTAAAGAAAAGTGGTTCATATGATTTTGACCAATCAATCAAAAACAAAATTTGATATCTCTCTCTCTCTTTCTTTTCTTTCTTCCTAATCTATTAAACCACCTCCAGATATTTTAAAAGGTCTCACCAGTAGGTTAGACCTAACCTACCCTAACCTCACCCATGGAACTAATAGATCAGTAGACATTTTCAAAATAGTATAAATACTCAATATTTAAACTAAATTCATTTGTTTGCCAAAGGCTAGGTTTTCTCCCAATTTCTTGAGTGAATTTTCTATTACCTTCTTAAAAATAAAATGCAGACTTAGAAGCTATTTGAAAGTTGCTTCTGGTTTAACTTGTTTCTCTAAAAATAATGACAACATGCAAAACCCAAGAAGTAGATTTCGTTAAAGATGACAGTGATTTTCAACCTTCAAAAATGTGGAGAGGGTTCTCCCCAAGGTAAGGTTTTTAATTAAAATACAGTACATGAATGTGGATCACAAGTTCTCCTGTAGAGGCTCAGTTAGCTTCCCATGGTCCTTGAGGATGGTGTTGTGCTCTTTGTTTCATTGATGCTGAGGAAACAGGTTGGGAGAAGGTGAGTGACTTGTCACAGACAATGTAGCCCTCTGAATCCATGGAACCACATTGGCCTAAGACAAGCATGCATCCCCCTTGCCCTACTTCTCAGCTAATGATGGTGACACACATCCCATCAGCTTGCCTCCTGCAGCTATCCTGTTGCTGCTCACCGGCTAGGTGCCCACTCCTAAGCCCAACATGGACACAATCAGGGAGCCAATCTGAATGGGATAAGCACCACTCACAGGCGCCCCCCACATCTCCATGATTCTCAGCTAGGCCACACTCCTCCAGCCACACCCTGAGGTTGCCAACCACTGGCCACGGTGCAAGTGATGCTTGGGGCCAAGGAAAGGGGTTGTCTAGGGGACCAAAGCACTGTTTCCTGCAAGTTAGAACTTTATAGACCAGGCAAATTTCAGTTTGTCAAATTTTTTTTCTTCAAAAGGATATTTTATGCATTCAGAATTATAACTCTAAAAACAAATTAGCTTCATGGGAAAGTCACTACCCTGTCATTCTTTTCATTTTGCTGTTCATAGGTATGATGGCTACCTCCTAACCCCTGGAAGCCGTGAATGTGTCACCTTCCGTAATAAAAGGGAGCTCGGGCAGCAGATACTCTGTTGCCCTAAAAGTTCGTTCTGTTTTTTTGGTGAGCTGGCACTAGCAAGCTGGCTCTAGTCATGCCTAGTTGTCTCGAACTTCATTCAAAACAATTTTGTTACACTGTATTGTGACAGCTGTCCTATCAGCATGCATAAAAAAAACTTATCAAAATTGGTGAATTTTTGTGTGGCATTTTAATATCGAAGATGGAAGAAAATAAGCAACACTTTCTGCATATTATGCTTTATTATTTCAAGAAACTGAAATACACAAAAACAATTTGTGCAGTGTGTGGAGAAGGCGCTGTGACTGGTCAGATATGTCAACAGTGGTTTGTGAAGTTCCATGCTGGAGATTTCTCACTGCACAATGCTCCACAGTTGGGTAGACCAGTAAGTTAATAGCGCTCAAATCAAGACATTAATTGAGAACAATCAACATTATACCACACGAGAGACAGCTGACATACTCAAAATATCCAAATCAAGTGTTGAAAATCATTTTCACCAGTTTGATTATGTTAATCGTTTCGATGTTTGGGTTACACAGAAGTTAAGCAAAAAAAAAACCTTCCTGACCATATTTCAACATGAAATTCTCTACTTAAATGTAATGAAAATGTTTCATTTTTAAAACAAATTGTGATGGGTAATGAAAAGTGGATTCTTTACAATAATGTAGAACAGAAGAGATTGTGCAGCAAGCAAAATGAATCACCACCAACCACACCAAAGGCTGATCTTCATCCAGAGAAGATGAGGTTGTGTATATGGTGGGATTGGAAGCAAGTTCTCTATTGCGAGCTCCTTCAGGACGACCAAACGATTAATTCCAACAAGTACTGCTACCTATTAGATCAACTGAAAGCCAAACTCGACAAAAAGTGTCTGGAATTAGTCGACAGAAAACACATAATCTTCCATCAGGATAACACAAGACTGCACGTTTCTTTGATGACCAGGCAAAAACTATTATAGCTTGGCTGGGAAGCCCTGATTCATATGTGACATGCTCCAGATATTGCACCTTCAGATTTCCATTTATTTTGGTCTTTACAAAATTCTCTTAATGGAAAAAAATTTCAATTCCCTGAAAGACTACAAAAGGCACTGAAACAGTTCTTTGCTCAAAAAACTAAAAGAGTTTTGGGAAGATGGAATTCTGAAGTTGCCTGAAAAATGGGAGAAGGTAGTAGAACAAAACGGTGAATACATTGTTTGATAAAGTTATTGGTGAAAATGAAAAATGTGTCTTTTATTTTTACTTAAATACTGAACAAACTTTTTTGGCTGCTTTGGAACAGACCTTAAGACAGGGAGATTATCTTGGATTGTCCAGGCCAGCCCAATGTAATCACAAGTGGGAGAAGGAGGCAGACAAGAAGGCGGAGCAATGCCACAGGAGAAGGGTTCCCCCGGGTGTGGCTGTGAACACGGAGGGCAGGGTGATGAGCAGAGGAATGAGGGCAGCCTCTAGAAGCTCAAAAAGGCAAGGGAACCGATTCTCCTACAGGGGCTCTGGAAAGGAACAGAGCCCTGGATGTTAACCCAGTGAGACTTCAAACCTACAGAACTTCAAGATAGCACATTTTTTTTCCACCACCAAGTTCTTGGTCATTTGTCACAGCAGCAGTAGAAAACTAGTATGACCAGTGAAACCTCACTGTGGCCTTATAGAGGCCTGGGGCCTCTAGCTTTAGGGCTTATCCTAAGAAGAACTCATCAGAACTTCCCATTCTACAGGACATTTTGTTTAACCAAGCAAGATGCTGCACACAAAGTGCTCTACCCAGTATCTGGCAGGCAAAACCATCAAAAGCAGGAAAAGTCTAGGCCCTACCTACATCTCGTTTCTGAAGGCACAGCCTCAAATGACAGACACACTGCCCCAAGAGTGAGTCATGGAGGGTCAAGGTGAAGAACTGCTGAGGTAGAGTGTGACCTGTGCAGGAGATGGAGAAGGAGAGGGATTAGAGGAAGAGCCCTTCAGAAGGTTCTGGGCTCGGAAACACCAGCCCAAGCCCAGGAGTGAAGACTGAGGTTGCTTACAAGTGTTGCTAAGATCATAGTAGTTGCTTGATAAATGACAGCTATGATATCAATAATATCATCACTACCATTTTTCATTGGTGTTATTCTTCTTTTTTTAACCAAGGCAACCGATCAGGTTCATTTTTAAGAAAGGTCACTCTGAGGCTCAGACAGAGAGTAACCTGAAGGCCAGAAGAATCAGATCACAAAGAAAACCATGAGGAAGTTGCTGGGCAAACAACCGTGCCCTCCAATCTTGGAAGGTGAGTACTCAGTACTTTCATGTAGGTGTACCTCCCTTCCTAACTCTCGACTCATGCAGCCAAGGAGAATGAAGCTTAGATGTGCAGTGATTTACTCAAACTTTCAAAACCAGTATATGCTGAAGGTGGAAGTTGATCCCAGGCTTGTGTACAGACAGGGAGATGGGATAATTTTCTTTGTATTAGAAACCAAAATAGTTCCATGGGAAAATCAGCACACTTTAGCTGGTTCCCTAAATTTGGGTTAAAACCCCAGATCCTCCAATGTGTTATTAGTCAGGGTAAGTAGAAGTAACTAGAGTAACAAACAACCCCCAAACATCGGTGGGTTAGTACATGGAAACTTTTTCCTTGATTACATCTCAGCCCAGTGTGTGAGGGCGAGGCGACTTTATTCCACACAGTCATTCAGGGTTCCAGATTCCTTCTTGCTATGGCTTGCTCTCCTCTAGTTCCTAGGAGTGTCTCCATTCATCCAGTGGATGAAGGAAAAGGACAAAGATCGTGTGTTTGAGGGGGAAATAATACAGAAAGATCCTGTGTACCCTTCACCCGGTTTCTCTCCACGGTAACATCATACAAAACTCTAGTACATCACAACCAATGCCAACATTAGTAGGGACAAAACAGAAAACAGTCCCAGCACCACAAGCATATCTCATGCTGCCCTTTTATGGCCACACCTGCTTCCCTCCCACCTCTACCTCTCTTAAAATGCTGGCAACCACGAATATGTTCTCTATCTCTATAATTTTTTCATTTTAATAATATTAGGTATATGTGGAATCACACAGCATGTACACTTCTGAGACTGGCTTTTTCATTTGGCAGAATTCCCTGGAAAGTCTTTCAGGTTATTACATGTATTTAGCAATAGCTTGTTCTTTTTTACTGCTGAATAGTATTCCATGGTATAGATGTACCACAATTTGTTCAACCATTCACCCGTTGAAGGAGATGTCCAGTTTTGGGCTACTGTGAATAAAGCTGCTGCAAACATTTTCCTAGAGATTTTTGTGTGAACATAAGTCTTCGTTTCTTTGGGATAAATGCTGAGGAGTGGCAATGCTGGTGTGGAAGACAGTTACCTGTTCAGTTTTATATTCCCACCTGAAATGAATGAGTGAGCCATTTTCTATAATCCTCACCATCATCAGTGTTGCCATTATTTTTTTTTTTTTTTGATGGTGGTGGTGGACCACTGTTTTTCATTTTAGCCAGTTTGATAGGTATGTGATGATATCTCATTGTCATTTTAATTTGTATCTCCCTGATGGTTAGTGATATCAAACACCTTTTCACATGCCTGTTTGCTTCTGTATATTCTCTTCTATGAGAGGTATCTTCATATTTTGGGGTTGTTTTGGGGGTTTGTTTGTTTGTTTGTTTTTGTCCATTTTCTAATTAGATTGTTTCTTTCTGACAATGGAGTTTTAAGAAATCATTATAGATAGTCTAGGCATAAGGGTATATGGTTTGCAAATATTTTCTCCCAGTCTGTGGCTTGTCTTCTCATCCTCTAAACAGTGTCTTTCTCAGAGCAAAGGCTTTTAATTTTGATAAAGTGCAATTATCATTTTTTTCTTTTATGGATTCTGGTTTTATGTCAAGCCTAAGAATTCTTTTGCACCCTGGCTGGCGTAGCTCAGTGGATTGAGTGCGGGCTGCGAACCAAAGCATTGCAGGTTCAATTCCCAGTCAGGGCACATGCCTGGGTTGCAGGCCACGGCCCCCAGCAACCGCACATTGATGTTTCTCTCTCTTTCTCTTTCTCCCTCCCTTCCCTCTCTAAAAATAAATAAATAAAATCTTTTAAAAAAATTATTTTGCCTAGCCATGTATCCCAAAGACTTTCCTCGATTTTTTTCTAAAAATTTTATGTTTTATATTTAGTTCATTATCCATTTTGAGTTCATTTTTATATCCTATGGAGGTTTTGGGTTCTGGTCCTAGCCATGACACACATCACTTCAGCTCACATTTTGTGGACCAGAGCCCAGTCACATGGCTCCGTCTGATTGCCAGGGATGCTGAGGATGTAGTGCAGTGCTGGGTACCAGTGAGCACTGCAGTGTCTGCCACACTTACTTACATCGTCGAAAAAAACTACTCCCTTCTCTGCTACCGTGTTCCAGAGTATTTACCAAATGCCTGAGAAGTGACAATGTTTCTGGGCCCAGAACATAAATGTTTGATAAATATTTGTCAGATTAAAGAAAAGGGGGGATTCTCATTTTATCTTCACACCATCCTGCAAGATCAGAATCATGGTCTTTGTTGTACTGTTTAGTGAAGCTGTGTTTTCCTGCCCCTCCTGGGAGGCCCATTGGTGCAAACATGGCCTAGGGGGGCCACTAAGGAGAAGCTGGGTCTTCCAGAGGACATGCAGGGCTCTGTGGCCCAGGCTGTGGTCTACCTAGTGCCCTGGAGGGGTTGGAGAGACAGAATTGCAGGTGCAGTGACACCAGGAAGCCGGAAGTTTGAACACCTGTTTTGCAGGAAGCAAGGTTAGAGGGCAAAGGAACTCCAGAGCAGCTCTTGGTTGTGCGTTTACTATGGGAGATGACACCATCACCAGATGTGGCAGCTGGCTCTGTCAACCCAGGAAGGGAATGGAGGGGGGAAACTCCTTGGATGTTCAGTGACTGCTCAGCCAGGAACCTCTGAGCTGGCCCTAGTTCCATCTTTGTGGTTCCTGCTTTGGCCTGGGGAACCAGAGTCAATGATCTCCCCAGCATGGTCACAGTCTATGAAGAAACTCTGGGAAACCCTGTGAAAGAGAGAGAACTCATCCTACTGACCAGCTGCACTGCTTGAGGTTAAGAATTTGACCCTTTAAGACATCCTGGAACTATGGGGCTTCTTCATTCCTAACCAAACCAGAACTTCTGGGCTTCCAACTTTGTGTTAATTCTTGGCAAAATCTTCTTTTCATTTCAAAAAGTGTGAATGTAAGAAGTAAGAAGGCAAACAAGTCTTCTCTTCAGACCTGTCCCTTTGAAGCATGCTAGTGAGAAGCCAATGGAGCCGGCCAGCCCATTCCTCCCCTCCACCCCAGTGGCCATGGCTCCACAGTTCCAGCAGTGGGGGAACTTCGAAAAATCTTTGCAAGCTTTGACATGACAGTGAGGTCTCCTGGGCCATGGTGTGGCAGAAAACCTAAAGGTGGCAGAAAAGCCCCCATGTTAAACTTTTGTGCTGTGTAACTTCCACGAATTCCTCCTGCCCTAGTTCCTTTGTCTCCCATATAAGGTAGCTAGACCTAACTTCCGCATTTAGCTTCTGTAACCGCACTTTGCCAGGTAGGCAGGGGGTCCGAGGCTATTTAAACCCCAGAAAGTCAGAGATCAGGGCTCAGGATTTGGGTTTTCCCCCTGAGCCTGCACATAATAAAGGATCATGCTCCGCCATCTCTCCCACGTGTGATTTATTTTCCGCAACAATGGCTTTGGGGAGCACATCCTTTAAGAAGGTGCTGCCCCAAGCATGTGACTAGGACTAAGGGGCTGGGGTTGGGGCAGGGCACCCTCTCCTTGTCCTCACCCTGCACACTTACCTAGTCACTGTACCTGACAAGCACTGTAAATACTTATTCTGGAGTGAACTGCCTCATCCTGTCTGGATACATTGGAGCCTACATGTAGAAGTTCAACCAGGAGCCATGGCTGGTGTGGCTTAGTTCGTTGGAATGTCATCCTGAAAAGTGAAAGGTCACAAGTTCGATTCCCGGTCAGGAAACATGACTAAGTTGCAGGTTTGGTCCCCAGTGGGGGCACATATGACAAGCAACCAATCAATATTTCTCTCTCACATCAATGTTTCTCTCCTTCTTTCTCTCCCCACCTTCTTCTCTTTCTGAAATCAATAAGCATGTCCTTGGGTGAGGATTAAAACAAAAAGATCAAAAAGGAAAAAAGGAAACCTAAGATCTTTCAAACTTCAAACAGGGCCCCATCTGGTCACTCCCTCCAAAGTTTGCAATCAAGGGGCAGATATACAATTTTGTGCCAATGTCTCCTAGAATAAGAGTATTCCTAATAGTCTCTTATTCATGCGGCAGCCATGTTCCTGGGTCCAGCAGGGACCCCTCTGACAGAAGGAAATGTTCCATGTAGTCAGGACTCCTGACCCCTGGGGCTATGCTCCAACCCATGGATTCAGAAGTTGCCCCAAACCTGGTCTCATTTGGGGTGAAATGTGTTTTCTTGCTCCCTGCCCCACCCCCAACCACACACACAAAGGTGATTTCAACAGTTGCATCAGGTTCCAGTGGTTTCTTCTCCCCAGATAAGTTTAGGTAGCCCTGTCTTCCTTGTGAGATCCCTTCAGGCCGGGGTGGGGGGTTCGGGCGGAGGGGGGGGGGGCACACACTGGAGTCATCCATTTTCTCAACAGCTTCTTTCCAACAAAAGGCCATGTAAGCTCTGGACCCCCCACCCCACCCCACCCCACACCCAGCCTTTGGCAGGGACACTGCCAAAAGGCTTTCACTGCCAGTTTTTCAGTGGAGGGGACCAATGTTTTGTCAGCCCAAAATGTTCTTTTGGAATATTGATTTTAAGCTGGTTGTTAAGAAACAAAAGACCCAGAAAGAACTTTTGACCCTCCCTTGCCTAAGAAAATTCAGACGGAAAGGTCTGCTTTGGGAAGGGAAGCAGCGTTCTCACCTTAGCCCATCTGAATGAAGTGTGGCAGACAGCAAGGATCCTTGCAGAAACCTGTTCTGCTAGACTCCCCTCTGTGTCCTGATCTTCCTGGGTGGCCCAGCAGGAATTTGTTTGCCACATGTTGCCTTTTCTACTCTACCTGTGAATTGCCTACTTCCCCTTTGAAATCCCAGACCCCTGCTCCCACTTCTCTTTTGTCCAAATGGCATATAAACAAACCTTAACTGCCCAGTGTGTCTTTGAGTCACATTCTTATGGACCCCGCATGTCCATATGAATAATAAACTTTGGAATTTTCTCCTGTTAATCTGTCTCATGTTAATTTGATTATTAGCCCAGCTAGAAGAACTTAGACGCATAAGAGGAAAATTACTTTTTTACACCCCCCACATGGGGGGGAGGGGGAGGAGTGAGGGTGGGATGTGTGTGGGAGAGGGAGAAATGGGGAGGGGTGGCACGGAGCTCAGAAATGCCTCTGTGTGTGGTCTGAGGCTAGCCCTCATTTCATGAAATCCATGCTTCATTCCTGGCTCGGTCAAACTTTGCGCGTCACTGAATGAGTCCCTTATCCACTTTCCAAAACACTGAGGAGTTTTGAAAGGGCTCTGTGGGTAGACAGTTACTATCAGCAAAAAGCAAACAAGCCAACATATTTAGCCAAGCGCTTTAAAATATTTAAACATAGTCACCTTCAGCTTGTTGTGCACAGTTGTGGCCAGCAAGGAAAGAAGGCAGGAGGCAAAACACTGGAAACGTTCCCTCGGTGGCTCTGCTTTCCCTTTGAGGGGCCACCCTTGGCTAGGAGGGGAAGTTTCCTCCTCTCTTGGGGCTGAGCTGCCCCAGCAAGAAGCTGGAAATGAGGACCTGTCTGACCTCCAAGAACGGGAGACTCCTGGGGGCAGCCTGCTGTGAAATTCACTCACAGCTGTTTTCTAATCAGATGTGGTTTGAGCCTGAGGTAAGGCAGTGCTGCCCACCCTTGGAAAAATAAAAATGTCTGGGCAACCTCTCCTTGTATGAAAAGCACGCTCTCTGACGGCAGCATAATTAAAATGCTGAGCTGGGAAGCTGTGGGTGTCTGGAGCCGGGAGCAGGTACAGCCCAGATGCTTCCAGCGTACACGACCTGGCACCCACTTCTGCTGCTGACAGCCGCAGAATCGCCTTCCCTGTGGCTAGCAGAGACCACAGCCCGCCAGGCTGCCACCCTCCTGTGGCAGGATGGCACCAGACACCCGCCCACGCCCACCAGGCTTCATTTCACCAGCTGGAAGTGGCTTTCTGGTTTATGGAGCAGGACAGAACTGTAAAGTCAGTCATTCTCATTGGCCAGAATAAAGTCAACCCTCCACCTCAGCCCAAGCCAAAGGAGGCTTCTAGAGACCTCCCCCAGGCCCACCCTAACCAGCCAGGCCCTGGGTCTGTGCCACCCAGGGCTCTGAATGGGCTCCCTGTCTGCCAGAGCAAACAAACTCCCCGTGGGCTGGGCCGGAGGTTACCAGGGACCCGGAGGACAGGGGACTTTTTCTCCTTGGATGTTCCATTAGGGAAAGCCTGCCAAGATGTTTGCCAAGGGATTTGCCAAGGAGTCCAATCTGCTCCAACATTATGGATTCACCGATAAATAGCCCCATTCAAAGAAGACAAGGCCCAAAGGGCTTTTATAATGCAACGGCTTCCCTGCGCCCCAGCCAGAGCCGCCTCCCATCCACCCAGGCTGCCACCCAGGTTTCCTCCCTGTGCCGGGCACACACAGCTTGTCTGCCTAGTTTCTAAGTGTGCTGGGGCACACGGTTTCCTAGCTCTAGCTTTTTTTCCATATCTGTGAAGTAGAAGTTTTGATATCTGACTTGCAGACTGCTGTGGGGCTTAGATAGAGCCTGGCCTTGGTAACTCCTCAGTGAATGGCTGTGTTGTTTTTAGTCACACCTTGAAGCAGTGCAGGAAACTGTTGGATGGCAGCAGGAGGCCTGAGGCCCTGCTACTTGCTGTCAACCTACCTGTGGAGCCTTGGAGACTGGTGGGTGGGCAGTGGGGACACTATGTGGGTGTCTGACATCTTCTGACTACACACACCTCCTTTTTCCGTGTCCAGCCCTGGAGAAGCATGCTGCCTGTCCTCACTCTGCCCCTGGGCCCTGGCTTTAGGAACATCTAAAGTCTGCCACTGTTACAGGGTGCAACCAAGAGGGGGGACCCCAAATGGACATTTGAAATGGGGTCCAGAACTCAAGGTGTCCAGGAGATTCTAAGATGTCTTTACCCCTGCCCCCACAGGTGTGAGTTGGGGGAAGGGGCACACAGAGCAAGAACATGCAGGGCAGCTTTGCAGCTAATCCATGGCATGGTCATTTAACATACCTATAGCCTTAGGCTGGTCGCTTGAATATGCTAAATAGCTATGTCCATGCTCTGGGCCAGGGGGATGGAAAGGGACACCCCCCAAGATGTGACAGGGGGGCAGGTCCCCTGAGTTACAGCACCTGTGTGGGAACTTGGAGAAGATTGGCTCCACAACATGGGGTGACACTTGCCCAGACCCATGATGGTGACCAGAAAAACTGGAAAGGACAGCAGATTGAGGGCAAGTGTGGCCGAGTGTGGGAGGAGTCGGAAATGGGGCTGCAGAGGAAGATTGGTGGAGGGATTTAAACCCAGACACGGCAGCCATAGAGGGGAGAACCACGCGGATTTGGCTGAGTGGGGACTCCCATGGCCCTGGTGGAGAGAGGACCACACACCTTTGCCAGAGTGGGGACCCCCGCAGCAGTAGGGGGAACCACCACCCAGCTTTAGCAGAGATTCCGGCAACACAGCTGATGGTGCCGGGAACTGAGAGAGGCCTACCAGCTGAGCACGGATTATTGGGAAGAACCAGGGGTTGCCTGAGCCCGGACTTCTATTTCCTTTCCTAAGATACGGTACCCCAGACTGGGAAAAGGGGGAGGAAGGACTGTGTGTGTTTGTGGGTGTTTTAAGGGACTTTAAGATTTTGATAAGGACATTAGGTCACTACTTTAAGTTTGTATAGCACTAAATAAACATTTCCTTTCCTTTTCATGATTCTCGAGCATTGAGAGACATCTTTCCTATAAGGCAGCGGACATGACGGACCTGGGTCTCTTTCAGTAATACTGTTATTGTCCCAGGCCCCCCTTGTGTGTTCTGTAACAGCAGCATGGGTGACTCACACTATCGAAGCCGGGGACAGAAGGTCTGCTGGCCGGAAACTGACAACCATGCCATATAATCATGGAAATGACATCTCATCACCTTTGTCATATTCTGTTGGTTAGAAGCAACACAAGTTCCCACACACACTCAGAAGGAGAGATTACACAAGGGCAACTAGAGGAGGCAGGATCACCAGACAGCATCTGAAATCTGGCTACCACAGTAAGCTGCATTGGAACCCAGGCAGCATGGTATCAAAGTGTAGACACCTCACCTCTATGCTCTTCTCCTACCAATATTTTCACCATGTCTGTGTGGTACCCAAATCCTCAATGCCTGACTCTGAGCTCACCCCTTTTCTGTGTGCTCTCATCTTTAACACACAAAGCCATTATCACAAGTAACATGGCCTTCCTGGCCTCCAGCCACCAAATTAAGGAAGGGTACAAGCTACTAGGGGTGTATTCCTGAACTCTCCAGATTTTATCAAGCAGGGTCCCAGCAGAAAACAGAAGGCACTCTCAAATTAGGATAATTAGAGGGTTTTTCTTTGCAAAGGGGCTACTTACAAGGTGTGGACAGCTGCAAGGGGACCATGGAGTGAGGTGTTACCAGCATCAGACTAAACGGATGAGGGAGGGAGAGGGTGTGGGAACCCAGAAGGAGAGGGCTGTGAGGAGGGTAACTCCATCAGAGGTGACTGCTGGGAGGAAGTCAGAGCAATGAATACCCTGACCCCCTTCTACTCCCTCCTCATCTCTTTCTGGGGCCCCCATTGGCCAAACCCACCCAGAATCCAGAGGGCCCAGCAGCTATAGAATGCAGTCCACACAGGTCAGACTCACCAGTCTGGAGCTGAACAGGGAGGAAGGGGTTGGGGGCAGTAGGTGGTCAGCAAGCAGGATACCCCAGTGTAAGTATTTGCCCAATCTTCACCTCTTGGAGGGGGAGGACTTAATACTAAAGTTTTAATTGTAGGGAAAATTGAATGTCAACAGAAAGAAAAATAGAACCACTTCTATATCAGGTAGGAATGCATACTTTGATTCATCAAAGGTTTAATTTGTCCCAAAACTTTCAGGAGCACATGTATGGCTAATGTGAAGCAAAGTGTTGTTTTGTATAATTCTAAATTTCTGCAGGTTACCACTGTAAATCTAAAATCTAGAGCTTAATTCATAATAACAACGTTGTTGTTGTTATAAGAATTATATGACAATTTTATATCTTACAGATCAGCTTAAGTGTTTTACCCCACTTAGGTACTGTGTAGCCTACTTCAGGAAAGCCATCAAGTTCATTGATGCTTAAGGAAACCATCAAAAATAAAAATTTATTTTTTATCCAGTTTCAAAGGAATTTAATATTATATACAGTTAAGGAAGAAATTATACATTTCTATCAGTTAGAAACTAATCTCTATAATAAAATAGATTTTAAATTCAGTGCATGTCATTATTAACTGCTAAGGAAATCTTAGCTCTTTTCTGCCTTAAAACAAATAAGGAATTCTTTTTTTTTAAACATATTTTATTGATTATGCTATTACAGTTGTCTCAATTTTTCCCCCTTCCTCCCTCTCCACCCACTACTCCCCTTCCATCCAGTGACCCCTCCTTCAGTTCAAGTCCATGGGTGGTACATTTGGTCCTTTGGCTTCTCCATTTTCTATACTGTTCTTAACATCCACCTGTCTATTTTGTACCTACACAATCATGTTTCTTATTCCTTCTACCTTTCCCCCTATTGTTCCCCTCCCCCTCCCAGCTGATAATGCTCCAAATGATCTCCATATCTATGATTCTGTTCCTCTTCTAATTGTTTGCTTAGTTTGTTTTTGTTATTGCTTCTTAGATTCAGTTGTTGATAGTTGTGAGTTTGTTGTCATTTTAATGTTCATAGTTTTGATCTTCTTTTTCATAAATAAGACCCTTTAACATTCATATAATAATGAATGTGATTCTTGGTGATGATGAAATCCTTTAGCTTTTTCTTATCTGGGAAGCACTTTATCTGCCCTTCCATTCTAAATGACAGCTTTGCTGAATAGAGTAATCTTGGTTGTAGGCCCTTGTTTTTCATCACTTTGAATACTTCTTACCAGTCCCTTGTAGCCTGCAAAGTTTCTTTTGAGAAATCAGCTGATAGTCTGATGGGAACTCCTTCATAGCTAACTCTCTGCCTTTTTCTTGCTGCTTTTAAGATTGCTCTTTATCTTTACTCTTTGGCATTTTAATTACACTCTGTCTTGGTGTGGTCCTCTTTGTGTGCAACTTGTTTGGGACTCTCTGTGCTTCCTGGACTTGTATGTCTATTTCCTTTGCCAAATTAGGGATGTGTTCTTTCATTATTTTTCAAATAAGTTTTCAATTTCTTGCTCTTCCTCTTGTCCTTCCAGCATCCATATGATTTGGATGTTAGCACTTTTGGAGATGTCCCAGAGTCTTATACTCTCCTTGTTTTGTTTTTTAAGATTTTATTTATTTATTTTTAGAGAGGGAAGGGAGGGAGAAAGAGAGAGAGAAACATCAATGTGCGGTTGCTGAGGGCCATGGCCTGCAACCCATCTCCTTGTTTTTTTGAATTCTTGTTTCTTTGTTCTGTTCGGGTTGAATGTTTATTTCTTCCTTATGTTCCAAATCGTTGATTTGATTCCTGGATTTCTTCCCTTCACTGTTGGTGTCCTGTGCATTTTTCTTTATTTCACTTAGTGTAGCCTTCATTTCCTCCCTTATCTTTTTACTGTATTCAGTGAGATCACTGAACATCCTGATCACCAGAGTTTTGGAGTCTGAGTCTGACAGGTTGCCTATCTCCACACTGTTTAGTTATTTTCTGGGGTTCTGTTTTATTCCTTTATTTTAGCAATATTTCTTTGTCACCTCAATTTAGCAGCTTCCCTGTGTCTGTGTAGTAGATAGAGCTGCTTTGACTCCCTGTCTTAGCACACCAGTTAAGTTATATGGGGCCAAGCCTTGGGTATTTGCCAGGGCAGGCAGCTGGCTCACTGCTTTGTTGTTCCATGTGCTGGGGAGGGATCAAAGAGGGAATAATGCTGCTGCTGGCTAAGTTCCGGTGGCTTGCCTAGCACTTACCCCATTTCCAGCCACTTCACCTTTTCCTGTGTGTGACTGGCACCCCTCCAGCTGCTGCCCTGGTTGTGGTTCCCAGAGTGATTGGGTTTGCATATGTTCTGGGCTATCTTGAGAAACTGACAGTTGCTTCTGCTGCCCCAACCCACACTGGTTTTTACAGCCAGAAGTTATGAGACTTTATCTTTCCCCCACTGGAACCCTGGGCCACACAGTCTGCCTTGGGGCTGGGATCACTGGCTCAAAAGGTATCTCCCTAATTTTTATCCACCACACATGAATGTGGGACTACCCATTCCACTCTCCGCCACCACCACATCGTGGCCACCACCACATCGTGGCCACCACACCACATCCTCTCTGCCCTGGATCCCCAGCTCCACCCCTCCTACCTGTCTGGGTGAATCTAGCTTCTTTAAGTCCTTGGTTGTCGGACTTCTGTACAGTTCAATTTTCTGGCAGCTGTGGGTGTTTTTCATTTTTAAATTAGCTGTGATCCTTCTTATGGTTGTGCAAGGAGGTAAAGCATGTCTACTTATCCCCCCCGTCTTGACTGGAAGTTTCCAAATAAGAGATTCTTAAACAGTCTTCAGTATTTACCTGGTGTGGGTCACTAGTTTCCTGGGTCCTCCTTTTCTCATTAAGGAAGCCCTTATATCATTAAGCAGTTAGGAGATGCAAGAGGTTTGTCTAACAAAGATCCCTGTTCTGGCTGTGCTCAGAAGAGGCAAAAATGTGCTGCTCTGGTTATCATTATTGATCCAATATACCATCCACTAGAAGGCTGTGATACATGTGTGGGCTGGAATACTAATCAACCACTAAAAAAATTATATGAAAGACTCCAGTTGACATGTGAAGATATTTGTCATATATAGTTGAGTGGGGGTGGGCAGGGGAGAAGCCTAGATAACACTAGTGTACAGTGAGATTCAATTTTTGAAGAAATCAAATATGTATACTTGTGTTTGCGTGCAACTGTGGTGTATCTTTAAGTCGTGAAGAGTAGATATGAAAATACTTTCAATAGTTATTTGGGGGAGTACTAGGTAATTATCATTATCCTTTTGCTTAGCTGCAGTTTAAACTTCAACATGTACTTACCATGTAAAAGTGTGTTGTGAAAAATACACAAAAACCTCTGCTTGTAACACACTGGAAATAGAGCAAAGCAGCAGGCTCCCATGGAGCACAGCCCTCAGGGCCTTCGTCATATTGTATTCTCTTCATCTTATGCAAAGGGGACCCCTTAGTATCCTCAATCCACCCCATTCCTATCCTGGTGCTTATCAAAAATATGCACTATGATAGGCAAGGAGAAAAGACCAATCCCTGTGTCCCATCAGAAAAGGCTGAGGGGTTCCAGATGAGCCAACTAGGCCAGGCCTTTTCTCTATGCCTTTTACGTTGTTTCTTCCCAAGACCTCTGAGTTCAGGAGCTAGTCGCTATAATGCTTGTATAGACTCTAGAATTCTGTTTGTACAACTTAAACCTGACTTTAGTCTCTGCCTTCTTTATGTTTCACTTCCTATTAACAAATGGTGATGCCATTTTCTCATCCAGGAAACAAAGAGATTTTTCTAAGTGTCCCTGCACTTGTTCCTTACCCTGTCCCCTTCTAGCTGGACTCCAGATGAGAAATGTTAACCAATATGGAAATATTAACCAGGTCCAAAATATTGCCTTTCTTATATATAAGAAAATTATATAAATTCCAGATTATATAAAGCCTTCTCAGTTTCCAGCAAAGTATCTGAAGACCTCATGGTAGAGATGTGCTGTCCGAGCCCCCTGAATGTCCCTCTTCCACATGAAAACATGTTGGGGGAGTTCTCCTCTCTGAAGTATTCCTTTCCCACAGGCAATGACCTTTGTCACTTTTCGGTTGCCTTTCCAGTTCCAGATTATATTATGTCCCCTAGCAAATCTGTAAAATTTCCCTTTTTAGAAATGTTTCAGGTTGAGGAGGTTTTTTAAAGCCATGGTACTACTGATGACCAATAGATTCACTTCTCAGCATCTTTTTGACTTCTCTTCAAGGGAGTGGAAGGCTAGAGAATATTTAGTAGCTAAAGGCCCAAATATTGAGGGATTGGGCCAATGTTCTTTTCTTTCCAAGGTTTATTTCCCTACTTCTGGAATATCTTTTCCATATTGTTTCATACCTTGGGTTTAACGTTGGTATTCTCAAACCAGAGCTGAAAAGTGAAATACATAGAGTCAACCCCCAAAACCTATGTCAGTGGGAGCCATGGAGTGCAGAGGAGCCCCCATTCTAAACTAGGCTGAGTTTAATCACTACCCTCCACTGGGTCTCTTGCTGCTTCGAGTCATCATGGGCCACTGCTGCTGCTCTCAGGGAAACACTCTTGAGTGACAAAATGGTCAAAAATAGCTACAGAAAGGCTGAAAAGGAGGAGAAGCAAAGGGCATGGAGAGAGATGCAGCCAGGACAAAATGCCAAGGGCAGGAGCACCTTCCAAAGGCACCACACCTTAGGTATAGGGGACAGCTCCTGATGTGAGTGATTCATTAGTTGGGCAAATGAGTCACATAAAAGGCTCCATTCCAAGCATCAAGACTTTGTGATCCTGACACATGGATAAACTTACAGATCAATGGAATGGAACTGAGAATCCAGAAACAAACCCATGTGTCTATGCTCAATTGATTTTAGACAAGGTTGCCAAGGCAATTCAATGGAGAAAGACCTGGTTGTTTTTTCTTTTTTTTTTTTTTTTTCAACAAATGACCCTAATACAAAAGGATAGCTGTATGCTAAGGATCCTACACTATAGGCAAAAATTAACTCAAAATAGATCAAAGACCTAAATATAAGAGCTAAAACTATAAAACCATTAGAAAATTACAGGGCTAAATCTTCATGATCTTAGATTTGGCAATGAATCCTTAAGTATAACACTAAAAGTATAAATCCCAAAAGAAAAAAAAAACACATAAATTGAACATCTAACTTATCAACTTTTGTGCTTCAAAGGAGACATTTGAGAAAGCAAAAAGACAACCTAAAGAATAGGAAAAAATATTTGAAAATTATATAACTAATAAGGGACTTTTATCCAGAATACATAGAGTTATTTCAAGTCAGTAATAAATAGCCAAATAACCAAACTTAAAAATGAACAAACGATCTGAATATATACTTCTCCAAGGAAGATATACAAATAGCCCGTGAAAAGATGCTTCATACTTACAGTCATTGGGAAAATGCAAATCAAATCCACAATGAGACCAGGGTGAAAGGGTAGAACATGAGAGTACTATGTTTTGTCCTGTATAAAAATGTATATACACTCCTGTATATAATATGCACCCATGTTTTTGGCCCAAACTTTCAGAAAAAACATTTTAATTTTAATTTTTAATTCAATTATTTATTTATTTATTTATATTTAGAAACAAAACCAATTATCATATTCCAGGGTATTATTTTGCATATGGATATTGTTACTGCTTTCTAAAGTTATACTTTTAATGCATACACATAAATAAAATAATTAAAAACATTTATATAGATACAGAATTAGTACTGCCCATTTATAACATACATTCTTATTTTTCCCTCAAAAATTTGGGCAAAAAAGTACACATGATACAGGGCAAAATATGATAACTTAGAAACTCCTAACATTTCTTTCTCTTGTGCATCCTCCTTCCTAGTCCCTGAGAAGTAAGTGAAGTAATGCATCCTGATTTTTAAAAGAATCAGTTTCTGCCTTTTTTTTAATAGTTTTACCACATTTTAGTACATCCCTATGCAATAAGTTTTGCTACACAATAGTCTCATCTTGCCTCTATCTGTACTTTATATGAAAGAGGCCAAACTATATGCATTCTTTTGTGATAATTGTTTTTAACTTTTAAAATTGACTTTGATTTGACAGAGAAACGTTGATTTGTTGTTCCACATATTTATGCATTCATTCATTCCTTCTGGTATATGCCCTGACTGGGGATCAAACCTGAACCTTGGATATTGCTTTAACCAACAGAACTACCTGGCCATGGCTGTGATAAATTTCTTTTGCTTAACATTGTTTGTGAGATTTATCACTTTTAATGAATGTAGTTGTAGTTCACTTGTTACTACTGCTGTACAGAATCCCATCTTATGACTATATCATAATTTGGGGGTTATCATGAACATCCTTTTATTTGGCCCCTGGTCCACCTGTAGAATAGTTTCTTATAGGTACATGAGTTGGCAAAATCCTAAAATGCCTCCCAATATTTCCCTCCTCCCTAGGACTGTGATTGTAAGGAGACAGCACACCCACAATGATGTTAAATTACGTGGCAAAAAAAGATTTTGTGTATGTAATTAAGGTTACTAATCAGTTGGCTCTGAGTAATTGAAAAGGCAACTTGTCCCTGGGGACTCTTCTAACCACATGAGCCCTTTAAAAGCAGAGGGGCTTTTTCAGGCTGGTCACTGGAGAAGTCAGAGAGGTTTGAAGCAGGAGAAAGATTTGATGTTCTGCTGCTGGCCAAAGGGACTGACTCTCTTTCCTCACTCATAGCAAACAAGGCAATGGAGACCTCAGTCCTCCAACCACAGGAACAGAATCATGCCAACAATTTTGATGAACTTCGATGTGGATTGTTTCCCAACACTCCAGATAAGAGCATAGGCCTGCTGTCATGTTGACTTTGGTCTTGTGAGAGCTTAAGCAGAGAACCCAGTCAAGCCCATAAGACTTCTGACCTATAGAACTATGAGATAATAAATGTGTAATATTTTAAGCTGCAAAAAAGAAAAAAAAAACCTCATCCAGAGATACCATTTAACACCCACGTGGATGGCTATAATAAAAAAGGTAATAACAAGTGTTTGCAAGGATGTGGAATAATTAGAAGCCTGTACACTGCTGGTAGGAATGTAAAATGATCCAGTCACTTTGGAAAAACAGTCTGGCAGCTCCTTATAGGAGTAAAGCAAAGAATCATATGATCCAGCAATTCTATACCTACCTCTGTAGATGTAGAGCTATATCCAAGTACCCAAGAGGGTTTGAACAAAAACTTGTACTTGAATGTTCACAGTAGCAAGAACAATAGCCCAAAGGTGGAAGCAACCCAAATGTCCATCAAGGGATGAAGATAAATAAAATGTGGTCTATTTAAAATTGACTTTGATTTGAGAAACATTGATTTGTTGTTCCACATATTTATGCATTCATTCATTCCTTCTTGTATATGCCCTGACGGGGGATCAAACCTGAACCTTGAAATGTTAATGAAATGTTATTCAGCAACAAAAAGAAATCATAGGGGTCGTGAAAGATTTGGGAGTGATCAAGACTAAAGAGGTGACCATAAAAGGCAGTAACACCCACTGAGTTATCTTCGGCAGCACTTGGATGGGATTGCATGCAAAAGGAAGTTCCTCACAGCATGAGACTACATAGGTTTATGGCCAGGGGGCCACCATCCTGAAGGTAAAGGATATCTAGGGGCCACAAGTATGCATAGGTGTTAGGTGAAGTTGCTCAGCACCAAGACAGGGAGTCTTTGGGTAAGAGAGCTCTGAGGGCCGTAGCAGCTTGGGACCTCAAAACCACATCTTATCGATGGACAGCAGATGCTAAGGGTAGTTTCCCAGGGTATGCAAAGCAGGCAATCCATAAATGGCTAAAAATCTGCTTGTCTGATTATTCTTAAAACAACTGAAGGTGTAAAATTTTTAGTGTGGCACCAGTGAGCTTTTGAACTACTGTTCTCAGCTTGCCTTGAAGAAATAAACAACCTTGGGCCATCTTTGGTTTGTTTCCATAGTAGGAAGGAAGCACTGATAACTGCTACGACGTGGATAAACCTTGAAAATAGGTCTGGCCAAGATGGAGGCATAGGTAGACACACTGTGCCTCCTCGCACAACCCAAATAAGGACAACAATAATTTACAAACAAAATAACAACCAGAGCTGACAGAAAATTGAACTGTATGGAAGTCCAAAAACCAAGGAGCTAAAATAGACACATTCATCCAGACCGGTAGGCGGGGCGGGGTCAGCTGGCCTGCCAGGTGAAGAGGGGTCGAGACACAAAAAGTGGTAGCACTGGGTATGCAAGGAATCCTGGGCATGCAAGATGGCAGCAGGTGGACCCTGGGCACGTAGGCAGTGGCTGGCAGACCACGGATGCAGGGTGGCAATGGGCAGACCCAGTGAGGCAGCAGTTGTGAAGCAAGGCACTGCGCTCAAGGCAGCTGGCTGACCAGGCAGTCCCACATTCGCACACAGATAAACCAGGCAAAACTGGGGAGCGGGACAGACTGCGCAACCCAGGGTCCCAGCTCAGGGAAATGAGACCTCGAAACATCGATTGAAAACACCTGTGGGGATTGAGGTGCAGGGAGAGACTCCCAGCCTCACAGGAGAGTTTGTTGGAGAGATCTACAGGGTCTTAGAATGTGCACAAGCCCACCCACATGGGAATCAGTGCCAGAAGGGCCCAGTTTGCTTGGGGAAGTGGCGGAGGGCACTGGGATCTGACAGAGAGTGGAGCAGGCACCATTGTTCCCTCTGGGACTCCACCCTCACATACAGAGTCACAACCCAGCAACTGGGTTGCCCCACTCTGGGGAATACCTAAGGCTCTGCCCCTCATACCTAACAGGTGCGACAAGACCAAAAAAAAAAAAAGGCCCAAACAGAAGAACAGATCAAAGCTCCACAGCAAATACAACTAAGCAACCAAGAGATAGCCAACCTATCAGATGCACAGTTCTAAGCACTGGTGATCAGGATGCTCACAGAACTGGTTGAATTTAGTCACAAATTAGATGAAAAAATGAAGGCTACACTAAGTGAGATTAAGAAAAATGCACAGGGAACCAATAGTGATGGGAAGGAAACTGGGACTCAAATCAATGGAGCAAACCAGAAGGAAGAAAGAAACAACCAAACAGAAAAGAATGAAGAAACAAGAATTCAAAAAAATGAGGACAGGCTTAGGAACCTCAAGGACATCTTTAAACATTCCAACATCTGAATTATAGGGGTACAAGAAAGGGAAGAGAAAGAGCAACAAGTGGAAAAGTTATTTGAACAAATAATAAAGGAGAACTTCCCCCATCTGGCAAAGGAAATAGACTGCCAGGAAGTGCAGGAAGCTCAGAGAGTCCCAAAGAAGTTGGACCCAAGGAGGAACACACCAAGGCACATCATAATTACATTAGCCAATATAAAAATGAAGGAGAGAATCCTAGAAGCAGCAAGAAATAAGGAGACAGTAACCTACAAAGGAGTTCCCATGAGACTGTCAGCTGATTTCTCAAAAGAGACCTTGCTGGCAAGAAGGGGCTGGAAAGAAGTATTCCAAGTCATGAAAGGCAAAGACCTACATCCAAGATTGCTCTATCCAGCAAAACTTTCATTTAGAATGGAAGGGCAGATAAAGTGCTTCTCAGATAAGCTCAAGTTCAAGGAGTTCATCATCATTGAGCCCTTATTTTGTGAAATGTTAAAGGGAATTTTCTAAGAAAAAGAAGATAAGAAATATGTACAGTAAAATAACAGCAAACTCACAGTTAGTAACAACCACACCTAAAACAAAAACAAAAACAAAATAAGCAAACAACTAGAACAGAAAAAGAACCACAGAAATGGAGATCACATGGAGGGTTAGCAACAGGGGAGTGGGAGGAGGAGAGAGGGGGGAAGGTACAGAGAATAAATAGCATAGATGGTAGGTAGAAAATAGACAGGTGGAGGGTAAGAATAGTATGGGAAAATAGAAGCTAAAGAACTTATGACACATGGACATGAACTAAAGGGGGGGAATGTGGGTGGGAGGGGGTGTGCAGGGTGGAGGGGAGTGAAGGGGGGGAAATGGGACAACTGTAATAGCATAATCAATAAAATATCTTTTTTTAAAAACTTGAAAACAGACAAAGTGAAATAATCTAGTCACAAAAGGCCACATATTGTATGAGTCCATATGAAATGTACAGAATGGGCAAATCCAAAGACAGAAAATATTTACTGGTTGCCAGGTGCTGGGGTGGGGGTGAAAAGATGGAGGTGATAGAGGGTATGGGGGTTTTTGGAGGGGGAAGGAGAATGTTCCAAATGTGACAGTGGTGATGTTTACACAAATCTGTGAATACATGAAAAGCCATTGAACTGTACTCTTTAAATGTGTGAATTGTGTGGATGTAAATTATATCTCAATAAAGTGTTCCAAAACAAAAAAGCTCAGGAGTAAAAAAGCCCCACTCGCTCCCACCCCCCAGAATGGCCCTTTCACGGACAAGTCACCACCACCATTCAACAGGCACCAGGGCTGGTACAGTCACTAGGTCTGAATTTTCCAATGATGAGAACATTGTACCTGCGTTGATGAGTAATAACAGAGCACATATATTCTTTTGTAATTCAAACTTACACAAAACTTTGAGGAAATTTGCAGGAATAACATAAAGAACTCCCATATAACCTTCACTAAGTTCACCACTGTTAGCATTTTGCCTCATGTGATTTATACCTCCATAGGTAGGTAGGTAGATGATAGATAGATAGATAGACCTATCTATATTTATATATCTCCAGAACTTTTTTCAGAACTAGTTGGAAATACTCTCTTAGCCTTAAATGCTGTCACATGAACTCAGAACAAGAACATTCTCTTGTATATTAAAAATTCAGGATTTAGCATTGATAAATTACTGTTATTACACATTTTATCAATTGTTTTGATAACTTCCTTGTGGCATTCCCCCACCCTCACCCCATCCATGATCCAATCCAGGACCACACAGTGCACTAGTCTTTCACATTTCTTTAGGCACCTTTAGTCTTCAGCTGGTGCCCACCCTTTTTTGTCTTTTATAATATCAGTTTCTAGAAGAGCATGGGTCCATGGTTCTGTAGAATGCTCTTGGTTTTGGTCTGTCTGACACGTCCTCATGAAAAGATTTGGTTTTGCATTTTTAGCAGATATTGAATAATGTTGATATATTGTTCACCATCAGGAGTATTCAATATGGCCAAAAATAACAGGTCTTCATCCCTGGAACCTGTAAATGCTATCTCATATGGAAAAAGGGTCTTTGTAGTTGTGATGAAGTTGAGGATCTTGAGATGGGAAGATTACCCTGGATAATTCAGGCGGGCTCCAAGTGCACCCATTCGAACCCTCATTGGAAGGAGACGGAGGGATATTTCACACTGACAAAGGAGGAGGAGGGGATGTGAACACAGAGGCAGAGGCTACAATGAGGTGGACACAAGCTAGGGGACACTGGCTGCACCAGAAGCTGGAAGAGGCAAGGCACAAGTTCCCCTTGAGAGCTCTGGAAGGAGCAGGGCCCTGTGGACACCCTAATTTGGGGCCACTGATACTGATTTAAGGCTTCTGGTCTCCAGAACCATGAGAGAATAAATGTTTGTTGTTTTAAGCCACCCAGTTTGTGGTAATTTTTACAGCAACCATGGGAAACTAATACAGCAGAAATAGTGCGGAAACAGCACAGAAATACTACTGCATCCTTCTAACTGCAGCATTTCAGGAGGCCCCTGATGTTGGTCTGTCCCAACTGCCATTGTGTGAATGCTGGTCACTTAGCTAAGGAGATGTCTTCCAGATTTCTCCACCGAAGGTTACTATTTATCCCTTTTAAATTAATAAATAATGCGTGGGGGGGTACTTTGAGACTATGTAAATGTACTGTTTGCATTCATACTTTTCCCAACTAGTTTTAGTGTCTAATCTATCTAATTAATTATTACTGTGGTGGTTGCAACTGGTGACTTTCTAAATCTAACTAATTATAAATTTATTGGTTGGCATTAGACTGTAAGAAATCACGTTCCTTCTCCACATTTGTTTGTTTATTCATTTCTATTAATATAGACTCATAGATTACCATTTTATTCAAATGGTTACAATCCATTACAATCAATGTTTATTTTCATGTTCAGATTATCCTGGATTTGGTCAGTGGGGGCCCTTTCAAGTAGACTTGTGTGTCCTTTAGTCTTCTTTTCTTCCTCTCTCTCTTTGCTCCCCACCCCTATGCTGTGTCCTTTTGACATGTTTGTTCCAATCACTTTTTTCTACCACAAAAAAATGTATTTTAGACTCATCCCATACTTTCCCTTCCCCAGCCCTCTGAGCTGCCATTTCTTCAAGGAACCTGGGCTTCAATCAGTGGGGAAAGGTGTTTAGAAACCAAAATCTGGGCAGTGGGTGAACACATATATTCTCAAAAGATTCCATTTAACACAGGCTTTTGCTGATGCATTGACTGTTAGAGCTGAGGAAAACGGCTGATGAGGTCTTATAGTCAGCTTTCCAAGTTGTGTCTGGAGCTCTGTTTCCACGGTGTTGTCCCAGGAGTCCTCACACAAAGGGGATGGGTCGGAGCAGGAAGAGCTCTGCCGTTGGTTGAACTGTGCTCCCCCCATTCATGTAAGTCCTGCCCCCACAGTACTTCAGATTATGAATTTATTTGAAGATGAGGTCTTTACATAGGTAATCAAGTTAAGATGAAGTCTTGGGGTGGGCCATACTCTAATATAATTGGTGGCCTTATAAAAAGGGGAAATGTGGACAAAGAGATATGCTTAGAGGAAATACAGTGTGAATGGAGAAGATGCCATCCACAAGCAAGGGGCCTGGAGCTGGAACAGATCCTTCCCTCATAGGTCTCAGTAGGAACCAACTCCACTATCACTTGACAAGTGTTATATGACACACTGACAACACATTGACTAAGGATATAATGACCTCCAGAACAGTCAGATGATATGTTTCTGTTGTTTGCAGAACTTTGTTATGGGAGTCCCAGCTGGCTTCTTGGACCCCTCCCCATCCCTCAACTGAAATGCTTCCACTTTGCTTTGATGGTCATTTTGTTTGAAAAACAATATCTGTTGTTTTAAAACAAAAGTTTAGAAATTCTTTGTTCCTACCCACACCTTGCCTGTTTCACAGATGAAAATGCTGACGTCCACAGAAATGATTTCTTTGCCATCTCAAAACCCTTTCCTGTGACCCACATTTTGCTTTCTTGGAGGTTGGAGCAGAAAGCGAAGGAAGGAGAGCAGGGTGGCTGGACCAGTGTCTCTGTGAGGCTGCGCCACAGCTAGTGAAGAAGGATCATTACTGCTTCGGCTCTGAAAATTTGGAAGGCAAGTGGGATGCTGTTGTGCTGCTGCATGTGATACAACATATGCCATGTACAGCTTAGTGCTGGATGTACTTCCGTGGCCATTTGTTCCCGGAACACCCCTGTGACCTAGGACATGTCTAGGAGGGCTGGTTGCTAGGTTTCTGGACACTGTCCACCTCCACATGTTCTGAAGTAGCCATTAGAAGATTGCAAATTTCATTGTGTCCTTCCCCCTTCCCCCTCCACCTCTCCATTATTCTCTTTAAGTCTTTCTTGCCCTATGTTCTGGTGTATTTTTGATGCATACAAGCAAATACACATCTGGTGCTTTGGGCTTTACAAAGCTCTGGGTCCAACCAGTGTTGCCAAAGATGGGATCATGTCTTCTCTAGTAGCTGTTCACAAGTTTCTTATGTCATTTCTCCCTTCTTGGTAAGAAAAGCTCACAACAACTAAAGTTTAAGTTGTCATAGGTTATTAATAGAATGAGCTAGCTTAAAAGATTTTTGTTTGGGGAACCCACAATGCCCCTGCTTTTTGTACTGACTCCATCCCAAGCCTGGATGCCAAGCCTGCTATTAACACTCAAAGTGTCCTTGTTTTGATGACTTTTAGCAGAATCATCATTGGGTTTCACCCTGGTGCTTATTCTGTGTTCCTGATAGAAAGTGTGGAAATGCCTCTACCTCTGGAACAAAGAGGATCAGATCACATGGCACCCTTTTCCTCCTGCAAATACTGTTATAACAAATGGGTACAGCTGGGTCCCAATACAACTTTTTCTACAAAAATAGACCGGGGACAGATTTGACCCATGAGCTAAACAGTACTGTCCTGTGTTGACAAGTCACTTCTTCTCTCTGAGCCTTAGTGTGTTCACCTGGATATTACCCAAACATTCCTGTCAACTTCCAACTTGTAGGTCCCCAGTAGAGTCATTGGAACAATTTGTCTGGAATCCCCACTTACCCTGGGATGGGACATCAGCTCTCTCTTACTGTGTCCCCTGTAGTCTAAATGGATGTGTATGTGTGTGCATATAGACACATCATTTATACATGCATGTATATATCAATAGAAATAAACAATCCCACAATCCCTCTAATCCCTTATCTACCCACTGCTCAGTGGGTACTCCCTGAAAAGCTCTACCAGGCAGCTGTGGGTGCCATGACTGAATTTCTCCACACAGGTACCAATCACAGTGCCCTCCACAGCCTAGACCTCTACCCTTGACCTGTGCCTGTGTCACTCCTGGGAGAGTTCATCCCATGTCTTCCTGTCTCCCCAGTGGGCTTGAGACTCTGACCCTCACAGCACTACTGCTTGGTCCTGAAGCTGTGCTTCTTTTCTTTTGCCCCCAGCCCCCTGGAAAAGAAGCCTTGGCACCATCAGGGACAATGGAGATATTTCTTCCTCACACCACACCTAGTGTTCAAACTGTTGCATCTTTTCCTACACCAAGGAAACTCTCTATTTAGAAATTTCCCTCCAGTCTCATTCCCCAGAGATTTCCCTGCAATCTCTTTCTCCCAAGTCATTCAGACACTTGAATCTCACTTGTGGCTTAATTTTTTTTTTTCAGTAGAATCCCAGGAAAACAAAGAGATTTGGCTGGCCACCAGTTTATGTACTCCTGAGAAACTGTTTACAATCAAGGTAGTCTTGTCTGACCTGAGCACACAGAGGCTCCCTGAATGTCAACAGCCAATGCCCCAGCCCACCAAGCATACCTCAGGTTATCCAAGAGACCCCCAACATCACAGAAAATGAGGAGCTCTCCTCTCTTATATCCCAGGATCCTGCAACTTTTCCCAAGACCATGCCCCTGGCTTTCTAGCAATAACAAGCAAAAGAAAACAGCCAAGAACTGGGAAGACTCCTAGCTGTACTAACTGGTGTAATCAGAAAAAAGGTATAGCTCATGCAATTTCAAAACATTCTGCTGAATCAAGAAACAGATATTTGGAAGTTTAACATATTCCAAGTTTTGGCTGATCCCAATAATTAGACCTGGATCAGTTTCACCTGAAGCAAGAGAATTACAGGTCCTGGAAGAGCAAATGCAGAGCCATGTGATTCTGTAACTCATGGAAAACATTATTTTCCAGCAAGGCAGCTTCTTCAGACCAGCACTCAGATGATGCCCAGGGCTTTATCCACACAGAGGGACTTTACACAGCTAACATAACCACTCTCCCAAGCAGAAGCCATCACACACTCTTCCCACTTACACACACTTAGGTGCTCAGATTTAATGCAGCCTGCCAGGTAACAAGAACACCTTCTTACCTTTATATGTGCCAAAGTATTCCATAGGCCACAAAATGTAGTCAACCCTTGAACAACACAACCTTGAATCTAGCCAGTCCTATTATATGTGGGTTTTCATTCACCCATGTAGTTCAAACCCACATTGTTGAAGGGTCAACTCTGTGGTTGCAAATCCACGTCTGTAGAAGACCAACTGTAGTTATAGGGGATTTTCAACTGCCCAGGGGGCCAGTGCTTCTAACCCCCACCTAGTTAAAGGGTCAACTGAAAGTACAGTGAAACTATCCCCTCTCTGTCTTCTAAGTTATTATTCTTTTCTGTTACAACTGCTGCCCCCATAACTCTCCACCAAACAACAAAACCCAGGCACCTTGTCAACTGTGTTTGTTCTCACAAAGAATACTAACGAGACATCTTGAAAAAAGAAAACACGGAGATTGGCCATATCACTTATCTACTGCTGTGAAAAACCATCCCAAGAGTTAGTGGATTAAAATGACAATGATTTACTATTTCTCTTGATGTGGAAGTTTGGTTTCTCTGCTGGCTCACCTGGGCTCATTCATGTGGCTGTGTTCCACTGGAAGGTCATCTGAGCCAGGAGGTCCAAGAGCAACTCCCACACAAGTCCGTCAGATACCACTGGCTCTTAACTAGGACATTTCAGTTCTCTTCCATGAGGCCTGTCATCCTCCAGAGGGTTGACTGGCTTCCTTATATGGTGGTCACAGGGCAGTGCCCCCAGATGGCAAAAGCAGAAGCTCAAAAGCCTTTTAAACCTAGCCGTGGAGGTTTCATAACCCACTTCTGATGCAGTCTATTGACCAAAGCAAGTCACTTGTCATGCCTAATATTTAAGGGGAAAGGAAAGAGATTCCTCTACCTGACAGGAGTAGCAAACTCCATTCACAAGAGATCATGGGATAAACTGTTGCTGCATCGTTTTTTTAAATTTTTTATTTATTGATTTTAGAGAGAGAAACATTGATTTGTTGTTCCACTCATATACATTCATTGGTTGATTCTTATATGTGCCTTGACTGGAGATCAAACCCACAACCTTGGCATATTGGGATGATGCTCTGACCAAGTGAGGTGCCCAGCCAGAGCATGCTGTAGCATCTCTGAAAACATCTGGAGTAACAACACAGGTGTGAAGTCCCCCTGAAGAGTTCTGGTCATATGAGGAAGGCCGTGTGGGGAAGGTTTATAGGCTTCTGTAGACAAACAACTCCTCTGTCGATAAAACACCTCTCTACTAGTTAGGACTATCTAGGCCGTAAGTGACGGAAACCCTATTCAAACAAGCTTCGGACCAAAGGGGAGACATTGCAGAGATCATGCATCCATGGAAGGAACGTGGCAGGCCCTGGCAACATTAAAACCAGAGGCTCAATACTCTGGGATTCTTAGTCTCTCCTTTCCATTCCTCTGACCACCTGGTTTCCTTCCTCTCTCTAGTTATAGAAACCTCTCTCCAGATATGGCTGCCAACCAACTCCTGGATTTTACAATTATTGGAGAGAAATAGACCCTTAACTTCTTGCTAGTTTCAAGTTAAAAAACACTAGGGAAAGAACTCATAAACCAATGAGTCAGGGGCACATCCATAGACCAATGAATCATGGTCAGGGACAGAGTTCTGTGAGCACATAAACCATGTTGATGGAGGAGACCAGGGGCATCCCAGAGGGAAGAAGTGAGATGCTGAGCAGGCAAAACCATGACCCCTAGATGCAATGCAAAGTGCTGGTTAGGGGAGTGAGGTCCGGAGTCAGACTGCCTGGACTGATGCCCCACTTCCATCACACTTTAGCTGGGTGTCCCTAAGCAAGTTACTAAATCTGTGCCTCTATTTCCTAATCTGTGACATGGCTGTTGTTGTCCCCATACAGTTGTAAGGATAAAAATGGGTTAACATATACAAAACTCCTGAACAATGCCTGATTCCATAGCATGTGCTCACAGTTACTATGAAAAGGAGGAACCAATTTCATTACACTAATTACATTTATATGATACAAGATAATATATAGAAGGTCAGAAAAGTTTTTATTTTCTGGTAACTGAAACGATTAATTTGGGGGGAAATGTATATTAAGGGTCTTTTTTCTACAGCAGTCCCCCTTTATTCATGGTTCCACTTCCCACAGTTTTAGTTACCCGTGGTCAACCAAGGTCCAAAACTATTAAACGGGAAATCCCAGAATTAAAGAATTCCTAAGTTTTAAATTGTGTGCCATTCTGAGTAGTACGGTGAAATCTTGAGACATCCCACTCCATCCAACCTGGGCAAGTAATTCCTTTGTAGAGCATCTCCACACGGTACCCACTCCCCACCCACTTGTCCTACAGTAGCTTCTCCAGTGTTCACTCAGATCAATGTAATTGTGATCAGGTAACCCTGTAGTAGCCTGACACTGCCTCATAATGCTACCTCATTCACCCCACATCATCTCGTCACATCATTGCGTCCTCTCACATCGTCACAAGAAGTAGGGCGAGTACAGTATAATAAAATATCTTGAGAGAGATACCATGTTGACATAACTTTAATTCTGGTATATTGTTATAATTGTTCTATTTTATTAGTTCCTGCTATTAATCTCTTGCTGTGCCTAATTTATAAGGTAAACTTTATCATGTGAATATACATACTGGAAAAAATATAGTATATGTAGGGTTTGGAACTATGTACAGTTTTGGGCATCCACGAGGGTCTTGGAACATATTCCCTGCACATAAGGAGGGACTACTGTATTTCAGAATTGCTTTCTGAGAGTTCATGGGGGGACATTTACTCTTTTATTTGTTTAACAAATACATTCAGAGTGCCTGCCAGGTGCCAGTTGCTCTCTGGGCGCAGGGCAGACTGCACTAGGGAAATGGGGCAGACGGCCTGCCCTCAGGGACCTGGACCTAGTGGTGGACTACCCACCTCACTTAACATAAAAATGGTTTTTTCTAGAAAAACCAAACAACCTCAGGCCAAAGACGGCGGTGTCAAATCATGGCAATTTCCATAATATGCGCAGAACATGGCCTACACTAGACTTCGTGCTGTACACCACAGCAAACGCTTACTTCTGGCCTATTCAGGAATAGTTATTTTCTCCAGCCCCCTAAATCCCATCAACCTCCATCCCCAAACAATCACCCAGAAATTCACAAAATTAGTGCAGTTCATTCCACTATGGGTCAAAGGAAGCGAGAGAAAATTCCTGAGCTCTCCCTGAGGCAAACACCACAGGCTTTAAGCTGCGCTCAGGTACCAGTTTCACGGGGAATGTGGCCTCTTGACTTTTTTCACTCACTGTTACATAGTTAATACCCATTTCTCCACTCCAGTACCAGAATAAATTGTTCCTGAATCATACTGGGGGATGGGGGGAACTTCACCTCTAAAAGAGATGGCTCTTTTACCAGCACCCCTGTTTACCATCCTGGCTAGGTCAGAGAGGCCTCAGAAGGGGCTGGCCAGTGTGGTCTAGACGCACACAGGACCCACACAACCACTCTGGGCCCTCGGGACAGACAGCTGAATGAGGTCGGATGTTCACCCTTTCAGAAAAATATTTGAACACAGCTGTTCCCCTCCTTCCTGCCACCCATGTGGTTGTGTTTTTAAATATGGCTTGAACTTGAAGCAGTTTCCATTTATAAAAATTCTTTAGGAAAATTCTCTTTCCAATAACAATATTCCCATGTGTGCCCTTTGCTTCTGATATTTTCCTTATAAATGAATCTGCTGAAACAGAGTCCTCCTGTCTTTTGGGTTTTTTGTGCATGCTCCCACTGTTTGTTTCTGGGACCTCGTGCTCCAGCACAAGAACCCAAAGAGCACAGGCTGCCCACTCTGCACTCCTAGGAGCCAGTCCTCCATGATTCTGAAGGTCTGTGCTGGCCCCAGGTGGGGTGTGCAGTGGCGTCCACACAGCCATAGGCGCAGGGCCACTGGCTCCCTGCAGGGGCCTTGGGCCTTTGGTCACCAGACACATCACACATTCCTTGTCCTGTTTCTCTCCACAGCCTTTCACCCTGGAAAAAGAGAAGACAGGCCACCTGAGTAGTTTCTGTCCCCAAATATCGGGTATCTCTGGGCTGGCCAATGACCCCACTGCAGTGGTTCCCAAACTTGGTGGGACCATGGAATCATCTTTCAAGGGCTCCAGGAGGGCCTTGTCTGTACCACTCAGGGAAGGCTCTGCAGGTAGCACCCTAACAGGAGTAGTTTGGGAAGTTCTTTGGGTGACTTTAATGTGCCAATAAAGCTGAGAATCACTGCTTTAGGGGACACCCCACTGTGCCCCACCCCCAGAATGCAAGGTACCAGATTGGAGCCCAAAGTGGAATGGGTGTCTGCCAACAACTGTTTCCATAAACTGATAAATTCTGTAAGAATTTGACAGTCAGGACAGACTTCTCTTCTGTGCAGGCATTTTCTGTCTGCCACATGGGAATTGGAGTCAAGTTAACTCCAAATGGTCTTATCACAAGAATTGTAGATCGCTCACTTCCAAAAGGGGGACTCCCTCTCAAGCTTAGATTTGAGGATATCACAGGGATACCCCACTTCTGGTCATTACAAAATTCTTTGTATTCACTGAGTTGTGACATCTAGAGCCATAAACCAATTGATGTTTAATTTTTGTCAATACTTCATTTTTTCTACTATGAAGATAAAAAGAGGCACAAACAGAAATGTAAATACATACACATATATATGCAAATATGTATATATAAGCATCTACAAATAAGCATATACTATACACACATGTATGTATGTTTTATACAGACATACCAGAAATCCAGAATGCTGTTGAATTAGGTTAAAATTTTGGAATGGGATCCTGGGGCAGCTGACACTCATTTCCAGAAGTGAGGAGCATTCGCAATGGCAATGCTGGGATTTTTAAGCCAAGGAAAGACACAGTGAGATAGGTTGTACCCAAAGAAATTATCTGCAGCTGAGCAATGACCAGTAAGAATTTTTTTTTTAATCCAAGGCATTTTATAACCATAGAATTTGATGAATTGGGCAGAGGGTTTCATGTTAGGGGAAGAAACTAAATCTGAATGTGTGAGACTAAGGATGGGCAGGCTCAAACCACTCCAGCCCCCTGAGCACTGAGTGGGGTGTGGCAAGAAGGGCTCCTAGTCTACCAGCCTACAGATCACTACGTTCCTCGAGGGCATCCTTGTTTCTCATGTTCTCATTGTCCCTCAAGCATCCAGCTTCAAACCAGATGCACATTCACCATTAGCTGGAAAAATAAATGATTGAACTTGACACTTTCAGATATTCATAACAAAAATAACAAATTAGGTTTTAGGTTTAGGAGTGGATTTCAAAATACTTTTAGTGTTACCTGCCTTCCTACACACACACACACACCTTCCCGCAGTTCCACCAACCAATTTAATAGATGATTTCCTCTCTGATTCTTCAGAAAGAGCTATTATTACAAAGTCACTGAAACATCTTGATGTATAAGAGCAAAAAAATAATTTGATAAGAGAATAACCATGAAGTATATTATTCTGGGTTCTACCAATTAAGGGGTATGAAGGTATTTTTCTCTCCAGGTATGAGCCTCTCCAAAAAGTACATGGTTGTCCAATCATCTACTTCCTACCAATAATGTGGGTATTGCAGGGAAATGGGGAAACTATATACTCATGCATTTATAGAGGAAAGATATTTTAAATGTTTTTCAACCAATAATATAGTAAAAATACCCAGGAGACTTATGGTGTGGAGCCAGGAGTCTATGAGGTGAGGTTATGTCTGCTCTAGTCCCCTTAGAAGCACTTTAAAAGGTTGCAAATAGAGAATGAACCCAATAATCCAGAAAAGTGGAAAGGGGGAGGGTCTTTACCCTCCATGACTCAGGCTAACTCTGTCTCTTGAAAGAAGAGTAAAATATGCATCCAAGTAAGAAACACTTTAGCATTTTAAGGCAAAAAAGACTTTGAATGCAAAAGAGATCTTAAGTTGTTTTTAATCCTAACATTTCATAGTGCCATAGGAACACCAAAGAATTTGCATCCTAGATTAATTAAACCAATTATTCTTTTTTACATTTCAATAAAATTCTCTCTCTTTAGCAACCTCAAGCAATCTGTTGGAGGAGGTGAAGGCCTGATGACAGCACTTCAGCTTCCTCTGTCTGAATTAGGATGAAAAACCAGCAACCAGAATTGAAGAGACTTTATTTCTTATACAGAAATGGTTTTTTAATGCCTTGCCTACATTTATAGACTTGCTTAGGCCACCCACAAGTTGCAAATAAGACATGCCCTTAAGTTTATAAATGGGTTGTTTGAAACTCCGAAACATACAAGGTCCTATAACCTCTGGCTGTAACCTACTCCACCGTCCTAATGGACTCTACCTTGTGTGTTTCAGGCTTCTGCGTACCACCGACTCTGCCAGTCCTCATACTGGCTTTGTCTCTTATGCCTCCATGCAGTTGCCCATGCTGTTACCTCTGCCTGGAATTCCTTCCCTGCACTTCCCCACCAAGCAAATGCTTATTTGGTCTTCTTTCAAAACCTGTTGTCTCCTTTACTGTGAAGTCTTCCTTGATTCCACAAATAAATTTCTATTTCTTTGCTCCTTTTCATGTGCTGCCTCACAGGTGAGCTACTAGAGCACAAACATACAGTTAAGGGTTATTACTTATTTTTCTGTGTGTCTGTCTCCATCACTAAGCTGTGAAACCCTTTAGGATGGGGATTATGTTCCACTTATTTCTGTTTGGTGCCTAGTTTAGCACTTCCTTGGTTGCCGACCTAGGACTAATTAAGCAGAAAGTTTCAGCAATGTGTGGAAGTAAATCAAGAAAGAAGAATATATGAAACCCAGGACACAATGCATCCAACCCATGAAAGCAAAAATGGCGAGTCCAAGGACAGTTGTGCAGCAGATTGGGAGAGCCACGAGCAGAGGGTAAGACCACAGAATGGAAAGTCCGAGGACTTCGTGGGAAAGCAAAAACAGAGAATACCTGATATGATAGAGACTCTGGGGCTGAGTCAGTGGGGGGGCTAAGGCTATAGTAATGGCAAATAGTAAATAGCAAAAAGGCTAGTCAAATCTCAAGGAAAAGCCAAAAACGTTATAGGAAATGTTCTTTGCAAGAAAAGAAATTGTTCATTTCTTGGAGCTGGGGTAAACAATATTTACATAGTCATAATAATAGAAATTTTGGTTATTAATTTCACTACAAACAGTGATATATCTGTACCAGAACAGAGGTGGAGAGATGTAACTAAGTCAGGGCCAATGAAATCTGAAGCTAAGTTGGTAGGATTTATGGAAAAGCTCCTTAAATGTACAAAAAACATGTGGAGCATTCCTCTTTTCCTTTTCTCTTGTCTTCTTTCTTGCCAGATGTAGCGAGTTCAGGGTTTCTGTGGTAGCTCCATAATCATTTGGGATCCATGTTCCTTCTATCTTTCTGCTCCTATGTCTGGATTCTCTTATGTGAGAGATAAACAAATCTTTATCTTATTTAACTAGACTTTGCTGGATCTCTGTACTGGCAGCTGAACACAATTCCTGTCTGATACAAAAGATACAGCATTTTCTGTAGTGACAGGGAACTAACCATCCAAAGAAACGGAGTCCCCTCCAGCTGCATTAAACAACTTGGGACAAGCACAGGTAGAGGGGGGCTGCAGGAGGGATATGCACACTATTGACTACATGTGCGCCCCCGTGTTCAGTGGTGATGAGTGAGCATGTGGAGAAAGCCAGGCTGAGTCAAGGGGTACATCCTCACAGCAGCAGCTTTGCCTAATTCCTAATAGGATGCATATGTCTGGCCATTGGTTTAAAATGCAGTTAGAATTATGTAACCACTGTTTGGATGGACCTATGCTAGATGCTGCTGATTAAACTCCAGGGCTGACATTCTTCCTATTTCCTCACTCCCCTCTTCTCCCCCACTGATAGGTCTCAGCTGCCATGGTCAGCCTTCTGTGTCCCTGCTATACCAGCAGGAATACCGTGAACAGTTGTTCAAATCGTGCACTGAACTCAACATTAACTTAATTATTTTTCCTTTTACTTGAGAGAAGAGTGCCTTTTTCTGAAACACAGAATGTGCCTGCTTGAACTAGTGGCCCCTATCTTCCAAAGCCCTTAAAATAAAATCTGAGGTGCTTTTGTGACCAACAGTGGCCTCCATGGTCCGTCTCTGCCTGTTTCTCTGATCTCATGGTGACTTTACCCGTGTGACTCCCACCACAGTGCACTTCGCTCCCTTCCTCATTTCCACCTCAGGACTCTGACACATGTTCCTCTCTCTGCCCGGTATGCTATCTCTCATCGATCAGTCACTGCAGGTGACTGCTTTTTAAGGGGATGCAGTCTTGAGGGAGGCAGCTACCTGAGCTGGTCCACACAGGGGCTGGCCACCGAGAGGCATCTGCCAACAGCACTCCCAACAGCTTCACTTCTGAAGGGGGGTCCTGGGTGGCACCTCACATCATCCACATCTACCTTGTTCAACACTACATCTCGAATGCCTACAATAGTACGTGATCCATAGGAGGTACTCAATGAGTTCTTGACACGTAGATGAATAAGTTACATACAGGACTTGGTGACCCCACTCATGCAGGAAGTGCTGTTTGCCCTTGCAGGATGCTACAGGTGGCAGAAGGCACTCCCTGGAGCTCTGCTGTGCCATTGACTTTGGACCTGCTCTTGCATAATGCAAAGCAAAGGTGTTTTTCTTCAGGGAATTCCCCTTGGCAAGCCTACTTAACTATGTCAGCCTTTCAATCTGTTACCTCTGTCTCCCAAAAAATATTCTATTGTAACAAGACTCTTACTCAGCATAGAAGATGACTCATGACAGAACACAGTCCAGACCCTCCCTCCCTCCCTCCTTTCCTACAGAATTTTTTTAAGATTTTTTAAGATTTTATTTGTTTTCAGAGAGAGGGGAAGGGAGGTAGAAAGAGAGGGAGAGAAACATCAATCAGTTGTCTCTTGCATGCTCCCAGCTGGGGACCTGGCCCACAACCCAGGCATGTGCCCTGACCAGGAATTGAACTGTGACTTTTTGGTCTGCAGGACAATACCCAACCCACTGAGCCACACCTGTCAGGGAACTTCTTTACTTATTATAGCTTTTTAACGCAGATTTTAAAATAAATTCAAATGAAGATTAAATTTAAAAATATAGAAAGTGTTAAGCTTGAAAATTTGAAGTGTGTTTTATCAGGAAATTAAACTAAAAGGAGATGGTTACATACTTTGAAGTCAGACATGATCACGTGATTTGTTCTAGCCAATGAAGTGTGAAAGGAAGAGATGTGTATCACTTCCAGGAAGAAGCTTTGAGAATCAGTGCAAGACTCTCCAAGTTCCCTTTGTCCTGTCTTGTCAAGGGTGGTAGATACGTCAGGATGGAGTGCTCATCAGCCCAGGTCCCCAGTGACTACAATGCTGACATGCAGTGGACAAGAAGTGTCAGCAAGAGGCAAATCTTTGTTGTTTGAACCATGGAGATGGGGGAAGTGTTTGTTACTGAAGCATAACCTCGGCCATCTGGACCAGTAGGTACTTTCTTAGATTTCTTTTTCACTCTGGTCAACTTTGTAAATGCAGATTGACACTTGGATTTACTTTCAACATGTCTCACACATATTTTGTCTCCTTTCTCAGATACCCTGATATCTCTCTCGGAGCAGTTCAGAGATTATCTCCGCTATCTCTGCTTCTCTAACAGACCCTTAGTTTTCACAGCCTGTCAGCATTCTTCAAGAATGCAAACCCCAGCTGCTCTGGCCAGGGCCTCGCATGTCCACCTCTCTGCCCAGCTCTCACAGCAATCCTGCTTCTGTGTCGGACGAGAGCCAGTGTCCTCATCTGGTGTCTCACAGCCCCCCTCCCTTAACCACAGAGGCAATGTATTTCCCTCAAGACAAAAAGAAATCAATCTGCCTTTCTTTAAAATTCATGTTTGTGATTAGATAATTCCTTTTTCTAGTCTGCTGTCCCCTCTCCTAACTTCAGGGCATGGCTCTAACTTCCTTTAAAATATGACTTTAAACTCACCTTGTTCAGGAAACATTTCGGGACCAATGGCACATGAATTGATTCTCTCCTTTGTTTGTTGCCCTACGCCTCCCCCTTGAAACTTTGTTATTCAAGGAATTGTGTTAATGTTCCCTTGTGATGAGCTCCTTTGTAATATATTCTTTCAATTTTTATGCTGCCTTTTCAGACTAGATTTTACTTGTAGAATTAGCAAAAACTGAAGTACAAGGGATAAACTAATCTTTCACTGAGAAATATTAAAATAACTCACTTTAGAAACAATAAAGAAGTCATTTAATTGGAGCCTTCTTGAAGGCCTAATCTGCCATTTCTTCAGGAAGCGTGCCAAACTCTCAGATTTGTACATATTAGGCATCCAACAAACGGGGTTAACTAGCTTAGGAGGCATTTTCTGAGGCAAAATTTTCAATTATCTTTGGTGAATTACTTTAGGGGAAATGTTTTGACACGTGTTCCATTTTACAGAATGGTTGATACTTCGTGATGTTACTCATCACTTTGCTTGTTCATTAGATTATTAAAAAGCACTCAATAAGCACTGGGAACGTGGCATTCTGTGGGTAAATCAAGGTACACAAAAGAAAATAGAAGGCACAGTGCCTGCTTCTGCACAACTTGACATTTATTTATCAAGGTCAGCCACTTTGAGTGTGGCTGGCAGATAAGTCAAATCTGAACTTTGAATTTTATCAGCTGCTATTTGTGGCTTCCAATTCCTTATGCCAATGACTTTTAACCAGTACGCTGCAAGAATATTTTTAAAAATTTTTTATCCTCATCCAAGGACATTTTTTATTGCTATTAGAAAGAGGGAGTGAGAGGAAAGGAGAGAGAGAAACATCAATGTGAGAGAGAAACATCAATCAGTTGCCTCTCATATGCACCCAGACTGGGGATAGCACCTGCCCAGACCAGGGACTGAACCCGAAATCTAGGCATGAACCCTGACTGGGAATCAAACTCAAAACCTTTCAGTTATAGGATGATGTTCCAACCATCTGAGCCACACTAGCAAGGGCATCACAAGAATTTTTAACATATTCAATTACTAACTATTTAGTAAGGGGCACTAACCTCTTTTTCCTTAGATTATCAAATATAAAAGTGAAAACAGCCAACACAATAATAGCCATCTGATGTGAATGAATCAAACTTATACTTATTTTTTGTCAGATTAGCAACAAATATATTTTTTTGGTGTGCCACAGAATTTTGGTAATTAGTTTATATGTGTCATGAGATGAAAAAGGTTGAAAATAGCTACCTTTACGCGATCAGATCCAGAGCAGGGATAAAGGAACAAAGCCAGGGCCAGGTACCATGTTACTAAAATTAAGAGTGGAAAAATTAAACTAAAAGTTGATATTTCCTCTTCTTCATGTCCTTTGCTGCATTATTGTTACTACTACTATTAATAGCTTTCATTTATTGACCGTCATAGACATGGAATGGGATGCCTGCCTGGTTGGGATGACTCTATGATTTCCTCCTTGCTATATTTTGAAAGGTGACCCTTGGCCCAAAGTAGGGCATTCAGGATATGTCAGGTCCCTGAGCAAGATGAGGAGCAGAGATGAGGGCACAGTCTGAGTGGGACTCATCAAAGACTTTCTTTGGAATTTTTTTAATTCCTAGCCCAGAGAGAGGAGCCCCATTTTTCTCTGTAGCTGTGAAACTGTTGACGTGTGAGTCTGGAGCTGCTGGTGGCCACAGTAGCAGGTTTGCAGAGACAGCTGGAGGTGGAAAGGATGAATTCCAAGGAAATCAGGGGTCCTCATAGCCCTCCCACTCCCCTATCCCTCCCCACCCCACTCTTGGCTTGGTTACACAAACCAGTAAAGCAACCCCCCTTTCTGTTTATAAATTAGTTCAAAATGGTCTCCTGTCATTCTCAACATAACAGGTCTTAATTAATTGTGGAGGCAAACAAACACTCAGCACTGTACACAGTCTCCTTTAATCCTCACACAGCACCCAGGAGGTAGTGATTATTAACTTCACTTTATAGATAAAAGAACAAAAATGTCAAGAGATTATAATATATATCTTTATTATAATAGCATCCCTCCCTGCTTTTCATAAACAAACCTTGTTTTTTAATTTTTAAATTAAATTTCTTCACCTAAAGGTGCCTAAACATCTTCTCATGCACTTCGTCATTTTTAAAACAAATTTCCCCTATTTCTTTATGAGACTGTTTATTTAATTTTTGTCTCATTTTCTTATTCAAATAATATATATTTTATTAAGTTTTTAATATGTATTTATTATTAAATTTATTGAGGTGATATTATATAATTCAGGTGTATGCTTTATAATATGACATCTGTATACTCTATTGTGTGCTCACCACCCGAAGTCTAATCTCCTTCCGTCACCATACACTTGACTTCCTTTACCCTCTTTATCTTTGCCCTACCCCCTGCCGCTCTAGTTACCACCATTCTATTGTCTGTATCTATGAGTCTGGTTTTCTGTTTGTACATTTTGTTTGTTGCTTTTTTTTTGTATTCCACATAAGTGAAATCATATGATTCTTGTCCTTTTCTGTCTAACTCATTTCACTTAACTTAATACTCTCACGATCCATCCAGGTTGTTACAAATGGCAGTATTTCATTTTTTATGGCTGAGTAGTATTCCACTGTATACATATGTACCACTTCTTTATTCAATCATCTGTTGAAGGACACTTGGGTTGTTTCAACATCTGGCCATTATAAATTGTGCTTCAATAAACATAGGGATATATATATCTTTATAAATAAATGTTTTCAAGTTTTTCAAGTAGATACCCAGAAGAGAGATTGCTAGGTCACATGGTAGTCCTATTCTTAAATTTTTTGAGGAATCTCCATACTGTTTCCCCTAGTGGCTGCATCAATTTACATTCCCACCAACAGTATACAAGGATTCCCTTTTCTATACAACACTTATTTCTCATCTTATTGATAAGAGCCATTCTAACAGGTATGAAGTGGTATCTCATTATGGTTTTGATTTGCATTTCCCTTGTAGGTAGTGATATTGAGCAGTTTTTTCATATATCTGTTAGCCATTTGTATGTCTTCCTTATAAAAATGTCTGTTCAGATCTTCTGCCTGCTTTTTAATTGAGTGTTTATTTTTGTTGTTGTTGAGTTATATGAGTTCTTTATCTGTTTTGGATATTAGCTTCTTACCTGAGGTATCATTTACAAATGTTTTCTCCCATTCAGTTGGCTGCCCCCAAATAAAATATATTGGGAGACAATGATAAAGCAAGTGCTGTGCTAGATTCTGTGAACACCATCATGAGCTGGATGGACACCCTCACCATTGTGCTCAAAGCTTAACATCCAGTAGGAAGAGAGGCAGTCACGCCGTCACAGTTCTGGCCACCATGACTGTGGTGAAAGAAGCGTACCATGCCATGGAAGCCCACAATAGGGGCACTTTGTTCTAGAAGGGTCAGGAAGGGATTTCCAGATGAGGATATATCCAAACCATCACCTGAAAGACATACATTTTTGCTTTTTGTCCCTTACTGCTTGTCTCTTACTATTTCTCATGGTCTCCATCTCACACAACTTGTGTTTTTCCCTGTACTTATTCTTCCATTCATAGCTTTTAGATCCGAGCCAAACAAGTGTTTATGGAACATCTTCTATAGCTTAGAAACTGCCCTAGAGAGAAAATGACAGATGAATGATCGAGGCGGATTCTAAAGAGACAATTCAGTAGAATATGGAACATTCTGGTAAAAGATGCTTGGGATACTAGAGAGCGCATCCTCTTCAAGATGCCCCACCAGCACAGCCATTTACCTATGGCTTCCTCTCTTCCTTTCCCTGCTTCTTGGGTCCATGCTCTGCTGTATGTCTCAGTTGACTCCCACCCCTTGTTAATTCTGTTCATTTTCACATCTACAGAGTTCACCACTCTCCTCATTTCCTATTCCTTCCATTATTTACACTGAAGTAAGGAATATGAAAATAAGCAAAATGGTTGATTTCATCATGTTTTTAAGCAAGCATCAAAAACACACTTAGGCCAACAATCAGTTATGATAGACATGAAATATGCCACTCTGGGATATGATTAGTTTGAACTGGAAAAAACAATGTTTCTTTGTCTAACTCCTCCATTAGCTTCGGCTTAGTTTGCTCCTGTATGCTCCCCTCATTTATTTCATTCATGCTGTTGCTTTTATTTTTGATGTTTCATTATTTTGATCTCCCCTGAATAGAATGAGGTGGAAAGAAAGAAAGAAAGAAAGAAAGAAAGAAAGAAAGAAAGAAAGAAAGAAAGAAAGAAAGAAAGAAAGAAAGAAAGAAAGAAAGAAAGAAAGAAAGAAAGACAGACTTAATAGGGTATTTGGGGTGTACAAGAAGGGCTTAAGAGGGTGTACCATCAAATTTACTTTATGTATTCTGCTGTTCATTTCTTTTTCTCAGTCACTGGTTTCTATTCACTTGGTTCCTCTCAGGTCTCCATTGTTTAATCAGGTTGTTCCTTCTCCCCGCAGGTCCCTGCTTGCAGTGAATTGCTCCATCTACTTGTTTCTGAGACAAGAGTTGCTGAGTCTCCAAATCCACAGCCTACTGGACAGGGGAGGAAGAATGGCTTGTTTTAGTGCAGACCACGTAGTCTGCACTAACCTTGGCTTCTGCATTAAACTCTTCCTGGTATTTAAAGCATGTGATAGCTGAGATAAGATTCTGAAAATATTAACAAAAGCCAGGCCTCAACACATTATCCAATGGAAATAGTATCCAGAGCTTCAGCACCCACCAGGGTTCACAAACCACAGCTGGAATGTTTTTGTTGTGTAATGAACATTTGCAGCCTCCTTACTATGGAATCAAAGCATGTGTTTTAGCTAATTCACATTCTGCTTATCTTAAACCTCAGGATGCCCTAGTCCCACTGCAATACATAAGGGAACTCCCTTTAATTTTTTTTTTTGTATTTTATTTTATGAAAATAAAACTGTTAGCTCTAAACTCAAAGTATGACACCAAAAAAGGTTGTGGTTTTTTTTATTTCCCCTCCTTCAGTAAAGATCCTTGTCTTTACTATGTTTCTCTATGCGCCTCCACCTGTGGGGTGTGAAAGCGTCCTAAATACTATTCACCGCTTCCAAGTCAGGCTGTGTGCTTTATATCCTCTTGGAATTAAATTATTCCCATAGCCAGGCATCTAACCGGGGAATGTGGAAGAAAGGGAAAAAAGAAGGAGGTACTGGAGTGGGGGGATGAGGAAGAGACAGAAGAAAAGGGAAAAGGTGGGGAGGAGAAGAAGGAAGGGGACAGGGAGAAACCGGGGAGCCAAGTTGGAGAAGAGGGAGAAAGGAATTCCTCAAGCATTCAGGACTACAGGATTCAGTTGGTCTGGAAACTATTCAGAAATATTTTACCTCCAGGTCAGATGAAGCAACTGTTATTTTGAGCAAAGGAAATCCTGGTACCTTATTTGATTTGACACATTGATAGAATCATAGAATCTGAGTTGGGAGGCATATGAAAGTTGGTCTTTGAGCCCAACCCACCATGTCATCCTGGAATTTTCATACTTCAGTACCCATCAAGAGCTGAAATTTTCATTGTGTTCACTTCTCTCAGTTTTTGGAATTTGATTCTTAATCCCTTCCAAGATTTATTCTTTCTGGGTGTTCACAATAACTTTGTTCTTCGATATTTGATGTTACCAGTCTTTCCTGATTTCTACATTTCCTGAAATTTTTCAAGTGATCCTCTCACCCCCCAAAGTTGTTACCCCCTTTCTTAAGGTGACTTGCACAGAGCCCAGCCACCCATGTTTTTCAAAGTCCTGGAAAGCACAGTCATTCTTGCTTGTGATCTTAGAAGGACTACCCATGAAAGGTCCACCTGGTACATACTCTATGTGCAGGAGACAATGTCAAGGTGAATCATTCCTAAATAAGTTCTCTCAGCCATGGAGATAGAGAGATGCCTGAAAGACTTTACTTTAAGCTTACCTGGCTAAACAACCACTTACCTTCCTGCACATCTGCTCCAATACTTCATTGGGAAGCCAAGCTTTTATTGGCTAACATCTTCAAGCGATTAATCAGTGTCATTGAATCTTAAGGAAAGTGCCCAGGGTACCCCACTGATCATATAGGACATCAGGAAATCAGGAGCAGGAATGAATCTGCTGGCCTTTCTGTGGTTATACAGGTAATGGTACCAGCTTTGAGAGGTCTCCCTTGACGGGCAGTATTACAAGGTGGTTAGTCAGGCTCTGAGCTCAGACTACTGGGTTCAAATCCAAGTTCTGTGGTCAACTAGCAAGGTGACCCAAGCAAGATACTCAGAGTCCTGGAGTATCCATTATTTTATAGGTAAAGTGCTCCAAAGAGTGTCTGGCCCATAGCAGCTCATTAATAAATGTATACTATTTTTTTCATTGCCACCATCAACAACTTTGGGTCAGATTATGAACTTGGTTAAACAAATAATTAATTAAACTACACACTCAGTTCTACCAAATACCAGTTATTAAAATAATAACTTGTTTACATTTGTAGAGTAGCAGTTATATGTTCATGTGCTGAGCCCTGTGATAAGGGCCCAATGAGCATCAATGTCATTTAATGTTTTCAACATGCCATGAAGGTGGGGACTAGGATTAACTCCCTTCTACTAGAGATTTAGGGACAGTAATAAATTACCTAAGGTCATTCACTAATGTGAACAGAGGCCATTTATTTTTACCCAGTTCTCTGACTCCATAGCCTATGGTCCAGCCACAATGAGAGCCTGCTTTCTTATGCACCAGCCTGTATACCAAGTGCAGTGGGGGAAAGGGTTAGCAATAGTATAACAAATGTAGAAACCAAAGAACTTATATGTACAACCCATGGACATGAACTAAAGGGGGGAATGTGGGTGGGAGAGGGTGTGCAGAGCAGAGGGGAATGAGGGGGGTGGGAAATGGTACAACTGTAATAGCATAATCAACAAAATATATTTTTAAAAACCCAAGTGCAATACATCAAGTGGGATAAAATTTAACAAGGACCAAACTGTATGTGAATTTGTGTGTGCCTGTGTGTTATTTGTTTGTTTAAATCAGATTTGTCAATTAGAAAAAAAAACGTAAGCATTTCTTTCTCAGACACTAGACCAGGCCTATAAGACAGAGATGTCCAGAGAACCCTTCACGAAACACTCCTGTGACAGCAAAATCACCCAGGAATGAAAGCAGATGCTGACCTGGAGTCTCTGCACCTTTGTCCTTGCTGGTTCCCGGCCTCGGCTCTCATATGCAACATTTATTTGTTCTGATTGTTAGAGTAGCCACCGAATCCGTCCTCACACAATAAATTCTACCTCTACTCTTCAATTTTCTCCTGAGTTGCTCACAAACCATTGATGTCAGATCACAGCGGCTGGGAGTTTGTGTGAGGAGAAACAGTGCTATTTTAAAAGAGCAGTGAACACATGGACAGACCATTCCATGAATGCTGAGGCTGCTATTGCCGTCACAAGTTACCACAAACTTAGAGGCTTAAAACAGACCAATGTATTATCTTATAGTTTCAGACATCAAAAGTCCAAAATAGGTATCATCGGGCTGAAATCAAGGTGTCAGCAGAGCTGCAATCCCTCTGAGGGAAGAGCCTCAAGGGGAGGACCATTTCCTTGTTTTTCCAGCTTCTGGAGCCTGCCCACGTTCCTTGGCTTCTGGCTCCTGCCTACCAGCGATAGCATCACTCCCACCTCTGCTTCCACTGTCACGTCTCCCTGGTCTTTTCTGCCTCTGTCTGTCCCTTGTGAGCACCCTCGGGATTACATCAGACCCACCAACCTAATCTCCCCATCTCAAGAGCTGCACCTTTATCACACCCGCAAAGCCCCTTTTGTCATGTGACATATTCACAGGCTCTGAGGGTCACAGCAGCCCATCTCTGGGGGACATCGTTCTGCCACCACCATTCATCTTCCATCTGTTCAGGTTCCAGGGACTGTCATCATGGTCCCTGTGTTGGTGCCTGTGGTGTGGGACTTGCCCTCACAGTGGGAAGAAGCTTGCAGGACTCTTCCTCCCTGTGAAGCCCAATATGAGGATTGGGTCACGTATAGAAAAGTCTTTCTGAAAGCCTTACAGTTGAGATGGGAGAGACTCAAATGGAGCCCTGATCAGAGCAGTTGCATCAAGGAGGAGTAAAGCCTTTCTGCCTCTGTTGCACTTTTGCTGCCTCTGTTTAAGTGGGCCCCGAAGAAAGGAAGGGTCAAGGCAGAGGCTTGCCACCATTTTTATGCAGCAAGTCCATAACCACTCTCATAGGTGACTCGAAGATCAAAAACCCTGACTCTAAGCAAAGAATACTTCGAACAACCCATGCACCTGCCTCTCTGTCTGCTGTATTAGTCTGGAAACTCTAACCTGTGCCCTGACCCCCTTGACACCTGGGGCCCCACCTGGCAATCCGTCTTGAGAAAGGTAGAGCACCTACCCTTTCTGGAAACATCTGAATGGCTTCTCTTTTTTAAAAAAATTTTTTTTCAGCCAACCCTAGACTGACAAACTGACTTTGAGGATGTTTCGCTCATTTGCTTTTTTGAAAGGGGGAGACCTCTGGAGGCTATGAGAGCTGTGGTTGTCAGAACACTGGCCTAGAGAGAATCCTTTGTGGGAATGGAACTGTCGTCATCCACTTATACTCTGTCAATGGGCTCAGAACTTGAGAAGTGGCCCTTGGCTACAGGCTAAATCCCACTGCAGCAAATAGAGTTACAGCAAGAGTCTCAGTGGGCCCCAAATGCCTCTAAGAACTTGAATGTCCACTGTGATTTTCTGCATGTGATTTCTTGGGTGTGTCTGCTTTATCTGTAAGTTGAGTGTCCCTGTGGTCTGAGGCTAGCTTCAAGCCCTCCGTAAATAAATAAATCAATTCACTCTCTTGCCTGGAAAACACTTGGCTGCATCTGAGATTCTATTGCGGTCTCCTCTGGGCTTCTGCAGGCTCCGTTTGGTGTTGGCCACACAGCCCTGCCCTGTGGCCGGCTCTGTTCTTACTGGGAGGTTGAGTCTGTTGGAGGCAGGCTGTTGGACCACACAAGGACTGTTAATAAACTGTTTACTCCACGCTGGTGTTCAGGCTGCTACACCCACTGTGGTCCAACTTCACCTTAATGACCGGATCTGGGCCGCTAATACCCCCTAATCAGGTACCTCAGAATTGGCTGGAGTTTCTTTTGTCTGGCAAGCTCTTTGCTTTTCATCCTTTACCCTTGCATCCTACTTCCTCATCCTTCCTGAATTTTCTGTCCATCTGCTCTGAAAGAGCAAAAAATTCAAATGTTGGACCCACCAAGTAGCTTTAAGTAATTGCTTTTATTTACACATCAAAGGCACTTGGGAAAACAAGCCCGTGTCCTAAGAGGCCCAGTGAGTTTCCGATGTTACTCCAATGGAAAGGGCCAGCTCTTGTTTTGCAGGTAGGGCAATGCTAGGGTCTGTGTACCAATGGCAAAGGGAAGCTGACCACCATTTTCCTTTCTAGAAGGTTTTGGTTACATTTAGCTTTGCCATTTGCGCACTCTAGGAAACAGAGTAGGAAGCCAAGCTCCCGGCCAGGGAGGAAGAAAGAAAGACCTTTGTGGCTTGCCCCCTCTGGAGAAGAAAGCAGAGATCTAGAGCCATCGCCCACACCCCTCCCGCCTCCCTTCGTGCCTCCCTCAGCCATTCCAAGGATGCTGACAGCCATAAAAAATCAGGCCTGTTAGCAACAGGAAAGATCACAGGCCTTGATTCCTGTTGAGCTCCTCCAACAACAGCTGCCATCTGTCTCACCGTCACAGACGAATGCAGGCCCTGATTTACGGGGCGGCTCGGGTCAGGGAGTGGGCCACGCACATTGCCCTTTCCCCCACAAACACCCCAGCGGGCTGGGGCCTGGGAGAGGGCTATTGCAGGTCATCAATAAATCCTGGGGATAAAACAATGCAGAGGTTACTAAAGGGAGCCGCGAGGGACCCGGTGTGAGTTATTCCAATTACAGGCATGGTTATCTTCTTCTGTGCAGTTCAAAGTGTATGCACCCTAATGCATTTCAGCAGCTAATAAAAGTACTGGAGGGTTCTTTTTTTGTTTCTTTTTTTCTTTCTTTCTTTCTTTTTTTTTTTTTTTGAAACCCATAGTGCTTATAAATTACAGGGTAGAGGGGTGTGAAAGATACATAGTGGCTTTGAAGCAGCGCTGACAGCCTCAAACTAATTGATCATAAAAGGAAGTCAACTGCACTAGATGATGAACCATTTATCTAACCAAAAATAGATGGTCCCCTATGGGGATAGGGAGGAAAAAAAAAAACCTAAAATTGAGGGTGGGCAACAGGGAACAAATGTAACATGTTTGGTGCTTCAGCTGCAGGCGCCAATACCAGAGGCCCTGCAGATGTGAGTGTGGCTTTGCACTGGGAGACCAGGACAGGAGGGCTATTCCTATAAACTCGAGGAAGTCCAGACCACCGTGTCGGCCTGCAGGCAAGGTCGTTCTCAAAGCTGATCAAAAGCTTCATCTTCTACATCTTTTTCCCAGACGAATGTTTCACCAGAACCCTCAATTGCTGCCCATTAAGTCGCCTTAGGTTTTACTGTGTTAAAATGGAATTGGCAGGAGATTATAATTAAATTGCATTGATATGAACTAAAGTGAGGGGGTGTAAACCCAGATAAAGATTTAGGAAAATGATTGTATTGTACAATATCTATTAATAGATGTAGCCATGTAGTCTTACAGTTTCCAAACCCAGCAGCACATGTTCACAGACAACCAAGTGCTGCTGGAGACACTCCGGACAAACCTGCTTTCGTCAACAGGAAAAGTCCTTCTACAATTCACATGCTGCTTTCACCCAAGAAATTGGTAAAGCTCTAGCAAACTGTTTGCTCTTTTAAATACATTTAACACCCCCAAGCCATCTTGTATGTTTACTTAAAAATAACCACTTTTTTAAAAAGAAATACAACAAAAAAGAGGTAGTCTGGTGTTGAAATTTTCCCCATAATTACACATTATTTAAATTTTACTAGATGTGAGTTTATATGAGGACAGGTTGGAAAAGAACTCAGAAAGGCCCCTACCTCAGCTTCCCCACCCTTTCCATTTCTCCTCACTCCCTCCCTGGCTCTCCCAATCCCTCCAACGTCCACATGCTGCCACCAGAAGTGACCATCATCACCAGTTGGATTGTGTCACTCCTCCTGTGTGACTCAGTGTTGCTTCCTCAATGACAGCTCCTTCAGTCAAGCCCACAGCCCTGGACATGGCATTCAAGCTTCCTCCCCACGCACCCCCGGCCTCTGGCCTCACTGCTGAAAGGGACCACTGTCCCATGGCCACACTACATGACTGCAGAGGCCCATCCCCTGCAATGCCTCCCTGCCAAGTGCAGTTGCATCTGACTGGAGGGCCTTTGGCCTCCCACTTGGAGAGCACTGCCACATCCACCCTCCTAGATGCAGCTCTGTGGTCGCCAGCTGGCCCCCTCTGCTGTCCCATAGGACTGCGGTTCTTTGCTCACAACTTCACACTCCTCCTGTGCAAGTGCTGCCCTCAGCATAACCTTGTTGCACTCATCTTTGTGTCCCCCAACCACACACACAGCAAATGGTTGTTCTTCCACACAGGACAAAAAGGCAGAATGAATGAATGAAGAAGGACTTGGCCTCAGGGAAGGGAAATGACTTGGTCCATGTCACCCAGGTAACGAGCAGTGACACTGGGACTTAGTGAAGGTTTTTTCTGACTCCAAGCCCAGCCTTTTCACTGCAATGCACTGTCATTTACCTTCCCTAGAACCAGCAGATGGCCTGTTTCCATAAATTAAAACATGGCGTGTGGAGCATGAGCTCCTCCGGGAGGCAGGTTTTCTGAGTTTGAGTTCAGGGTCTGCCAGTTGTGAGCCAGGAAACCTGGGGAAGGGTCAGAGCTCTGGCAGTAATAGGAGTGCCCACCTCTGGTGGTCCCTGCAAGAATTAAATGAGGTAATATACACAAAGTTATTAAGATAATATCTGGTATAGTTAGTGGTCAGTAAATGTTAGCTGTTATTAAGCATTAATTCCTTCTAATAATGCTCACATGCAAAATAAGTTAAATGCAACAAGTATGCTACACTGGGGACAATTGGGTATGTGCAGCAGTACTTCGGGATTCAGATTTCAAACACCCCACCCCCACCACAGCCAAGGAACTCTTTAGCACAGGATGTCTCTTCATTATATGTAGGAAGGATTTTTTTTTTTCATTGCTAAACTGAAGGCTGTTTCGTTTTCATGGTGGAAAAAGGCCCTGGGCTTAGGAGTGGGGCTGTGGAAAGGAGGCTTGGGAGGAGGACCTTCTGCCCAGGTGGAGGGCCCATTCCTCAGGTTGACATGACTCTGGAGACTTCTTGAGCTGGGGCTTCCCTCCTCCACCTGTTTCTCCCACCTTGTTGTAGACAGCACTGTGTTTCTCTAGGGGCCGAGGCTTCTCTTCTCACCCCCCACCCCTTATCTTCCTTGAAATCTGATAAGAGCTGCAGAAAAGAACTGGAGCCAACCCTGCCCAGGTGCTCATCATATAAAAAAGTTGTTCTGTCTGGCACAGCTATTGCCACTGCTGGTTCTCCTGGCCGTTGGGAGACTTTGATTTACTGTCCTGCAAGTAAACACTAGTAAATAAGTGACAGACCTGCCTTTCACCTGGTGGCTACCCAGCCTCACAATAATTAACTTGCTCTTTCTCTTCCCTCTCTTACCAACCATGAAGCAGTGACATTCTCTGATAAATGAGTTCCCACAAATGTCTTGCTGACAGGTGTTTCACATAAAAGACACGCAGTCCCATGAAGACATAAGGCAGATGTTGAAAACTGGAAGCTCATGAGTCAATTTGCCCCATGCAATATGATTTTAAAGGTTGACCTCACATTGAAAAAGCAAAGGCTGTTACAGGGTGCAGCCAAGAGGGGGGTGCCAAATAGGGATTTGGAATGGGGTCCAGAACTCAAGGTGTCCAGGAAATATTAGGATGTCCTCACCCCTTCCCCCCACAGGTGTGAGTTGGGGGAAGAGACCCATGGAGCAGGAACATGCAGGGCTATTTTGTACAATCACAGCTTTACAGTTAATCCATGGCATGGTCATTTAGCATATCTATAACATTTAACTGGTTGCATAGATATGTTAAATAGCTGTGGCCATGCTCTGAGCCAGGGGGATGGAAGGAACTCCCCCGCCATAAGATGTAACTGGAGGCAGGCCCCCCAGGTGACAGCGCCTGCGTGAGAGCTTGGACAAGATTGATTACATGACATGGGGCCACACCTGCCCAGACTCATGGTGACAGCCCAGTAAACTTGGAATAATACAGGAATGCTGGCAGGTGTAACTGATTATAGGAGGAGTAAGTAACGGGGGTACAGAGGAAGATTGGCACAGGGATTTAAACCCAGACACGGGAGCCATTGAAGAGAGGCACTCGGTTTCACCAGAGTGCAGACCCTCACAGCTTAGGTGAAAGGGGAACCACATGGCTTTCCCAGAGTGGGGACCCCTGCAGCTTTGGTAGAAGAGGACCACATGGTTTTGGGGTGCTCCCTTTGGCCATGTGGTCTGGGAAGCTGGAGAGACTTTGCCTGGAAAATGGGTACAAAGAACTCTTTCCAGTAGGCCATGAGAAGGTGCCACATGGCTTTGGATTAATTAGAGATGCTGCCTGGACAGCGACACAGTTGATGATGCCCACAGCTGGAATCATGAACATCTACTTTTTTTCCTGAGATACAGTACCCCGAATTAGGGTAGGGGGAGAAGGAAGCACTGTGGGCATAAAGGACTTTGATATTTTAATGAAGACATTAGGTCACTATTTTAAGTCTGTATAGCTTTAAATAAACATTTCCTTTCCTTTTCACAAATCTCTGGCATTGAGAGACACCTTTCCTAAGGTGGCAGACAATCGAACCTAGTGGGGGTCCTTTCGGTAATTGTATATCGTACCTCCCTTGGCCCTGTGTGTGTGTTCTGTAACAGTTTTTGGCATCCCTGGGTGGGCCAATAATTGCCATCCTCCCCGCCCCCGTCTGTTCTGTAACAGGGCTTCTTGCAAAAATTCCTATTTCAGCCTTTTCTCAGAAATAGAAAGGTCCTCCGGAGATAGTGGTCCTAATTCCCTGGGCACACCTACCCCCAAATGCCATGGTCTCGTGCTCCCTCTTATGTGAAACCAAAGCTGAATGCCAGTTGCCATATGTCATTGTATTTGCTCTCTCATTTTTCCTATAGCACAGACATACTTCTCTGTACCCATGTGTTGTGGATTTATGGCCTCATACTCATTGTCATTGCCTCCATCGAAAACTGAAGTCAGTTTCCCTTCGTCTTGAATCATAGCTGGCCTGTGACTTGCTCTGCCCAACAGTATGTGGTAGAAGTGATGCTTGTAATTTCTGAAACTAGGCCTTAAGATACTGCAGTCTCTGTTTTCACATACGTGCAGCACTCTCATGAAACCCAGCCACCATGCTGTGAGAAGCCCATGCCCCTGATAGAGGTCATCTGGAAAGAGCTGGAACATTCCATTCCACAATGCCAGTTGAGCACCCAGTCAACAGTCATATTAGTGAGCAATCCTGGGCGATCCCGCCTGGTCAAGCCACCAGATGACCACTGCTCTGACTAAAACCACATGGAACAATAGAGATGCCCAACAGAGCCCGGTCCACCCATAAAATCGTGAGAGACAGTCAATGTCTCCAAGTTTTGGGGTGATTTGTTCTGCTGCAATAACTAAAATAACAATACCTTATTGTTATCAACAATTACAAGGGAAAAAGGTAGGTCAGAAGGTTACACGTCTCAAGAAAAATGAACGAAAATAAACCTTGTGGGACCGAAGACTCTTCCCACTGAATTTATAAACAAATACTCAGCTTGCTTCACAAATTCACACTGGTGGGCCTCTAAAGCATTTCAGTTGAGGATTCTGGTCTAAGGGACAATAGCCATAGATATGGGACACTGAACTTGCATATCAGAGCCAGTTCTGCCTCTCACTAGCTTTCTGATGGTAAGCCAGCATCAATTCTCTGACTTTCAATTTTCCCATCTATGAAAATGAAATAACAGTATCTGTTCCATTAACTTTATATGGATATCTTACAAACTGCAAAGGACTTTTTAAATGCAAAGTATCGCTGTTTGCATTATATGTTCCAGAGTTTTTAAAAAGCTCTACAACTCTTGGGGGACCCCAAACACATAATACATTTTTATTTGATGTGCTGAGAGTGATTTCTGTTAGAGTTTTTCTAGCCAACTGACCTTGAAGTCCATGTCTCTGGAACAGAGAAGACAAAGAGGTTTCAGCTCATACGTCAAGTTCAATTGTGTTTACTACCTGGAGAACTATGTTGAAATGATTCTGAGGCCACATCTGAGAAGAGAGAGGCAGACATGCAAGTTGCAAATTTACTCTTCCAGCACTTGAAAGTCTTTTTTCTTTAAAGGGATTTTTGTTTTCTTTTGTTTTTAAGGAGCCTTCTGATGAATAACTAAGTATGAGTTAGAAGACCTGGATTTGAGCTGTGTGACTATGACCATGGACCACACAACTTTTCTGACCCCCAATCATGTCATTCGAAAAATGGTGATGACGACAATGAATATATTGAACACTGACTCTGCGGTTGATACACGTGATCTTATCTGATTGTCACACAGCCTCTTGGAGGGAGATTGGCTCATCATTGCCCCACAGGCATAAAAAGACATGAAAGAGACTTCCAGCCCAGATGGAGGCATAGGTAGACACACTGTGCCTCCTTGCACAACCAAAATAAGGACAACAGTTTAAAAACAAAAAGCAACCAGTACTGACAGAAAATTGAACTGCATAGAAGTCTACCAACCAATGAGTTAAAGCAAACACATTCATCCAGACCAGTAAGAGGGGTGGAGGAGAGGAGGAGGGGAGCTGAGACCAAGAGGGCTCGAGGTAAGGTGGCTGGCAGATCCCAGAGCACAAAGCGGCTGCTGGCAGATCCAGGGAGGCGGCGGGCTGTAGAGGGGCACCTCTCGTCCAGTCCCACATTCACTCACAGATAAACCAGGAGAAACTGGGGAACAAGACAGACCAAGCAACCCAGGGTCCCAGCACCGGGAAATAAAGACTCAAAACACCTATTAAAAACATCTGTGGGGGGTTGAGGTGCCAGGAGAGACTCCCAGCCTCACAGGAGAGTTTGTTGGAGAGACCCACAGGGTCCTAGAATGTACACAAACCCACCCACATGGGAATCAGCACCAGAAGGGCCTAATTTCCTTATAGGAAGAGGGAGAAGTGACTGAAAACCAACAGAGAGCAAAGCAAGCGCCATTGTTCCCTCTCAGACCCCTGCCCCACATACAGCATCACAACCCAGCGACTCAGGTTACCCCACCCTGGTGAACACCTGAGACTCTGTCCTTCATATGTACCAGGTACAACAAGACAAAAAAAAAATGGCCCAAACAAAAGAACAGATCAAAGCTATAGAGAAAAAATACAACTAAGCAACAAAGAGATAGCCAACCCATCAGATGCACAGTTCAAAACACTGATAATCAGGATAATCACAGAATTGGTTGAATTTGGTCACAAATTAGATGAAAAAAATGAAGGCTATGCTAAGTGAAACAAAGGAAAATGTACAGGGAACCAATAGTAGTGGGAAGGAAACTGGGACTCAAATCAACGTTATGGACAAAAAGGAAGAAAGAAACATCTGACCAGAAAAGAATGAAGAAACAAGAATTCAGAAAAATGAGAGGAAGCTTAGGAACCTCCAATAGAACTTTAAACATTCCAACATCCGAATTATAGGGATGCCAGAAGGAGAAGAGGAAGAGCAACAAATTGAAAATTTATTTGAACAAATAATGAAGGAGAACTTCCCCAATCTAGCAAAGGAAATTGACTTCTAGGAAGTCCGGGAAGCTCATAGTCCCAAAGAAGTTGGACCCAAGAAGGAACACACCAAGACACATCATAACTACATTACCCAAGATTAAAAATAAGGAGAGAATCTTAGAAGCAGCAAGAGAAAAGGAAACAGTTACCTACAAAGTAGTTCCCATAAAACTGTCAGCTGATTTCTCAAAACAGACCTTATAGGCAAGAAGGGGCTAAAAAGAAGTATTCCAACATGAAATGTCATGAAAGGCAAGGACCTACATCCAAGATTGCTCTATCCAGCAAAGCTTTCGTTTAGAATGGAAGGGCAGATAAAGTGCTTCCCAGATAAGCTCAAGTTCAAGGAGTTCATCATCACCAAGCCCTTATTATAAGAAATGTTAAAGGAACTTACCTAGGAAAAAAGAACATAAAAAACATGTAAAGTAAAATGACAGCAAACTCACAATAATTAACAAGCATATCTAAACAAAAACAAAAACAAAATAAGTAAACAACTAGAGCAGAAACAGACCCACAGAAATGGAGATCACATGGAGGGTTATCAACAGGGGAGTGGGAGGAAGAGAGAGGGGGAAAAGCTACAGAGAATAAGTAGCATAGATGGCAGGTAGAAAATAGACAGGGGGAGGGCAAGAATAGTATGGGATTTGTAGAAGCCAAAGAACTTGTAAGTATGACACATGGATATGAACCAACAGGGGGGTAATGTGGGTGGGAGAGGTTGTGCAGGGTGGAGGGGAGTGAAGGGGGGGAATGGGACAACTGTAATAGCATAATCAATAAAATAAATTTAAAAAAAGACATGAAAGCACATGTGAACTTGCTCAGGTCCCATAGCATATATGTCAGGAAACCAGGATCTGAGTCCCAATAGTCTAGACCAGTGATTTTCAAACTTTTTCATCTCATGACACATGTACCTAATTACTAAAATTCTGCATCACACCAAAAAATATATCTTTTGCTGACATGACTAAAAAAATAGGTATAATTTTGATTTATTCACATCAGATGGCTATTGTGTGGCTGTTTTTATTTTATTTTTTATTGGATAATCTAAGGGAAAAGAGATCAGTGATTCTGAGTAAATAGTCAAGTATTGCAAGTTTTAAAAATTCTTGCGGGACACTAGTTGAAAATCTCTGGTCTAGACCAAGCCTTGGCAAATGGTTTCCGTAAAGGGCCAATATTTTAGGTTTTGTGGCCTTTCTGCAACTCTGCAACTATACTGTTGCAGCTTAAAAGCAGCCAGGGACAATATGGAAACACATGGGTATGGTTGTGTTCCAATAAAACTTTATTTACAACAACAGGCAATGAGCTGAATTTGGCTTGTGGGCTGTAGCTTGCCAATCTCTAGTCTAGAGCAGGACTTTCCAACAGAAACAGTGTGAGCCACAAATGTGAGCTGCCACATACGTGACTTAGAGTTTTCTAGCCACATTTTAGAAAGTAAAAAGAGATGGTTGAAATTAATTTTAATACTGTTTTTAAACACAATATATCTAAAATATTATTTAATGTGTATATTAAAATTATTAATGAGATATTTTCCAATTTTTTTATGTCTTTGAAATCCAGTGTGTCTTTTATACATAGAGCCCATCACCACTCAGGTCACAAATAACTAGCTGGTGACTGACTAAAGAACCTCCAACTCTGAAACCCAGCCTTTCTATCTGCCTCCCCGCGTTCACCAGGGCCATGGAACTCTACATAACAACACATGATAGAAAGGCTAATTATTGGTTTCTGACTCAGTTGGGTCTCTTGAATGAGACCCAGATCCTACCTTGTATAAACCATTTCAAGAGTTTGATTTTAATTTAGTCATTTGGAACTCAGAATGCATTTTTCCTTAAAAACAACACTGTAAATGGCTATTAAAGTGCCTGGCTCTCCCACAAAGCTCTAATTAATGGGCAATATACCTGTCGAACACGGCAGTGGCTTGAATTACCCCTAATGATCATGCAAAATGTTATTTTCTGTTAACTATAACTAAGAATTCTGGGAACAAACTCTGGCCCTGGGCAGCAGGATGATGCAGGGACCTCCCTAAACTTTTGTGGGGAGGCCACCCTCGGAGATCTGCATTGTGGTCCAGGCAGTTGCCCCTTGCTGGCAGGGGCTCCTATGCCCACTGTTCACCTGCATTCTGGGAGAGCTTCGAATTTCTCTCTTCATCAGCATCACAGTAAAGGGTCTCACAAGGATTTCGTTCCTTCCTATACTCACAAGCTCAGGTCTTCAGAAAGCAAGCAACCGAGCCTTTAACAGTGATTCCCAGATTGTGGAATTTCATGGACCAATAAGATTTTTAAAAAACAAAACCAAAAAACTGGAGGACCTATATAAAGTGGTCAACTTGTAATTTTTCCAAGTAAACACATTAAGGGGGAAAAAAACTACTATCCACTGGCACCAACAATTTAATACCAAATGTTAGAATGGAATTTTAATGTCAAAAAGAGGGAGGCATCTCACAATTAAGGACAGTTTTTTTCAATTGAATAAATTTGGCTTTGTAGGGGGCAGAAAGCCCAATCACCTTTATTTTTCACATGTTGTCAGGGACTGTGAAAAGTTTGCCTCTAGCTCAGAGGCTCTCAGGCCAGCATTTGGGGACCTGGACAAATGAAATGGCTCATGGCAGTTGCATTGGGTAATGAAAGGTCTGGACCAAAACACAGGGATGGAGCACAGGGGACAGCATGGCAACAGCTGGCAGGGGACCCACTAGAAGTGGAGTTCTCATTCCCAAAGGGTTTTGGGAGAGAGGAATTAACAAAGCAAGAAGCATCCTTTATCAGGGCTAAAATCTCATGCTTGCATCTTGTGGGGGAGTTTGGAAGATATTTGCACATCCCTTTTACCTTTTTTGATCCTCTCAGAAACTCTACTAGATAAACACAAAAGATATTCCGTGCATCTTACAGATGAAACAATACCAACAACAGAATTCTAAAAGAGCACACACACAACCACACTCACACAGTTTTTCTTCCTTTGAGGAAACTTTTTACTACAGCCCCTGTTCAACACCCAGGCACTGGGTTTGGAGAATCAGGACTCCTGGGTTACATGGATAACTCCATTTCATAACCTTATGAATAATAATAGTGACAAGATGGACCTCATTCATTTCTGTAAAAGGCCTGAGCTCCTCTGATGAAAGGAAAAGCTGACTGGAAAGAATCCTCATGTTGTCTCCAGGCCTCAGGCTTTCTCCTCACAAGGGCAGGTCCCCAACCATCTCCTCTCTGCTGCCTAGAGGGGCCTGAGCTCCTAGACCCTCACCCCACATCAGTTCTCATGTCCTTCCACCCTTTGTTTCTTTCTTTCCAGTTTGCTACAACTCCATCTGGCCTGTCAGCACCGTGGAGTTTTGTCACTGGCCATGAAAAGGAAGAGTGGCAGGTGGGCCTGGGTTTCACCAAGTTGATTTAACAACATTTCCTGTGTAACCCATTTTGGAAGGGTAATCGTCAACAGTAATACATTCTCATTCCAATGTTTTTCTGACACAGAGCTAGAGAGTTCAGAACTTGTGTTTGATTACTCCAAATTTTCAAAGAATTGAAATAAACACACCAAAAAAAATCCAAATAAGGATGTCAAAATGTCCTGTTGTAGGCATTGCCAGCTCCAAAACTAGTTGCTCATTGTGGATATTCTGGGCACTCCTAAAGTGATCTAGGTTCCTCCCACTCCCATCTCCACCCTCCTTGCCCACCCTTTCTTTTTAAAACCATGCTTCTGTTACTAATAGTCCCTTCTCAACCCTCCATCCAGAGCCTTGAAGCAACTGTATAAGGCAACAGACAGACTGGAAGTAGAGTGCTGAGACACTGAAGGCAAAATTATTTTCAGTTTAATACTAACCTATTGTGCCCTGAATGGTGTGGCTCAGTGGGTTTGATAGGGGACTCAAGACTTGGAAAATTTTAGCTTAAGGTAAAAAGTTATAAGTCTAGCAAGTAATGTGTATGTTAAAGCTTTTGTTTCAGAAACTACAGATAAAGCCAATCCTGGCTCTGGGAAAACAGCTGACCTCCCAGGGCACTGGTTGGAGATTACCGCCTGGGGACAAGTTGGAGGCATCCAGGCCTTTGTGTTCCAGGGAGAGCAGACGACCACCCTCCCGTGGGAACAACTAACTGCCCAGGACAGGAATGTTGCAGCTTCTGAATCTCAAAGCCCTCACCACACCTTGTTTATGTCCCCTTCCCTTATAAAAGGTCTGTCCTAGAAAAAAAAGACAAGATGGCCTGTTAGGGTAGGAACCCACCATCTTCTCAGATCACCAGCCATCTGAATAAAGTGCCCATAAAGATTCAATTGCTGTCATTGCTTATTGGGTTTGGTAGTGACAGGCAGCCCTAACACCGGTGTCTTTTCTGGCTACAAATGTTTTAAAGTGCCCCTCCCTCTTCTCCACATGACTCCATGTGTGAGCACTTGGACTTGGTGAACAGCTGTTGCAAACATAGAAAATGAGAGTCTTTTTACAAGTCTGGTATAAGAACCCAGCCTCAGCAAATCAGTGCAATGAAATGACCACAGGATGCTGAGACCTTGAACCCAGGCTTATCCTCAGGTCACAGGTTCCCTTTGGGGCGTAGAGATTGGGAGGGAGAAGGAGAAACTTAACTGCATCTTCAACAATCTTTCTTGCAAAAGATGCCTACGTTGATATTCCTCCCCATGGAAAACACATTCACTGCCTTTGTGTAGTTCACATCTTAGTTCTATTTATTAATTAATCTGTCTCTCCATTCTTCTCTCCCATCGACCTTCCCCCCAAAGGCAAACATTTTCATTGTTGCTGTGTGCCCTTCTCTTTTTGATGACTATAGAAAGAGCATGCCAGGGCTCTGTGTGCCCTAGATGGTGCTGCTGCAGCCTCAGTGTGCTCACACAGGCAGCTTGTGAACACAGAGGTCTAGATTTGGGAGATCTGGTCTGCAGGCAGGGTCTGCCCTTCTAACAAGCAACCAGATAAGGCCCATGTGGCCTCTCCCCACCTTCTCCCACCCTTATTTGAGTAGTGAGCCTCTAAATGTATGTTGTTTCTGCCTTTTCACTCCTTGCTGGCTTTGTACCTAGCCTGTTGCTTTCACATGTTGCCTTCCACTGTAATGAACCATGTCATTGGGGTATATGGCCCTCACAACCTGTGGGCATATAGAAGCAGAATTGCTAGGTGTGGGCTTTTGGTGAAATTAATTTAATTTAGAACTGCTAGATTGCCTTCGACAACCCTTGCCTCATTTTATAAGGTGTTGCTAAGACTTTCCATTATTATCACAGGCTAAAACGTTTATGATAATAATATTCAAGACAGTCAACATGAGGGGAAGCTCCAACCAGTGATGGCCTGTGGGAAACTTTGGGGAAAGGAAAGAAGAGGCTAACAAGGAATTTGCCTGTATTATATGACTTAAGCACATCTGCTTTGTCTCCAAGAAATCTAAATAGCATCTCTGCTCCTGGCTACAGCCTTGTGGCTTTGAATTTGCTTGAGGAGCAGAGTCAGGTAACAGCTGTGAGTGCTCAGTGTAGTGGCGTCCCCTCAAGGCACTGCTCATGTGTTGGCTCACTTAGTCTCTCATCCCCTGTGAGGTAAGTACTAGGAGGAGCCCTTTGAGAGTTGAGAAAACAGAGGCTCCAGATGCCGAGGTGCCCATGCTCATATTTCTGTGAAATGCTAGTTCTCTGGGGTACTGCAATATGAGAATATACTTCCCAGAGAGTCCTGCCTCTGAGGAAAAAATAACTTTAAAAACACACAGGTGAGGAGGAAACCAAAATGCAGAGGCAGAGGTCACTCACCCTCAGTCATGTGTATGCTCATCACCTATGCCTCTCCTGCAGTCCGGGTGAGATTGCGTGGTTGGCTTGCTGAGATGAGGAAATCCATGGAAAGCAGGGTTCAAGTGAGCACTGGTCAATTTTGAAAGTGCAAGAGCATCTGCATCCATAGCTTTCTGCTGGAGGCTGGGCCCTAGTCAATTCATCTCCATGGTCCACAACACTGGGAGGTAGGTGGTGTGCAATGCCCGTGTGCTTGTTGGAGGTCCATCCACACTCTCATGATTTGTTCCCACCAAGGAAGCTTCCCAGTTGGCACTCTGCATGCACATGCACACAGCCACTCTTTTCCCTCTACTCTGATTACACGGGGCCCATATTGACACAACAAAGGGTGTCTGTCCCCTCACATTTCCAAAAACCAGTGGGGAGAGGGGAGCCGACCCCACTCACTTTTGAAACTCCCTGAAGCCAAGCTACCCATCTTGCCATCTCTGCTCTGTTCACCACGCCTCTGCAAGAGCCTGGCTGAACCTGTAACCTTGTTTTGTTTCCTTCTCCTTCACTCTCCTCCACCACCCCCTCCTCTCCTCCGCTCTTCTCCTTCTTATTCCTTCCTTCCTTCCTTTCTTTCTTTCATTCTTTTTTTGCTAGTAACACCTTTGTTATATCTCAAACAGAACAAAACAGATATCTCATTGTCATCATTAGATGCTTCCTCTTCCTCCTCTTCCTAACAAACTGATATGTGATAAAATAGAAATTTAACTTAAATAGAAATTTAACTTAAAACCACAATGAGATACCACTTCACACAGGTCAGAATGGCCATCATAAACAAATCAACAAAGAACAAGTGCTGGAGAGGATGTGGAGAAAAGGAAACCCTAGTGCACTGTGGTGGGAATGCAGATCGGTACAGCCACTGTGGAAAATAGTATGAAGTTTCCTCAAAAAATCATAAATGGAATTTCCTTATGACCAGCAATCCCATTTCTGGAAATACATCCTTCAGAATCCTAAAACATGAATTCAGAAAAATAGCTGCACCCCTACATTCATAGCAGTGTTATTTACAATAGCCAAGATATGGAAACAGCCCAAGTGCCCATCAGTAGATGAATGGATTAAAAAACTGTGGTATATTCACACAATGGAATACTACATGGCAGTAAAATAAGAATAAAGCCTTACCTTTTCAACAGCATGAGTGCACTTGGAGGTTATTATGCTAACTGAAAGAAATCAGTCAGTGAAAGACAAATACCGTATGTTTCGCTTATATGTGGAATTTAATGAACAAAATAATCTGATGAGCAAAATTGAAACAGAGGCACAGAAACATGGAACAGACTGACAGCTGTCAGAGTGGAGTGGGGAGGGAGGCTGGATGAAAGAAGATCAAGGGACTAGTCAGAGAACATATATGCATGACCCATAGACACAAACGACAGTGTGGTGATGGCCTGAGGGAACTGGGGGAGAGGGCTGGGTGGAGGTGGGCAAAGGGGGGAAAATGGGGACATCTGTAATAGTGTCAACAAGAAAAATAAAGTTAAATAAATAAATATGTTTATGCTATAAGAAAAGGAATAGTGTCATTCCTGGGGCAATAATGTGGCTGACATTACAATATTCACATGTCTATGAATGTCTGAAAGTCTTACAACCCAGGATATTGGTACAATGTCCTGAGATACTAAGTAATTTCCTCACACAAAAGTTACCCCAGTCCCTCTCTGTCTTTAGTCATCTACCTGCTTTATTCATGGTTGCATGAACAAAGCCAAATGCAAAGACTAAAGAACCAAAGTTTTAGATTTTCAGTTCTAAATAGGTGCTTAAAGTTCAGAATAAATAGCCTTAAAAGCTCACACCCTAATTTTTAAAAGTTGAGAAATATGAGGGGAAAAAAAGAGGTGGAGGGTTAAATTTCAAAAGGCTAAACCCTCCAAACCCCACCCCCACCCCCACAAAGCATAAAAGTGGAAAGGTTGTGTCATCACAACAGATTGGAAATAGAAGTAGACAGAGGGCACACGCCCTGTTCCAGGTAAACTGGACAAGTATAGTCTGAGATGCCATGGGAAGGTTCACCTACACAGTCTTTGCCAAGCGGACTCATCAGACCCATAGAAAAGCCTCCGCTCCACCATGGTGATGTACTAGTAAAGCTCATGTGACATGTATGTGGTCCAGGCATTAAGAAGATAACAAAGCCCCACATTTTCCCCCCATGTGAAGGCACTGGAGCATCTCCTGAGCTCATGAAGCAGGCTGAAAGGTGATCAAAGACAAAAAGTCTGCATCCAAGAAAAGGGGATTCCAGTGCCTGGGATTGTATAGGGCATCCTCACACGTCTTCAGAACCACCCAAGGACCCAACTTGTTGATTTCTGTCTCAGGGTAGGACCAAGATAGGTCAAGGTCAAGATGCAGAGGCCCCTTCAAATCAATGCCCTCAGAGGAACTGTGTGAACTGCCAGAGCTTAGCATCAGCCCCAGAGAGATGATGAGGAAGAAGGCAATAACTGAATTAGGCCTATTTTGTTGGGCATAAAAACTCAGTTAAAATCCCTGTATATTTGGGCAAAAGTTCTCACAAATTTGACTTGGAAGTATTTGACAAGAACCAGCAGCTCCCTTCCACAAGGGAACATCCAGGTGCCTGGTGGTGCCACCACGGAGAGGCAGGCCTCTCACTCTCTTCCTGCCCCGGCTGTGGACCTTGACACTGTGTTGCACCTGGCCTGTGTGAGGCTTCACTTGGAGGAGCCACATGAGGGAGCCACTGAGGGCGCCCATTGTGATAAAGCCACTGTTCCCCAGGTGCCACATCATAGAGGAGTCCAAGCAGAGGAGGATATGGCCCTCTGCCTGCCTCTGGGCCACACCTAGGACCTGCAGCAGTACCTCCTAAGCTCCCTGTTTCAAGGTGTTTCATGAAACAGCTCCTTCATTCTCTGCCCAGAGCAGAAATTCTTAACTCGGTATCTACAAAACTAATTCAGGGGCATGGTAGGCTTGGATGGGAAAGAAACATATCTTTATCTTCACTAACCTCTACCGGAAATGTAGCATTTCTGTCTATGAATGGAGAAACTAGCCACCATGGTATCAGTAATACCTGCAATTTTGCCACCAATAGAAAGAATCACAGAAATCTTTGTATCACAAATGCTCATCACGTCTTCACACTATAGCAAGCAGACCCACCGCTAGGCCTTGTCACTTAAAACATTAATAAAGAAGCACAAATTTCTACTACTTCACAGAAAGTTTAAATTTTTATAACTATCTTAATATGATTCATTTCCTTTGTAATTCTATGTACTTCATTTTATGCATTTTTTAAAAAAAACTCTGATTTTTAAGAAGGGACTAGAAATTTACTCAGATGGCTGAAGGAGGTCTGTGGCAAGAAAAGGGTTAAAAATTTCAACCTAACCCATCTCTTGAGAGAGATACACCCCTTCCTCTACTGCCCTCCAGTCTCCCTGTCAGTTGAGATTCCACAGTTGAGATTCCAGCTAAAGAAATTCTAAGTTCAAATTCCAGTCATTCCCATGAATAATAAAAGGCATAAAAACAGGGGGCACATGATACACATATGTACCACCAAACAGAAGAGAAGGAACAATTTCAAACATGTAAAGGGTTTATGACTTCAATTTCTATTCCCCCTTCACACAAAATAAGCATTGGGCATTCCCATGACAGGAGACCAAGGAGTTTGATATGTGCTGAAGATTTCACTGCAGCCTGCTATTAGCAGAAAATTCCATATTAATATTCATATCACTTTGTTTACATTTCTAATTGATGAATGCTCTAATTGCACTGGTGTCATGAAAACAAGCACAAAAACCCACATGAAATTCAGTACAGCCCAGGGATGCCCTTTTGCAGCTAGAACATGTCTTTCTATTTCTAGAATTCTCAAAGGAAATCTCTCAAGTGTTTTTAATGCATCAGGTTGGGAAGTTATTACTTTACAAGGCAGAAACAGTTCCAAGAAGGTGCTCTGGCTTACACAAGTTTTTGGGTCCAGAAGGACACATATCCCTCCCTAAATGCCATCATATCTGCCCACTAGTCCCCTCGCTGGAGAAATCACCACAAATGAGGCAGACAGGACTACCAGAAGGCCAATCCCAGAATGCAAATGTCTAAACTGTACAGCCACTGTACAGCTTACTGTTACGTCTTACCTCCCTGCCTCCCCAGGAACAGTGCCAAACTTAGAATCCTTGAGAGCAAGAGGCTTGACTTGCTGTCAAACACACATCGTAATTGATAAAGATCCTGCATCCAGAGGGATAGAGAAATGCAGGGAACAACGTGGGAGTCTGGTGTCTGGTTTGCCAGCCAGGCTCTGTGTACTAAATCTGAGTCCTGTGGAAAAAAAGGAAGGCAGTTTTTTTATGACTGTGTTTGAGATTGAATAGTTGATGAGATGAGGCTGAAATTGTTTTAGCCGACTTGGCTGGGCTGAGGGTACTTACGGTCAATAGTTCAGACTTTGGCAAATGTTCTGTCTGATGATTGTGTAATTCTTATTAGGACCATGGTTCAAGACCACACCCGTGGGTGGTTCTGTAGGGAATAGATGTCAACACCCTGTGAAGAGAGATGTTATACAAAGAGCAGGAGATCTAGAAGTGGGTCTTAGAGGTGACATTATATATTTCCTCCTTACCGGGTTCTTAAGTCAGTTTTTAGAGTTTGAATCTGGAGGTACTTATGTCACCTCCTATGACAAGAGAAGGGGGGTATCCTGATAAAGAATTCTAGAAAGGTCTGGGCATTCACTATAGGCTCTCTTCCTATTGTATTTTCATCTCATTTTTCTCAAACTTAAGGCAGTTCTCATAAAAAGGTACAGTCTGGTCTGTGCTATGTATGGACAACCAAAAGGAAGGACCAGTCAGTGGTACAGAGGAAAATGGCACATTTCATTCTGGCCATCTCTGGGGACAGCCATGCCCAGTGGCCAGCAGCATTCTGAGGGATACTGGCAGCTGCAGTGGTTGGCACAGCAGCTGAAGGGCTTGCACTCAGCCCTGCACTGAGGAAGCTCTGTAGCCTCTGTGTGAATCTGTGTGAATGGCAGCTTAAACCAAATAAAAGTTTATTTTTCTGTCATGTGTACAGTAGAAAAGTTAGTGATGTGGACTGATGTAGTGGCTCCATCCATTAAGATGAGGAGCCCAGTATATGACAAAGGACAGAAGCCAAGGTGAGTTCAGTGTCAGAAGAAGAAACAAGAGTCACCTAGTCACCTACATGATAGACTCAGGAAGGCTCCTGTCTCCACATCTCCCACAGCACACGGGAGTGTAAGTGGGAGCCCTGCTTGGGGCACAGGAGATGCTCCAAACCGAATGAGCCTGTACATGAAATGGTGGCACATGCAGACCTGGAATCCAGGCCCTGTGTGCTTGGCCTCTAGCAGGCATAGCCTGAGACAAGTTAAAGCTCCAACTACAAATCTATTTCCACTCAAAACAGTAAAATTCGGTGGCTACCATTATAAATTAACAAACAACTAGTGCTGACAAGAAAGTGGAGAAAAAGGAACCCTAGCACACTGTTGGTGGGAATGCAGACTGGTATAGCCACTGTGGAAAACACTATGGAATTTCCTCAAAAAATTAAAAATGAAACTGCCTTTAGACCAAGCAATGCCACTGTTGGGATTATACCCTAAAAACCCTGAAATGCCAATTCAAAAGAACTTATGCACCCCAATGTTCATAGCAACATAATATACAATAGCCAAGTGCTGGAAAAAGCCTAAGTGACCATCAGTAGATGAGTGGATAAAAAACCTGTGGTACATTTACACAATGGAATACTACACAGCAGAAAAACAGAAAGAATTCCTACCTTTTGCAATAGCATGGATGGAACTGGAGAGTATTATGCTAAGTGAAATAAGCCAATCAGTAAAAGACAAATACCATATGATCTCTCTTATAAGAGGAATCTAAGGAACAACATAAATTAATGAGCAAAACAGAACCAAAACCACAGAAACATGAAACAGACTGACAGCTGTAAGAGGGTAGAGGGGAGGTGGGGACTGATGAAAGAAGGTGAGGAGACTAGTCAAAGAACATATATGAAGGACCCATGAACTTTGACAACAGTGTAGGAACTGACTATGGGTGTGGGGGGGAGAGCTGGGTGGAAGGGGGCAAAGGGGGGGAAGTGGGACAATTATAATAATATAAACAATAATATATATATTTAAAGACTTTATTTATTTTATTTTTAGACAGAGGGGAAGGGAGGGAGAAAGAGAGGGAGAGGAACATCAATGTCTGGTTGCCTCTCACGAGACCCCTACTGGGGACGTGGCCTGCAACCCAGGCATGTGACCTGACTAGGAATCAAACTGGCAATCCTTTGGTTTGCAGGCCAGCACTCAATCCACGGAGCCACACCAGCCAGGGCAATAAAATATATTTTTTTAAAAAACAGCAAAACACTGACTCATTCATTGACTACAGAGTGCAATGATTTGTTCTCAAGCCCTTTAATGAAATTAAGGGAGAAGTACTGGTGGACTTTGGCAGGGAGGACAGGAAGTGAGTTTGAGGACTATGAATTACTTAGTACAATGGTTAGGTATTTATTTATTACGTTAAGTGGAGCTTTTTGATATTTGAATAAAAGCACACATAAAAGCCTATTGTAGAAAATCAGCCTCTATTATAACACAAATGTGCATTACATAAAGTAAAGGAAAAAAGAAAGGATTTTAAAACTACAAATAAATTATGGAGCTTAGAAATTAGGGGAGAGTTGTGGGTGATGGGAAAGGATCTGAGATGGCTCTATCATGTGCCTGACCAGGGTCTCCACCATTACAGCCAAGTTTTGCTCAGAACATGCTCAAGCCAGACAAATGGGAAACAAAATGCTTCTTTTTACCCCAGCCCTATGTACCAGGACTATTCTAATCCCATTTGACCCCCTGCTTCAGATGTTATGAAACTAACTGGAAGAAGAATAATAGAATAGGAGGAAAACAAAGACAAGAAGGTAGGTGGGACTGCCCTCAGCATCTGCACACACTCAATAAAGAAAAGTACATTAAAACAGTCCCCTCCCTTATCTCAAGCAATACTCCAATTGATAGGGATTTCACAGATGGTTATGTGTGTTGGTTGGCCTGCCCTTGTTTTAGGAGGGTACATTATGTTGCTAAAGTTCTGGTGCTAAGCTGTTTTCACTTTGGGTAGTTTTTTTTAAAGCTTAAAATATAGCATACACACAATACCATTCAAAGTATAATAAAATTCAATGGTTTTCAGCATAGTCACAAATATGTGCAACCATCACCGTGGTCAATTTTAGAATATTGTCATCACCTCCAAAAGAAACCTGGTGCCCTTTAGCTATCACCTTCTATTTACCAGCCCCTAGTTCTCCACCTCTAGGCAACAACTAACCTACTTTCTGCCCCTGTAGATTTCCCTCTGTCAACATTTCATATGAAGGTAATCATATAATCTTTTTTGACTGGCTTCTTTCTCTGAGAAGAGAGATTTTTAACTGATGTGCTGCAAGAATTTTTAAAATATGCAATACCTGACTGTTTAGTCAGGGACACTGACTTTTTTCCCCTTAGATTGTCAAATAAAAATTGTGACAACAGCCAACACAACAATAGCCATCTGGTGTGAATGAATCAAAATTATACCTATTTTTTGTCAGATCAGCAAAAAATGTGATTTTTGGTGTGCTACAGAATTTTAGTAATTAGTATTTATGCGCCATGAGATGAAAAAAGCTGCAAATCACTTACTTAGAACAATGTTTTCAAGATTTACCCATGTTGTGGTTATATCAGTACTTCATTCTTTTTATGGCTGAATATTATTCCATTGCATTGTTGCAACACATTTTTTAAAATTTATTTGTCATTGATGAACATTTGGGTTGTTTGCCCCTTTTGATAATTGTGGATAATGCTGCTATTAACATTCATGCACAAGCTTTTCTGTGGGTATATGTTTTGATTTCTCTTGGGTATACACCTAGAAGTGGGACTGCTGGGTGATATGACAACCATGTTTATTCCTTCGAGGAATGACCGGACTGTTCTCCACAGCGGCTGCACCACTTCACATTCCCATCAGGAGTGCATGATTCTCCACACCTCACCAACACTTGTATTTGCCTGACATTTAGATTATATCCACCCTAATCCATTTGAAGGGATGTCTTACTGTTTTGCTTTGCGCCTCCCTGATGACTAACGATGGCAAGTACCTTTTTCATGTGCTGTTGGCCATAAATTTATTTTCCTTGAAGAAATGCCTATTCAGATCTTTGGCTTATTTTTTAAAATTGGTTAGCTGACTGTTTAGTATAGATACATGAGTTTTTAATATAATCTGGATGTAAGCCCCTTATCAGATATGTAATTTTTAAATATTTTCTCCCATTCCATAGGTTGTCATTTCACTTTCTTCATAGTGTCTTTTGAAGCACAAAAGTCTACCATTTTGGTGCAGCTCAATTTATCTTATTTTTTTCTCTGTTGCTAGTACTTTAAGTGTCCTATCTAAGAATCTTGTGCCAACTTCAAGGTCAAACTTCTGTGTTTTCTAACAGTTTTATAATTTTAACCTGGCAATTATGTCTTTGATCCATTTTTTAGTTAATTTTTGGATGTGGTGTGACATAAAAAATCCAACCTCAAGCTTTTGCAAGTGGCAATCCAATTGTTACAGCACAATTTGTTGGAAAGACTATTCTTTTCTGGTTGGATAGTCTTGGCACCCTTGTCAAAATTCAGTTGACCAGAGACATATGGGTTTATTTCTGGAATCTCTATTCTATTCTATTTATTTATTTGTCGATCCCTGTGCCAGTACCACACTATCTTAACAGTGTGTTGTGGGTTTGTTTTTTTTTTTGCTATTGTTGTTCAATTACAGTTGTCCCCATTTCCCCCATTTCTCTCCCCTGCCCTACCCACCCCCCACCTTCCACTTTCAATCTTCTCCCCTGTCCTCTTTGCCATGGGTCTTTTATACATGTTCCTTGACTTGACCCTTCCCTTTCTTTCCACCATTATCCTCCTCCCCCCTCCCCTCTGGTCACTGTCAGTCTGTTCCATGTCTCCGGTTCTATATTGCTCACTTACCTGTTTTGATGATTAACTTCCACTTATTCACTACTTATAGATGAGATCATATGGTATTTGTCTTTCACTGCCTGGCTTATTTCACTTAGCACAATACTTTCCAGTTCCATCCATGCTGTCATGAAGGTTAAGAGTTCCTTCTTGCTTTCTGCTGTGTAGTATTCCATTGTGTAAATGTACCACAGTGTTTTGATCCACTCATTTACTGATGTACACTTAGGTTGTTTCCAGCACTTGGCTATTGTAAATAATACTGCTATGAACATTGGGGTGCATAGGTTCTTTTGAATGGGCGTTTCAGGATTCTTAGGGTATATTCTCAGCGGTGGAATTGTGAGGTCAAAAGGCAGTTCCATTTTTAATTGTTTCAGGAATTCCATACTGTTTTCCACAGTGGCTGCACCAGTCTACATTCCCATCAACCATGTACTAGGGGTCCCTTTTCTCCACAACCTCTCCAGCACTTGTTTGTTGATTTATTTATGATGGCCATTCTAACCCATGTGAAGTGGTATGTCATTGTGGTTTTAATTTACATTTCCCTGATGATTAGTGATGTTGAGCATCCTTTCATATGTCTCTGAGCCCTCTGTATGTCCTCCTTGGAGAAGTGTCTGTTCAGGACCTTTGTCCATTTTTTCGTTGGATTATTTGTTTTCCTGGAGTGGTCATGTGAGTTCTTTATATATTTTGGAGATCAAACCCTTGTCTGAGGTATAAGTAGCAAATATATTTTCCCATACAGTTGGTTCCCTTTTAATTTTTTTAAAGATTTTATTTATTTTATTTTTAGACAGAGGGGAAGGGAAAGAGAAAGAGAGGGAGAAAAACATTAATGTGTGGTTGCCTCTCACTTACCCACTACTGGGGACCTGGCCCACAACCCAGGCATGTGCCCTGTCTGGGAATTGAACCGGTGACCCTTTGGTTTGCAAGCCAGCGTTCAATCCCCTTAGCCACACTAGCCAGGGATGCTTTTCATTTTGATGATGTTTTCTTTAGCTGTGCAGAAGCTTTTATTTTGATGTAGTCCCATTTACTTATTCTTTCCTTTATATCCCCTTTTCTAGGGGATATATCAGTGTGGAATATCCGAGATTTTTCCTGCCTATGTTCTCCTCTAGGACTTTTATGGTGTCACAACTTCTATTTAAGTCTTTTATCCATCTTGAGTTTATTTTTGTGTATGGTGTAAGTTGGTGGTCGAGTTTCGTTTTCTTTTTTTGCATGTACCTGTCCAGATCTCTGAACACCATTTGTTGAAGAGGCTATTTTTACTCCATTTTATGCTTCTGCCTACTTTGTCAAATACTAATTAACCATGGAGGCATGGGTTTATTTCTGTGCTCTCTTCTGTTCCATTGATCAATGTGTCTGTTCTTATGACACAACCAGACTGTTTTGATTAGTCACCTTATAAAATAGTTTGATATCAGGTATTGTGATCCCTCCTACTTTGTTCTTCTTTCTCAAAATTGCTGAGGCTATTCACAGTCATTTATGGTTCCATGTAAATTTTTAGAACTTTTGTTCTATATCAGAACCAGCTTTTGGTTTCAATTTTCACTATTGTATTCCATTAATTTGTGCTTTAATCTTTATATTTCCTTTCTTCTGTATGCTTCATGTTTAGTTTCCCCTTCTTTTTCCAGTGTCTTAAGGTAGAAAGTTATGTTATTGACTTAAGATCTTTCTTTTTTCTTAACATAGACATTTAGCACTATAAAGTTCCCTCTAAGCACTGCTTTAGCTGCACCCTATAATTCTTGGTGTACTGTATCTTCATTTTCATTAATTTCAGACTCTTTTATGATTTCCCTTTCAATTTTTTCTTTAATTCACTGGCTATTTAAGAGTGTATTATTTAATTTCCACTTATTTATGAATTCTGCCAGTTCATTTCTACTATTGACTTCTACTTTCGTTACACTATAGTTGAAGAATATACTTTGTATTATTTCTCTCTTTTAAGTTTACTGAGGTGTGTTTTGTATCCTAGCATACGGTCTAACATGGAGAATGTTATATGTGCTCTTGAGCGGAATGTATATCCTGTTGTTGGTTGGAGTGTTCTTCAGATGCCTGTTAGGTGTAATTGATTTATAGTGTTGTTCAAGTCTTCTATTTCCTTGTGAATCTTCTTTCTAGCTGTTCTATACATTATTGAAAGTGGACTATTGAAGTCTCCAACTATTATTGTTGAATAGTTTATTTCTCCCTTTATTTCTGTTGGGTTTTGCTTCATATATTCTGGTGCCACGTTATTAAGTGAATATATGCTAATAATTGTTATATCTCCCTGAATGATTTTTATCATTATAAAAGTCCGTCTTTATCTCTAGTAACATTTTTCATTTAAAGTCTATTTTGTCTGATACCAGTATAGCCACTCCAGTTTTTGTGTGGTTGTTGTTGACATGTTTTCATCCTTTTACTTTCAATCTGCTTGTAGCTATGAACCTAAAGTGTGTCTCCTGTAGACAGCATATAGTTGGAAATGATTTTAAATCTAGCTCACATTCTCTATCTTTTGATTGAATTGCTTAAGCCACTCATATTTAATGTGATCATGTTCACTTATATCTGCCATTTTGCTTTCTGTTTCCTATGTCTTATCTCCTTTTCTGCAAGCTCGCCTTCACTGTTCTTTTATACTAAGTGAATATTTTCTAACGTAGTGTTTTAACTTATTTATTGATTTTTTCACTATATATTTTTAGGTTTTTAGTGGTTGCTCTAAGTTTTATCATATGTATCTTATCAGAGTTGGCTTCTGGTTCATACTGGATTAATTTCATTGATATACAGAAACATTACTCCTACGTAGTTATATTCCCCTTTTTGTCATTATTTTTATACATATTAGATTTATTAATGCTACAAATCCAATGTCATTATAATTATTACTTATAATCTATAGTCATTTCTTAAGCCAATAGAGCTTTGCTCCAACTAATCCCCTTTGTGCTATTATTAGCAAATATATTATACATATCCTACATATTTATGTGGAATATGTATAGGCTTTCAAATACATTATATACATATTGTTTTATACCAGTGTTTTAAAATTAATTAACAGCCCTGACCAGTGTGGCTCAGTTGGTTGAGTGTCATCCCACAAAGCAATAGGTTGTCAGTTCGATTGCCAGTCAGAGCACATGCCTGAGTTGTGGGTTCAGTCCCTGGTTGACGTGCATACAAGGGGCAACCAGTCGATGTTTTTCTCTCACATTGATGTTTCTCTCCGTCTCTTGTGCCCTCCTTTCCCCTCTCTCTCTAAAAAAAATAAACAAATAAAATCCTTTAAAAAGTAAAATAAAATAAATTAGGAGAGGAGGAGGAAGAAAATATGTATTTACATTATCTCTCTTTTTAAAAGATTTTATTCATCTATTTTTGGAGTTATGAGAAGAAAAGGAAGAAGAGAGGGAGAGAAACATCACTCAGCTGCCTCACACATACCCGCAGCTGGGAACTTGGCCCACAGCCCAGGGGTGTGCCCTGACTGGGAATGAAACCACCAACCTTTCAGTTCACAGGCCAGTGCTCAATCCACTGAACCACACCAGCCAGGGTGGCACTATCTCTTATAATTACATAATTACCTTTACCTGTAGTCTTTGTTTTTCATGTGAATTTAAATTACCATCCGGGGTTACTTGCTTTCAACCTGAAGAAGTTCCTTTAGTATTGCTTTTAAGCTAGATCTGCCAGCAAGAAATTCTTTCAGATTTTGTTTATCTGGGAAAGTCTCTATTTCACCTTCATTTTCTAAAGATAGTTTCACTGGATATAGAATTCTTAGTTGACAGTTTATTATTGAACATTTTGATGTTATCCTACTGCTATCTGGCCTCCATTGTTTCTGCTGAGAAACCAGCTATTAATTTTATTGAGGTTTTCTTGTAAGTAATGTCATTTTTTTCTTGCTGCCTTCAAGATTTTCTCCTTGTCTTTAACTTTCAACATTATTGCTATGATGTATCTGTTTGTGGCTCTCTTTGCATTTATTCTGCTTTGGAGTTGGCTAAGGTACCTGGATAAATAGGTTAATTATTTGTCAATAAATTTGGGTATACTATTGTTATAGAACCAAAGTAGGGATTTGGCTGCCCACCACCACCAATAGGCAAATTCTAGAGATAGACTGGTGAGAAAACAAAGGTGTTTATTCAAATGCTGCACAGTCTGGGAGACCCTGTCTCAAAGCCCATCTCCTCTGAAAATCCCAGTGAAAGCCCAGCCATCTTCAACCAAACCAAAATGAGAGGCAGTGTCCAGAGTTCCTCCTTCCATTTAAAGTATTGCCGTTTGGAAACCACAGGCAGCTGCTGAGTGGTCATCCACACAGCTCAGCTTGCTCCTGGCCACTGTCTAGATTCAGGCTCACTCCTAGAAACTACTTGTAGGTCCAGTGTCACCACTGGCCATGTGGCTTCCATGGTCAGTGAACACCCCGGCCAGTATTTTCACCAGGTGGATCCGACAGTATCCTTTCTTTCCTTTGGTTTTATGTTAGTTTTGGATATAGGATAGAACAAGTCCTTTCTCAAAATGTCCAATTAACTTCCCAAACTTTCAGATGCTCTAGGAAAGTCCACCACCCATTGAATCCCTTCTTTTTTCCCAGGCTAGATTGACAGCCTTCTTTGGTCCAGCACCCCTACCACCATTCTTACTTCTATGGCACATCTGCCTGCCTTCCCCTAGTCCCACCCCCACTCAGGTACTGGAAGGGAGTATAAGGACTTTTCCTCCTATCTAATTATCTTGCTAGCCTTGTGCAGGCTCAGTGCAATGCCTCCTCCTGCAACCATCTTGCCTGGTGGTAGGGAATCTGCACCAAGGGTGGAGTGTTGGCAAGGCACAAGCTCAGTTACCCAGGCAACACGGCCCCTCCTGCTGTATCGGCCCAGGGACCCAGGCAGTTCCCACAGTCTCCGCAAATGACCACTCCTGTTCTCTGCCCTGCGCCTGTTCCTACCTGTCCCACCAGGCTATTAGCATCACTATGAAGAAATCTATGGCCACAAATTGATAACCTAGATGAAATGGACTAATTCCTTGAAAGACGCTATCTGCTAAAACACAAGAAGAAACAGACAGTCTTAATAGGTTTAAATCTATTAAAGAAATTGAATCAAGGATTAATAATTTTCTAAAACAGAAAGCATCAGACCCAGATGTGTTCACTGCTGAATTCTAGATCAAATATTCATAGATCAAATGAATTTGATTCACAGATCAAATATGTAAGGAATAAATTATGAATTCTCTGAAAGTTCTTTCAGAACCTAGAAGTAGATGAAATACTTCTTAACTCTTATTTTTTTTTTGAGGGCATCACTACCCTAGTAAATACCAAAACCAAACAAATGCATTACAAAAAAAAGAAAAATACAAACCGATATCTTCCAATAAATTTGGGAAGTTTTTAACCATTATTTCAGAAAATATTGTTTCTGCTCCCTTCTCTCTTTTCCTCTGGTACTTCTGTTGTGTGTGGTGGTGGTGCACCTTTTTCTGTTCTTCAGCTTGCATAGTCTCTATTAACTACATTCAATTTCACTTATTCTTTCTTCTGCTAGTTCAAATCTATTACTGAGCTTCTCTGGTGATGTTTTTTCAAGTTGTTAAACTTGTATCTGTTTATTTCTATTCCATATGTGTTGCAAAGTGGTCATTATACCTTTCTTCTCTAATTAAGATTTCCTTTAGCCCTGTGAACATGTTTATAGTGGATGTTTTGAAGTCTTCTGATAAACCCAACACTGGTCACTCTCACAAGCAGTTTCTTTGCCTGCTTTTTTTCTTTTTCTTTCTTTCTTTCTTTTTTCTTTTTCTCTTTTTTTATTTTATTTTATTTTTTTTGGCGTATGGGTCATATATTTAATGTGTGTTGAAAACTGAGCATTTTAGATACAATATTGTATCAGCTCTGAATAATGACCTTCCCCTCCTCTTCTCCAGAATGTGTTATTTTATTTGTTTATTTATTTGTTTGTTGAGTCAGTGGCTGGTATATTTTCCTGAAGCCTATTTCCCCTCCCATAGTGTGAAGACTCTGATATTTCTCCTCAAGGAGGCACAGCTTTGGGTATGATTGCAGTTATGCTTGGATAACAATACTTTTGCTGGGGTTCTCAGCCCCTTCTTTTCTGACCGTACCCAGTTGTTAAACTCCTCTAATTGGTGGCTGGTTGCTTTATTATTTTCAAAAATGTCCTGGAACTTTAGTTGCTATACAAACTAATCCAGTAAAATGTGGTTCCTTTGAAGAAATAGATTCTGAGGTCAGTGTTTGATATCTGTTCTGAACTTCAAGAGGGCTCCTCCCAAGGGACTTATTCTGGGTTTTGGCCAGCAAACTAGTAGGCTTGCAGTTCAATCTGTATCTTGAATCTCCTCCCAATTGTCTTTCACACAACCTTCCTCATTTTTGAGAGCATCCTTAAACTTGACTTTGTCTATGCACCCTTGCAAAATAATTCAGTCCCTTTGGAAAAATATTAAGTATCATCTTTTTTTTTCCTTAATGGCCTGCTTTCCTCCTCTTCTCAACCCCATCCTCCAGCAAAATATCTGAGACAGGGCTCTGGAGCTTGAAGTGGGGACAATGGCAAGTTTCTTTCTGAATGACAATCCCACTCTGGGAACTGAGAACTTGGTGGAAAAATAGGGGCAGCCAGAGCTTCTCTCAGCTTGCATCTTCTTATCACCACCTCACACCCTGGGGCAAGAGTGACCAGGGTCAGTCTCTTCAGTATGCCTTATCAAAAGAGACTCCACGTCCCACCAGTGGGAGCTAGGTGGCAGAAGGGAGTCCTACCTTCAATCACACTCATGTGGAATTTAGTCTCAGCAATGGGTGGCTGTGGACAGGATGAGAAACACTGACATTCTCCTCCTCTGTGGGGAAAGAAAAAAGCCTCTGTGCCCTGGGAAGAAGAGGAGCCTTGTGTTCTGGATTGCAGAATTCTGGAGTGGAGCCTCCACCCTGTTGAACTCGGAGAGGGGAGGGAGGAAGCAATCTTCACGAAAATATCACAGACTCTCACCCTTCTTACCAAATTTTCATTAATTTTCTTAAGTAGAGGGTTTTCCCTTTGCTGTTTTTTCTTTAGAACCATTTCCAGACGCTTTTCAAAGCGTTAAGTGGTTGGCTTGTTGTTGTTGTTGTTACTGTTGTTTTTTTAAGTAGATTTCCATCGGTTTCACTGAGTCAGTGGAGCTTCTGTCATGCTGGAAGTTGATCTTACTCTGGGTAGTTTTGAGTATGTAAATATTGTCAATACCATTTTTTTTAATTCTTTATTTTATTGATTATGCAACTACAGTTGGCCCATTTTCCCCCCTCACTTCCCACCACCCTGCCCATCCCCTCCCACCCTCATTCCCCCCTTTAGTTCATGTCCATGTGTCATAAGTTCTCTAGTGTCTACATGTCCCATACTATTCCTACCCTCCCCCTGTCTATTTTCTCCCTATTGTCTATGCTACTTATTCTCTATATCTTTTCCCCCTTCCTTCCTCCTCCTACTTCCCTGTTGCTAACCCTCCATTTGATGACTTTTTTTTTACTGTTCCTATTTTTAATCTTCTTTTTCTTAGGTAAGTCCCTTTAACATTTCATATAGTAAGGGCTTGGTGATGATGAACTCTTTTAACTTGGCCTTTTCTGAGAAGCACTTTATCTGCCCTTCCATTCTAAATGTAAGCTTTGCTGGATAGAGCAATCTGGGATGTAGGCCCTTGCTTTTCATGACTTGGAATACTTCTTGCCAGCCCCTTCTTGCCTGTAAGGTCTCTTTTGAGAAATCAGCTGACAGTCTGATGGGAACTCCTTTGTATGTTACTGTCTCCTTGTCTCTTGCTG